>JAUIMM010000216.1:1965000-2290000 GCA_031769625.1 Taudactylus pleione
TATATTAACCAGTAATGTATGTTGCAACTATTGTACAGTATGGGCCAACTGTAGTGTAAATATATTAACTAGTAATGTATTTTGCAACTATTGTACAGTATGGCCCTACTGTAGTTTATATTATGTGCAGTATGTAACCTTTCCTCCATCCAAAAATCTAAACTTAGTGAAAATATGAGTATACCTGTACTCAATTCATGTTTAAAAACATAGCAAACAATCCCAAAACAAAATGTAATCAAAATATATTCTTCACTTAGGACAACAGCGTATACGGAGAGCGAGGATAAGAGCAGGCCACCTCGCAATTCGTGGGCCCATTCCGCAAAGCCCCTCCCCTGCCCACTCCTACCAAATGTCTCCTCCCTCCCCTGCCCACTCCTCCCAAATGTCTCCTACCCCTCCCTCCCCTGCCCACTCCTCCCAAATTACCCCTCCCTCCCCTGCCCACTCCTCCCAAATGTCTCCTCCCTCCCCTGCCCAATCCTACCAAATCTCCCTCCCCTGCCCACTCCTCCCAAATGTCTCCTCCCTCCCCTGCCCAATCCTACCAAATGTCTCCTCCCAAATTACCCCTCCCTCCCTAGAACACCCCCAACAGACTTTAACTTGTCACCGTATCCAGCATTTTCACGTAATGCAGGTAATATGTACTATAATTTTTTAATCTTTTAAAAATAGGTCCTTTATTGTAATTATCATGTATGTGTGCGGCTGCATGGTAATGTTGTTAAGGGTGAGCATATAGCATTCAAAATTGGTGGCCTTGTAGATATAACCACAAGTGGGTTTTTTTAAACATAAGAATGTGTAGGCAAATATTGTGTGTATTTCTTGATGGTGTGGTCATTATAATTGGACACTACTACAGGTTGTGTTTTTTAATAAATTTTTTGCCATATGCCTACTTGTTATGAATTGTAACAAATTCAGAAACATATATAGAAGCCAACTTTGTCCTTGGTGCATGTTGAAGCATTCTTGAGGTGTCACCATGTAAAATTTAGGCCTGAAAAAGTAATTACAAATGTATCCACAGTCAAATAACAAAAAGTTGTTTGTTGATGCCTTTACCAAAGACATTTTTTAGATGTTGCAAAAGCAAGAAATTAGATCATCCACATCATATGATTTAGCAACAAAAAAATCTAATAGTCTTGAGCATAAGTCCTAATTTATGGACAACATTATCCTTTCAAATTAAAAACTAAAAAATTGTGTTTTAGGTGTGAGTTTACACACAGATAAGTATTTAAAATTGTTTTTTTTTGGCACTTATTGGTGCTTTTTTGCCATCAGTATTAAAAATAAAACATAAATATCCAGTTTTACTATATTAATTCTGTGAACAAAGTAGCCTACTATGAACTGTGCCATGCCACATGCCAACACACGTCTTGTGTCGTTGTTACTGTTTGTGACATTTGGCCTTATTAACAATTGTATCTCTTCTTTAATAACCACCATATAGTGCTCTACCCTCTCTTACCTGGTCCTATATCATCAATTTAATGTGTAAGAGTATGTTTTTTAAACGGGTAAACTAGCATTGATACATTTTTTTTTATTTTTTTTTAACGGAAACGTGTGTACATATATGTATGTTTAACCCTGTTTTGGTTTTTGTTAAAAACCATTATTTTTTTGACACATTTTTTACAAAGCCATAACTACATTGTGCAGCAACCCCTGCCACAGTTTTCAACATTTAATGTGGCCAAACTTTTGCTATGCATGTACCGATGTGTACTTATCTTTCAGCTAGAGGTCAGCTTAGTGCCCACTCCCTTTTTATTATTTGGATTTTGTTTAGAATACTTTTGTTTAAAGGCCAAATTTATGTATAGAAATTAATAATTTGTTACATTACCAAGATATCCCTGGATGTTGTCCCAACGAATGATTGAGGAGCTCGAAGAGGCCCACTATCATTTAGCCCGGCTGGATGGCTGCTTCCGCAACATAATTTCATTGTTGCGGATCGATTGACAGGCAAATTTTAGTTTGTTTTTCTTAAATGTCCCTTGGCTTGTAATTAAAATTTGTTTGAGTCCTTATTCACTGATAACCATATTCTGAACCAAGGTGTACAAATGATTCTGTATGTTTTGCAGGGTAAACAATGTTTCTTTAATATTAAAGTTATTGACATCCATTGTCAATTCAATGGGTAGCTGTAACACCACATTTCTACTGGTTTTAAATACCTAGGACTGGTTTTACAATATTAAATTTAGGTTAGAATTGTGCAGATTTTTATGGCAAAATTTTAACAAACACAAAAGCACTCAAAAAGCAGGTTAGCCCTACTACCCATATCTAGCATATGTTCTCAATGCATTTTGTAAACAGTTGGGCTAAGGGTAAATTTCAAAAATCCAAACAATAAAGGATGCATACGTTTTGATGCACTTTTTCTAAAAGTGCGATCCTGATTACCTCAAACACACATTCACACACATAATAATTAAATGGATCTGTATGTTGTTTTGGTTTAAACTCCCCAAGAAAATGTATGTGATCTAGGAATGTGCACTGACTTAAATGTTTAAACAAAATATTACAAATAAACTTACAGAACACGAAAATGTATTTCCAACAATGAGAAACACAAAACAAATGTTATTAAAAAAAAAATCTAGAGCTGGGAGAAGATGGAGCATTCCAACATGTTGGCCAAATCCATCCAAAGTGTGGTATTTCCAAATGCAACAGACAATTTTATTGATAATGTGGCATTGTTGGTTTTTGAAGGGGAATAAAAATGTTTGATTGAGAAAAAACAAAGAAAAAATAATTAGCATACATGGGATAATTACAAAATTAAAACATTGGTAATCATCTAAACATAAATGGCCTAAATATGTCGCACAAAACAGAACAGATATGCCACAAATAAAAAAAAATTACCTGAAAAATCTACCTGAAAATCTACCTGAAAAATCTAGCAAACACAGCATCGCAGATGGCCCCCCTAGACACTCCCATACCACCTACCTCAGGGAGGCCATCCTCCGGCAAGGCATCCTCTAGCTGCATTGGGACTTGACTCCTTATGGCGATGTTATGAAATATTCCACACAAGACCACGATCTTGGAAACCATATCCTGACATATACAGACCGGTGGAGGCATCTGAATCGGCCCTTTAATAGGCCGATACAGCGCTCCACCACCTGCCTGGTGGCGGGTGTAGTAGGGTGTAGTAAATTCCGACAGTGGCAGCCCGGCAAGGGTGAAAATCCTGATCGTCCCTAAGGTAAGTATCGCTAACCTAATTCCCACAAAAACTTAACTTCTGTGGAATGTAGAATAATTTTACAGGGTTGGGAAGGGACATCTTGACTTGCTCTTACATGTTTTTTTAAAATAAAGAAAAAACAACAAATTTATAAAAAATTAAAAACATGGAAAAGAAAAGTAAACAAATAAGAAAACTAGACATTTTAGTTGTATAAAACATGGCCTGCTAATAAAGCCGATTCACCCAATTTACAATAGTGTCAAACATGGCCTGCTAAGGCAACATCAACACAAGAGCAACATGCAGTACTCAAATGTACTTACCTGGCCACAAGGGAATTCAAAATCCAAATCAAAAGAAGGGGAAGTCCTCCAAAGTCTAAAAGTAAACAAAGGCACTCCTAGAATAAAAAAAAAAAAACATACACTGGAAAACATGGCCTGCTAATAAAGAAGATTAATAGACAGTTCAATAGTGACAAACATGGCCTGCTAGTAAAGAAGATTAATAGACAGTTAAATAGTGACAAACACAGGCCTGCTAAGGCTACATCAACTCAACAGCAGCATGCAGTACTCCTATGTACTTACCTGGCCCAAACGAAAAATCTTGATGAAAAGGGAAGTCCACCCAAGCCAAAAACAAAGAGAAGGCACTACTAGAATATAAAAGAAAAAAATAAATTCATTCACTGGAAAACATGACCGGCTAATAAAGAAGATTACTAGACATTGGAATAGTGACAAACATGGCAGGCTAAGGCAACATCAACACAAGAGCAGCATGCAGTACTCATATGTACTTACCTGGCCAAAATACCAATGAGATATTGTGCAGACACTAAACCCAACAACCAGCAACAATAAAGCACATCTAATGGCTGAAACACCTCAACCTTAAATAGGGTGCAAACTCCCGCCCCCGCCAAAAAAATATGCAAACACAGAGCACGGCGCACAACCTATGATGCATAGGCATCTATAAATAACTCTGCAATCACCACTATTACTCATGCTTGGATCAGTAGTGAGACCATGAACTCTGAGGAGTAGTCAAACCAAAGAACGGCCCAATTAAGTAAGTTTAGTTTAAACGTCAATGTTTGCACTTGCCCCAAAAATGAATGACAGTATGAATTATGCATGTTTCACAAAGCAATCCCAAATTTACAATTTCAATGTTTAGACCCTCAAGATGCGCAAGCGAGTGAGGAGGAGGCTGGGCCAAGCAAAGAGAGGCGCAGGCTGAGGCAGCCACCATTCACGAGGAAGGAGATGAAGGTTTTGGTTGCCATGTGCATGGACAATATTGTCCATGCACCCAGAAATATGGGGGCTGCCCAGAAGGACAGGATTTGGGACGAGATAGCCAGTGCTGTGAACGTGGAGGGAGACATCCTCAGAACAACTTTGGAGGTTAACAGACGGTACATTATTGAGAATCCAAATGTTTGATTTTTTTAAACAAATATTGCCTTTTAAGTGAAAAAACTAAAAAAAACAATTCCATGACAGATGGACCGACTTCAAGTACCGGCTGAAGAAGAAGCTCGCAAATAGGGCTCGCCATGCCATGGGGACAGGTGGTGGTTCCACCCCTGAGTCGCTCAATTTAACTGCTTTGGAAGAGATGGCTCAGGGGTCTGTGAAGGAAGAGGAGGTGTTTGGTGTGTCGAATATGGACACAGACATGCCTGACTTTGCAGCTCCACATGGTGTAGATGGTAATTTTCAAAATGATAACAAAAAAATAAATAAATAAACAAAGTTTGACAAAAACAACTTGCTATAAACAATATGATTATTTGTTATTTACTTCTTTACAGAACCAGAGGAGGAAGAGTCTGCTCCTGAGGTGAGGTCTGGGCCCAGCAGATCTGGAGTGTATGCAGGGGATGAACCAAGTAATACATCTGGGGACTCTGTGGAGCCCACTCCTGGGGCATCACCCTCACAGCCCATGGCCCTCCTCACTGATTGGTCGACCAGACTCAGCAGAATACAAATGTTCTGCTGAGGATGGAGGCCACTCTGCTGAGGGTGGTGGAGGCCCTGGAGTCATCTGCTGTGGCCCATACTCTGATGGCTGCTGCCCAGGAGTAGGCCAACCGACTTGCCATGTTGGAGCCAGCCTCCCTTCCTGCTATTCCATCGAGGCCCACCACCTCTGGCAGCCCATCAGCCAGCCCCCAACCTTTGGCGAGCCCTATGCCTAGGCCAGAGCCAATACCATCCACCTCTGGCCAGGCCAGTCGGCGTGTTACATGCCAGTCGACTGTTGCGAAGCTTCAACTTCAGCCGAGGCATAAGAAACCCCAAAAATAGAACTGGCTATCTCGTCCTTCATCCATTCCTGTGCAGACCCCATATTTCTTGCAACCCAAACCTCCATCTCCTTCCTCGTGAATTTTTAGTTTGTTTGTTTTTAAATTATACTGCATTTTTTAGAATGTTTGTTTTATTTTTTAAACCATGAATTTAAATGGTCCAAAAAGTAAAAAATGAATAAATAAAAATAAACAAATATACATTCAACAGCATACGTGTTTGTCTATATTTCAATTTTTACTTTGTAATTATCCACAAAAAATATGCAGGGTTAATCATCCCAGGGAAAAGCTAATTGCTTCCAAAACACATTTGCAAAAAAATTAAACAAAAAACTAGTGTCTGTACAAAACAAAAAAAAAAACACATTTAGAATTCCAGCAGCAGTAAATTGGTTAACTAAGCCAATTCGCACATGCAAACGCACCTGACAAAATTGACTAGACAATTATCCCTGGTATTACCAACAAGTTTGCCGATTATTAGGTGTTTGCATTGTTGGCTTCGAAAAAGCAACATCACTAGCAACATCGGTTACATTAGGTAGTAACGAAAATACTATCGGCCTTGCGGGAGCCCATACCCTACCACAAGCTGGACGAGCATCCAGACCTGAAATCTGCTTGCAGAGTGACATATTACTACTTCCGCTCTTCAATCTCTCTCGCAGCAGATAATTTATGTACGCCCCTATAACGCTGTGCGAACGCTGTGGCACGCCTGTGTTTTTAGACCACCCTCCATCAACACCCACAAACGGCCCTTCCTGTCAGTCACCTATCGGGAGTCACTTCCTGGTCACAGTCCATACAAGCAAAGGAATATGTGATCGCAAGGACTCTTTCGCACATGCGCATAACAAAGCATGCGCGGTAGAAGAAGATTGGCCACGTACGAGTGAGCGGCCACTTGCGAGCGGGTCTGAATGAGCTCCTCTGTCTTCTTGGATCTCAAAAGTCTTGATCTATTTGGGATTCATTTTTAATCCATTGAAATTCTTTGTCTTACTATTCTGACTTTCACTCCTGGTCCTGTTGTTTGTGGTGAACTGTCATGAGTTAATACTGAATCTGATTATACTAATATGCTGCTGATAGTCATACCACCACATTAGGGATTCAGGTGTCATGAGACTCATTATATATTTTTGTTGAATCTTACATAACACCTTCATTCCTTTTAAAATCTTCTATTGGCAGAAGAAACAACACAGAATCCAACTTTGCATATTGCAAAGGTTGGCTCAGGGTGGTCTTCCAAATTTTAGACACTATTATCTAGGTGTGCAACTTGCTCAGGATGTATTATGGAACAGCCCTTCCTTGTTGAAAGACATTATACACATTTATTATAAACAATTAATACATATAATAAGAATAAAAAGCCTCTATTGAGAGCATGCTTCTGATGAATCTGGAGCCTTAATATCCAGCGAAATGTGTTAAGCATGCTGAAGCTCACTCTATGGACATTGGGATTTTTTTCAACTGTGGATCCAGAGAATCTTGCACTTTATCTATTTTGTATGGTTCCATCCTCACTGCCACCCAAAAAGGATTTTCATCTGGTAATTATCCGCTGTACTTGAACCAATACTAAAATTCCATATTGAAATTCCACCTGGACACCATTATATATATATATATATATATATATATATTCTTTTCCCCAGCTCTCCAGAGAGTAGAACTACACATGTGACTCATTATATATGCTCTCAATAGAGACTTTTTATTTTTATTATATGTATTGTTTATAATAAATGTGTATAATGACTTTTTAGACATCCGCTTCTCATCTATTCATTTTTATTTTATTATTAGATTTTCATGCAATATTAGCTCAAGCGCCAATCTTTTTATCCTTATTGTATATATATATATAGAGGCTGACTACCTCTGACTGGCTGCTAATTGACAGCGCACCTAAATACTTTTTTACACATTTTGTTTAACCTTCCTAATTGAGAGTTTGGACCTCAATTGAGGATGAGGGTATTGGAGTATCTATGGTTGACAAAGGCCAAGCGCCCAAAGCATGCCTTCATTCATCCAACAATTTCTCATACACTGGGTTTAAATTAGAGCAGATACCAGAACCCATCTTTCTTATGAACTCTGGTAAAACATTTGATTGCTTTTACATCTCGGTTGCTTGCGGGGATCTGATATCCCAACAACATCTGCAGAGATTCCTTTTATGCTTCTTTTGTTGATATTAAAGAAATGTTTAATATAACAAATAAACATTTATTTCCAATTTCTTCAACTATGTCACTTACATGACTGTGAAATCCCAACTTTGGGCCAGACTTCTTACCACCTTAGAATAATCATGTCGCCACCAGTCCTCTAACAAGGCACTTGTTTCCATACTTTACGTTGAACTGAAGTGAATAGGTCTTTCCCACAAGAATCCCCATAAAGGACTTGAGAGAGTCTGGATGGAGAGGATTGGGGGGAAATAAGGAAAAATACTACCTCAAGCTTAATAAGTGTCAAAATAAACTAACATTCCTATAAACTCCTATATAGGTAGTACCTGGTCATCATTGTATTGTTCCGAGCTCCTCAACTAGATATTGGAAAGTCTGCCCTGCAGAAGGCTCCTTTATAGGAAAATTTGGTGTCACTGTCGTAAAATCTCAACATTCTGGTCCGAGATATGGCAACTCCTGTTCTCCCTCCTGAATCTAGAGATTATATTTTCTTCCACATTCCTTCTCCCCCTGAACATCCCTTCCACCATCAAACACCAGAACAAATTAATTTGCCATGTCATCTCAGCTGCTACTTGTCATATTACTGCTGATTAGCTCCTACTCTTTCCTCCTGCTTGGTGCACGTACTGTATAAGATGGAATATATCACCTGCACCTTCGCAGCTCTTCTAAATCTTTTATTAACATTTAGGAACCTTGGACATGACACTTTCACACCCACACCCCATTCTCCTTCTGATATATTAGTTTTAGAGATCAGTCCCTCTGCCCACCCCCACTCATCTGTCCCTGCTTCTGCAGACTGCACCATTTCTTATACCAAAAATATTGGACTGGCATTAAGTTTATAACATGTTGATTTTTCTTTTTATTGCTCATTGTTTCACTCCTACATAATTATATTTAGTATTTATGTATCATACTACCATTCCTTCCAAAATAAAACATTTAGCCAATTGCTTATTTTTCCAGCTTCTGTTACTTTCCCATAAACTTTTGTTCTTCATAACGTCTAGCTTCTTGCATGAAGTCATAGTCCCTTCTAAATGTATATCCCATATTTTGCCTTGTTCATGTCATTTTAGTTTATTTAAATTATGCATTATAGGCAAATAAATGCTGTAACATATTGCCAATATAGGCCCTCATTCAGACCCACTCGCAAGCGGGCGCACGTACGTTAGGCGTACGTACAAAATTATTTAAATTCAATGGCTCGCTCGCATTTTCGTTCGCATCTAAAATTCCTCCCTAAACTCAGGCGACCCCTCCTCTAACTAACGAGCGTGCGAAATAGCGAGCGTACATCCCTGAAATGGCTTGAAGGGAACGCACGCACAAGTGAAACCGGAAGTGGCCTTGTCAGATGTCGATTACCTGCTCCTTTATTCTGCCTACCTCCCTCAATCGTATCATGCCAATCAATGTATCAATTAGCTTAATTTTTTTTTTTTTTTTCGACACAATGCAAGAAACTTTACTCTTGTCCGTGTTTGTGTTTACCCGCAGAATACGTACGGATGGAACATTCGCTTTTATTGTTCAAAAAACATGTGAACCACAATTAAACAATTGTTCTATTGCTGTGGATCCCCGCATATTTTCCGGGGTTCATTTCTTTATTTAAATTTGCAAACGCATGTCACTGCATCAAGCCTATCATAACTCCAGAGATTTCTGGCCCTGTTGAACACATGACTCATACACTAACCAATAAAATTGCTCCTGTTAATTTCCAAAATACATTAGCCAATCAGAATTTTTGGCACACTTTATCAAAAATGTTTTGTATGAAAAACTCCATTGCCATCATGAGAGCCTCCGCATTCACCAGGCGCGAGCTGCTGGTGCTTACGGAGGTGATGGATAGGCGGATCACCAGCCAGCCTCCACCCATCACCAACCGGCAGAAGCGCTCCGCGTATGCGGAGGCACGGTCCCGTCTGCGGTCGCTGGGTTCACGCCGCAACATCGGGCAGCTGGAGCGCAGGTGGTCAGACCTGCAACGGCGAACGCCCCGCTTGCTGGCATGCTTTCGCATGCAGATCCTTGAAAGTAAGTGTTATGTATTGTGGTTTTCATGTTTGTGTTTGTGGGGCAAACTGCGTGTGCATGTTTTCCTGTCTGTCCTATTTATTATTTGTCCTCATATCTGCGTGTGCATGTTTTCCTGTCTGTCCTATTAATTATTTGTCCTCATATCTGCGTGTGCATGTTTTCCTGTCTGTCCTATTAATTATTTGTCCTCATATCTGCGTGTGCATGTTTTCCTGTCTGTCCTATTAATTATTTGTCCTCATATCAGCGTGTGCTTGTTTTCCCTCTATTTCTGTTTTTTTCATTCTACTCCTATTTGCATGTTTTTTGTTGCTGGTTTTTTTTTTTTTATTTGGGCCCCGGATTTGCCCAGAAACTAACCTCAATTTGTTTGACATATTTTAGGAGGACAGCCAAGACTACGCCGTCACCGTCCGGCCAGACGGCGTTCCCGGCCACTATCCCCAACCCCCAGCCAACACTCCACCCCAAATATTTCCCCTATACCCCACTCCTCCCCTGCCTTCCCAGACCCTCTCCCGGAACTGTCGGGCCTCCTTCCCCTCCGTCCCACTTCCCCCTCTCCACCCACCCCTCTTCCAATTACCCCCTCCCCGGAGTCCATCATTACCCCTCCCCGTTCTTTGGGGAATGAAGGCTCCTCCGGGGAGGAACATGGAGGGACTTCCGGAGCTCCCGTTTTGGCTCCCGGTATGTTTTTCTTTCTCATTTTTTTTAACCACAAACTGTTTGTATGTAATCATGTGTCGTGCCTTTATTCGTGCTTGTTTGGTTTACTTTTGGTGATTTAGCAGTTTGCCTTTACCTCTTCCTGCTGATTTCAACATACACATATCACACCTGTGTGAATTTGTACATAGGCCTTGTATTTTTGCCAGCACCCCCTTTTTGTTTTGGTTTTTCTTTTTTCGGTTTAGGAGTGATTTCGTTGTGTTTTTGTTTTTTTAATGTGGATTCCCTATTGTTTTATTAATCCACACACTTTTCTCACCCACAGAGGAACAGAGGCGTCGACAAGAGGTGGACGATTGTGTTGGCCAGATGCGCCAACATGTCATTGGCATTCTTGTGGGCCTTGACCGGCTGTCTGGCATCCTTCGCCAGTAGTTTTTTTTGTTTATTTTTGTTTTGTAAATAAATTTTGTAGTTCTAATATACGTTCTGGCTCATTCTTTTTTTCAAAAACAAAAATAGTTTTCCCTGACATAAGTAGACTGTTCCTGCAAGGATTTCCCTTTTTTAAAAGTTAGATTGTATTTTGTATTTGTATGTTAAACAGCCACAAGAAACACATAACAGTAACAATGTCATTTCCCTTTTTGGGTGTAGTGTCAATTAGATATTTCGCCATTTTACAGGTTCCTAGTTGGTGTGCAAGCTGCTTAGGCCAATCTTCAAAATCCAAAGGTTTGGACAGGCTTCCTTTTGGTGTGGGTTGGGAACCTGCAAACATATTTCAGTTTACATCAACTGGTGTCAGTACTGGATTACCCCTTAGTCAAATGTAAGGTGTGTTAACCTGGTTACACTTGCTGTTAACGTCCAAAAAAAGGAAGACCATTTCACTCTCCAAACATTTATTCACAACATAAATGAGAAATCAAAGTGGTCAGTCCCAAAAAAAAAAAACAGTGATAATCTCAAATACAACACATACAAATAAAATATTTAATTAAAAAAAACAATCAAGAACTGGTTGACGAAGGACCATGCCAACATGATTCCACAAACATGGCGTTGCGATATGGGTTCCAGAATATATGGACAAAATCACCAGATCCAGGTTTGGTAAGGGTAGCAGGAAGTAGTGAGCGTTGGAGTGGCAAAGATTATGTGAACAAACAGAAGATGGTGAAAAAAAAATAAATAAATTAGATGTTCGCAAACAAACACATTAGGTATAAACACTGTAGTTTGGGTCAAACTTACCTAAAAAATCTGGCCACCACATCATCGCGTATGGCCCCCCCACATACTGACCTCCGACCAACCTCGGGGGGCCATCCTCAGGTAAGGCATCCTCTGGCTGCATTGGGACACCACTCCTTATGGCGATGTTGTGAAATATCCCACACAGGACCACAATTTTCGACACCATATCCGGCAAATACATGAGCTCGCCACCAGAGCGGTGGAGGCATCTGAATCGGCCTTTTAAAAGGCCGATACAGCGCTCCACCACTTGCCTGGTGGCTGTAAGTGCGGAATTATACTCACTTTGTGGGCCTGGTGTGGGAGCCAAATAAGGAGTGAGCAGCCAGGACATGCAAGGGTATCCACTGTCTCCTGTGAAAAATAAGAGACAACATCAGGAACACTGTGTATCAAGCTTAACATTGTTATGTACTAAAGGTCTCCACTTACCCAGAAGCCACGCATCACCAGCTTGTAGGTTGGTTAATTTCTGCCATATCCCTGATTGCCGGATGACGAAGGAGTCATGTGCACTTCCTGGTAACTTAGCATTCAGGGACAGGATCTGGAGGGAGGCATCACATACCACCATTACATTCAGGGAGTGATAGTGTTTCCTGTTTCTAAATATTGCCTCCAGCCGTGCTGGAGGCTGAAGTGGTATGTGAGTACCATCCACAACCCCTATGATGTGTGGGAAGCCAGCTATTTGGGAAAAATTGGCCTTGGCCACACTAAGGGCACCCATATCCAAAGGCATTTGAATAAAATGATGGAGGTGCTTGAAAAGTGCCTCCATCACTGCCCTCAGGATCCGGGAAAAGGAGGATTGTGAGATGCCCGCCACTATTCCCACCGTTGTTTGAAACGATCCTGAGGCACAGAAATGTAACACCGCCATAAATTGCGTCAGTGGTGGTATTGCTGTTGGACTGTCAATTTGCCGCTCAAGATCACTTTCTATTAATGAGAGAGTGTCTATGATGATTTTGGGAGGTAGACGGTAGCGTCTTAAAACCTCATCATCGGGCATTCCAAAAAGGGTGACACGTGTTCGAAATATCTGGGGCCTTGCATGCCTACGATGCCTACGCCTGGGATGAGATTGAGGTTGGTCGGCTTCCGGGAGCATGGCCAGAACAATCCGCCCCAGATCAACCTGAAATTCAAAAATTTCAAAGTAAGGCTTTTGACCCACCCCAAAACTATATTAAAACAACTTAGCTTGATGATACCATCCATTGCTGCTTACATGCCGGGGTATTGTCATGATACGTCCAAACTGAAAATAAACAACAAAATTACTTGACACATTTCACTCTGTGCATTTTTGTTGATACATTTTGTGCTAGACCAAAGTTCAAATATGCCAAACACCCATTTAGCAAAACCGCAAAGCGACATTTAACACAGTACATCAAAACGGGTCGAAATGTTGGCTCAAAAAGCGAAAGCTAAACCATCAAAAAGTTAGACTGATTATTAAGCTGTTTAAAATGCGCTAATTAGTTCGCTAATACAAGTCACAAGAGTAACTACTAAAAATGTGCTAATTAGTTCGCTAATACAAGTCACAAGAGTAACTACTAAAAATGTGCTAATTAGTTCGCTAATACAAGTCACAAGAGTAACTACTAAAAATGTGCTAATTAGTTCGCTAATACAAGTCACAAGAGTAACTACTAAAAATGCGCTAATTAGTTCGCTAATACAAGATAAAAAATGGACTTACCAAGAGCAAATATCTAAGATGCAAAATCAAAAGGTCTTTGGGGTCGAAAATAAACAAAATCTAAAATAGAATAAATTAGGTATCCAAAAATTACAAAATATACGAAACACAATGAAACAACAATTGAACAAAAGTTAGACTTCACAAAACTTACCAAATCAACAAACGAGGTCCCAAAAATATAAACCAACAAAGATAACGGAAAAAAAAACGCAAATCTAACCAACAAACGAATCTCCAACCTCCAACTCCTTTCTACGCAATCAATAAACTCCAGCCAAGATAACCTCTAACAATCCAAAAACGCCACCTCGACTTGAGACACACCAAGCCATAAATAGTGTTTCGTTTCCCGCACAAATTAAGGAGGGATCATAGGGCCGCACAATCAATGATGCGGCCGCAAAATAAGGACGCATGTATAAATACGTCACGAAAACGCATTCAAATTCTGGTGTATTTCTTGTTTGGACCTCAGACATGGCGACAGACCAGGCGGTAAGTCTTTCATGCATTTTCTATCAGCGATTAATTTGAAACATAAGATTAGGCAAGTTGTGATTTTGTGAATTCTGTAAATTTACACAAATAGGTGAGGAGGATGACATGGAAGAGGCTGCTGGGCCCAGTATTCCTGCCAAAGCGGGCAAAAAAAATAGGCAGCCACATTTCACAAGAAAGGAGATGGAGGTTTTGATCCAGAAGTGTGTGGACATCCTGCCACAGGCAGACAGGAATATGAGTCTAAGCCAGAAGTGGAGAATGTGGGAAAAGGTAGCTGTTGCTGTCAATAGAGTGGGTGATTATGTCTGTCTAGCCCGGGATGTCAAACGGCGGTAAGTAAACCCTTGCCCCCCCTAAAAACAAACCCCATTTTAAACCAAAGGATAATGGCTTCCATTTTTCCCCACAGATGGGGCGACTTCAAATATCGCCTAAAGCAAAAACTCGCGGACAGGGCTAGGCATGCAAGGGGGACAGGTGGGGGTCCCACCCCTGTGTCATTGGAGTTGACGGATTTAGAAGAGCTGGCACAGGGGTGTGTGCAGCCTGTGGAGGTGTTTGGCGTGTCCAACATGGATACGGACATGCCAGACTTTGCGGCTCCTCATGTTGGCCCAGGTAAGTATTGTGATGTCACCAACTCTGAAATGCTATTGTGCCAATATGTAGATTCTAATGTGACTCTTTTCTCATTTTTCCTAACAGAGACACAGGCAGATGAGTCTGCTCCAGAGGGAAGCCTTGGCCGCAGAATTTCTGCTGGCTCTGCAGGGGAGGAACCAGTACATCCGGCTGAGGACCCTGCAGAAGCCAGTCCAGGGCGTGCCCCCTCGCAGGCAGTGGGCCTCCTCACAGAACTCAATTTCAAATCGGATTTCCATACGGAGATTCTGCAGAGGATGGACGCCAGTCTGATACGGGTGGCTGAGGCCCTGGAGCAAAATGCTGCGGCCAACGTGACCATTGGTCAGGCCCTGGCGGAAAATACCAGGGCCAACATCCGCATCGCCGATGCCCTGGAGCAGCTCGTTCGCCAGCACATGGTGGAGCCGACCTCCCTTCCTGCCGGAACATCAGGATCCTCCACCTCTGGCACAACATCAGCCAATCCTCCAAATGTGCCTAGCCCTGTGCCTAGTCCAGAGGCCACAACATCTGCCTCTGGACAGGCCAGCCCGATGGCATCCCGGACCCGGTCTGGCGCCCACCCTCCCCCATCCAAACGGGCGAAAAAACGGTGACAGCAATGGCGACTTTTCCCACACTCCTTCTGTGCTTGGCTCATATTCCTTTCTGGTCAAAACTTCCCTCTCCTTTCTTGTGAAATGTTTTTAAGTTATTTTTGTACGTTTATGTTATCAGTTATTGATTATTTATTTTTGATAAAAAGTATCTTTGGCAGGAAAAAAAAAAAAATATTATGCCAATTGGTTTGTGTTTAAACAATAAATTTATGAAAAAAATCTGACATTGTATTGTGACATTATTGTACAAATGGGTTACATTTAATCCTGGCCCTAAAGGCAAAAAAGGACACAAAAAACCATTTCATTTGTATAAAAAAAAGGCCTCTTGAAGGAACGTTTAAAAAATCACGTAACGATGCAAATTCCACATTAAAAAAAAAAAGGAGCTAATTAAAACATGATGACATTATTGTCACAATAGGCCATAAACAACAAATTGAGGCCAAAAAAACCCCCCAAAAATGTACGCCAATTGATTGTGTAATCCTGACATTAGCAGGTATGATTTCCACTTGCGTACGGTTTTGTGCTATCCCAATAAACTGCTTTCCAAACACATACCAAGCCGGTTTTCAATACAACACTAATTGCTTTTGTGACCACCCGCGATTAATCGCTGCAACATCATGGAGTCCCGGGACGGAGGAGAAGGCCATCGCCAATGTGGTCGAGTAATCCAGACCCTAAACTGTGCGAGCATTTTGAAGGGAAAGAGGATGTTCCAGTGACGTATGTGACGGTCCGAACACATTTGACGTTCGCATCTGCTAATGTATGTACGCCCCAAAAACGCCTCGCCACGCCTGCGTTTTTCCATCTCCACCCCCGTCAACACCCAAAAACGCCCTGTTCTGTCAATCACATTTGACATGTCACTTCCTGTACGCTATTTTAGGAACGAGAGAAAAAAAGCTTGCAATCTGCCGTACGCACATGCGCAGTGTAACACCGACGCATGCGCGGTTAGTCAACATCGGAACGCAACGAGCGTACTGCTGTTTGCGAGTGGCTCTGAATGAGGGCCAATAGATGCTTGATCGTTTTAGTTGAACCCTCAATACAGATACTTTTAACTGTGAATGTTAAAGGTAACTAAGCATTGAATTAAGAATATTAAAACTTCAATGATTTGTAATATGACAACTTAAATTGCATAAGCACATTTAGAAACCAGCAGTATTTATTTGCAAACAGGATTGAGGTTTCTGTAAAGGCCGTAGCTTTAGTGACCGAAGTTTATTAACTTAAGCAGGTTGCTCGAGTTTAAGGAACGCTGTTTATTTGATCATGGGTTAGTCTTGATGTCTATAGCTACACAGCACATTTCTTCCTTCCACACACAAGTCTGAGATCAGTATGCCCCTGACATATTGGTGTTTTACTATTAAAAGATTTGCCCTTTTAAACACGCTGAGAAGCAATGGCTTTTGCACTGACCACTGAGGCGCAGGGCAGGATTACTGACAAGGTGGTACAGGCACCCTTTTGCCCAGTGGGACCTAGGGCACCTGCCTGCACTAGTGACCTGTATATTTAGATATCCATTTTTTCATTCTCAGAGCACAGTTCTCCCTGACCTCCTCTTTAGAGCGGCCACACGGGAGTCAGCGTCATAGCGATCGGGCACTGCAGTGTTGCTTCACACCCGGCTCTGAGAGGCAGCCTGGATTGTGCTCCTAACCTCTCCGGACGCTCTGGCGTGGGTCGTCCGGCAGCAGTGCGGGTCCCTGGAGAACGGCGCTAGCTGCTGTAAGATGCCGGAGGCAGGAGAGAGGGGGTGAGTTGGGCAGCGCTTCCACGCTGTAGTTCACTGGGCACGGCCATCTTGGATCTGGGGTCAGGTGCCTGCGTTGGCCAATCATTAGGCGACGAACCTATGCAGATTAACCGGGCCCACCTCTCGGTTGAGGAACGACAAAAGCGCTGCTGGGAGAACCTCTGTATGTATTGCGGAGAGACTGGGCATCTGGTTGCTGCTTGCCCTCGTCGTCCTTCGGGAAACTACCGCTCCTAACCGGCACCGGAGACACCAGGTTGGGAGTTATGTCCTCGTCTCTACTTAAAACTGACTCTACCTTGTCCATTCTTCTGGAACTTTTACATGGTCCTAAAGTTGTTCTTTCTCTCCTTGATTCAGGGTCGGCAGAAAATGTTATCACTACTGAACTCGTCCGGAGATTTGAGATTACTGTTTTTCACCTCAAGCATACAGTCATCTTGTCCGCAGTAGACAGTACCCAAATTTCCAATGGTGTGGTATCTCTACGTACGCAAGCCATGAAGATTCGAGTGGGGGCTCTCCATATGGAAGAAATTTAATTTTTAGTTATTCCCAAGGCCTCCCATGAAGTAATTCTTGGATATCCCTGGTTACGTCAACATTCTCCCAACATTGACTGGGGAACCATGCAGATCTTATCCTGGGGTGAAGCTTGTCATGGAGTCTGCCTTCATCAAATTAGGCCCATCAAAGAGATCCACATTTCTACTTCTGCACAAATACCCAGCCAGTATCGTTCTTTTGGGGACGTCTTCTGTAAAGCGGGAGCCGATACCCTGCCTCCACATCGGGAATGGGATTGCCCCATCGATTTGGTTCCCGGCAAGATTCCGCCACGTGGTCGTACCTACCCGCTGTCCTTACCTGAGACCAAGGCCATGTCAGAATATATTCAGGAGAACCTTCCCCTGTGGGAGCAGGCTTCTTCTACATGTCTAAAAAGGATGGAGGCCTGCATCGACTACCGAGGCCTAAATGACATCACAATTAAGAACTGGTATACGATACCCCTCATTACGGAGTTGTTCGATCGGGTGAAAGGAGCCTCTATATTCAGCGAGTTGCACTTCCGAGGAGCATACAATCTTAGTAGGATACGAGCCGGTGATGAGTGGAAAACCGCTTTTAATATTCGAGATGGGCTTTTTGAATGCCTGGTAATGCCCTTCGGTCTCTGCAATGCCCCTGCAGTTTTTCAAAATTTTGTGAATAAAATCTTCCGGGACTTACTGTATGTCTCTGTGGTGGTCTACCTAGACGGCATTTTGATATTTTCATCCAGCTTGTGCGAACATTGGCCCTCATTCAGACCCGGACGCAAGTGGCCGTTCGTACATTGGGCGAACGTAAAAAAATATTTAAATTCAGGCACACGCTCGTATTTTAGTTCGCATCAAAACATCCTCCCCAAACTCAGGCGACCCCTCCTCTAACTAACGAGCGTGCCAAATAGCGAGCGTACATCCCCGAAGTGGTTTGAAGGGAACGCACGCACTAGTACTACCCGGACGTTGGACTGTCACATTTGGATTAACTGCTCGTTTATTCTGCCTACCTCTCTCAATCGTATCATGCCAATCAATATATCAATTAGCTTAATTGTTTTTTTGGTTTTTTTTACACAATGCAATAAACTTTATTTATGTCCGTGTTTGTGTTTACCCGCAGAATACGTACGGCTTAAACATTTGCTTTTATTTGTCAAAATACATGTTAGCCCCTATTAAATAATTGTTCTATTTATTTTTATACCCGCATATTTCCTGGAGTTCATTTCTTTATGTAAATTTGCTTACGCATGTCACTGCATCAAGCCTATCATAAGTCTCCACAGATTTCTGGCCCTGTCGAACACATGACTCATACACTAACCAATAGAATTGCTCCTGTTAATTTCCTAAATACATTAGCCAATCATAAAATTTGGGAGCACTTTATCAAAAATGATTTTTAGGAAAAACTCCATTGCCATCATGAGAGCCTCCGCATTCACCAGGCGCGAGCTGCTGGTGCTTACGGAGGTGATGGATAAGCGGATCACGAGCCAGCCTCCACCCATCACCAACCGCGAGAAGCGATCCGCATATGCGGAGGTTCGGGCCCGCCTGCGCTCCTTCGGCTCACGCCGCCATATCGGGCAGCTGGGGCGCAGGTGGTCGGACCTGCAACGGCGGACGCCCCGCTTGCTGGCATGCTTTCGCATGCAGATAGCTGAAAGTAAGTTTAATGGATTGTGGTTTTCATGTTTGTCTTTGTGGCCCTAACTGCATGGCCCTGTTTTCCCTGTATTTCATATTTATTCATTCTCATATCTGCATGGCCCTGTTTTCCCTGGATTTCATATTGATTCATTCTCATATCTGCATGGCCATGTTTTCCCTGTATTTCATATTCATTCTCCTCATATCTGCACGGCCATGTTTTCCCTGTATTTCATATTTATTCATTATCCTCATATCTGCATGGCCATGTTTTCCCTGTAGTTCATATTTATTCATTATCCTCATATAATTTTTTGTTTTGTTTTTGGGGGTGCATTTGAAATTGTTTTTGGGCGCGGATTTGTGTTGGAACTAACCCCAATTTGTTTCCCAACTTTTAGGGGCCCAGCGAAGACTACGCCGTCAGCTTCCGGCCAGACGTCGATCACGGCCACTCTCCCCAACCCCCAGCCAACACTCCAACTCCACTCCTTCCCCTATTCCCCACTCCTCCCCGGCCTTCCTACACCCTCAGCCAGATTTTTCTGGCCTCCTTCCCCTCCGTCCCAATTCCCCCTCTCCTCCAACCACCCCTCTTAGAATGACCCCCTCCCCGAAGTCGGTCATTACCCCGCCCCGATCTTTGGGGATTAGACCCACCTCCGCGAAGGACGATGGAGGGCCTTCTGTAGCTGGCGTTGGGTCTTCCGGTATGTGTTTTTTGGCAGTTTTTTATCGTCACAAACTGTATGTAATCATGTTTTTTTTTTATGTTTGGGTTTATTTTCCAAAATTTTGTGGTTTTGGGCGATTGCCGTAACCTGTTACTGCTGTTTTCAACATACACATAGCAAACCTGTCGGAATTTGGACATAGGCCTTGTATTTTTGCCCTACACCATTTTAGTTTGATGAGTTTTAATGCAGTTTTTTTAAATTGCTTTTTGTGGAGTGTTTTTTTTTTTTTTTTTTTTAATGTGGTTTCACTATTGTTGTATTAATCCCCACACTTTTCTCACCCACAGAGGAACAGAGGCTTCGGGCCAATTTATCCGCCTGTGTGGCCCAGATGCACAGCAATATCATCGGGGTGCTGGTGGTCCTTGACCGTATGTCGGTCCTCCTTAGGGAGTAGTTTTTGATTTTTGGCCCATTCTGTAAATAAATTGTTTTGTTTGAAGTTACGTTCTGGCTCATTCGTTTTTTCAAAACCACATATTGTTTACCCTGACATAAGTAGAGTGTTCCTGCAAGGATTTCAAATTTTTGTCAATAAGAGTGTGTGTTGTATTTTTATGTCAAACAGCCACAAGAAACACCTAACTACAAATCTGATTTCCCTTTTTTGGTGTAGTCACAATTAGATATTTCTACATTTTACAGGTTCCTAGTTGGTGTGCAAGCAGCTTAGGGCAATATTACGAAGCAAAAGGATTGTACAGGCTTCTTTTTGGTGTTGGTTTGGACCCTGAATAAAGAAAACATTTTTGCTCAAATGGCGTCAGTACTGGATTACCCCTTAGTCAAATGTAACGTGTGTGAACCTGGTTACACTTGGTGGTAACGTTCCAAAAAAGGGACAACATTTCACTCTCAAAAAATTTATTATCAACATAACTGAAAAATCAAAGTGGTCACTCACAAATAAAACACACAGTGATAATCTCAAATACAACAGATACCAAAAAAACCACATCACAAAAACAAAATCAAGAACTGGTTGACGAAGGACCATGCCAACATGATTCCACATATATGGCGTGGCAATAAGGGTTCCAGAATATATCCCCAAAATATCCACATACAGGTTTTGTAAGGGTAGCAGGAAGTAGTCATCGTTGGAGTGCCAAAGATTATGTAAAAAAACAGAAGATGGAGAAAAAAATTAGCCAAAAATTAGATGTTCTCAAACAAACCCAACCACATTAGGTATCAACACTGTTTTTTTTCAAATAATTACCTAAAAAATCTGGCCACCACATCATCGCGTATGGCCCCCCCACATACTGACCTCCGGCCAACCTTGGGGGGGCCATCCTCAGGTAAGGCATCCTCTGGCTGCATTGGGACCCCACTCCTTATGGCGATGTTGTGAAATATCCCACACAGGACCACAATTTTCGAAACCATATCCGCCAAATACATGAGTTCACCACCAGAGCGGTGGAGGCATCTGAATCGGCCTTTTAAAAGGCCGATACAGCACTCCACCACTTGCCTGGTGGCTGTAAGTGCGGAATTATACTCACTTTGTGGCCCTGGTGTGGGAGCCAAATAAGGAGTGAGCAGCCAGGGCGTGCAAGGGTAGCCACTGTCCCCTGTGAAAATGAAAAGTCAACATCAGGCTCACTCTATATGAAGCTTAACATTGTTATGTACTAAAGGTCTCCACTTACCCAGAAGCCACGCATCACCAGCTTGTAGGTTGGTTAATTTGTGCCATATCCCTGATTGCCAGATGACGAAGGAGTCATGTGCACTTCCTGGTAATTTTGCATTCAGGGACAGGATCTGGAGGGAGGCATCACATACCACCATTACATTGAGGGAGTGATAGTGTTTCCGGTTTCTAAATATTGCCTCCAGCCGTGCTGGAGGCTGAAGTGGTATGTGAGTACCATCCACAACCCCTATGATGTGTGGAAAGCCAGCTATTTGGTAAAAATTGGCCTTGGCCACACTAAGGGCACCCATATCCAAAGGCATTTGAATAAAATGATGGAGGTGCTTGAAAAGTGCCTCCATCACTGCCCTCAGGATCCGGGAAAAGGAGGATTGTGAGATGCCCGCCACTATTCCCACCGTTGTTTGAAACGATCCTGAGGCACAGAAATGTAACACCGCCATAAATTGCGTCAGTGGTGGTATTGCTGTAGTACTGTCAATTTGCCGCTCAAGATCACTCTCTATTAATGAGAGAGTGTCTATGATGATTTTTGGAGGAAGACGGTATCGTCTTAAAACCTCATGATCTGGCATTCCAAAAAGGGTGACACGTGTTCGAAATATCTGGGGCCTTGCATGCCTACGATGCCTACGCCTGGGACGAGATTGAGGTTGGTCGGCTTCCGGGAGCATGGCCAGAACAATCCGACCCATATCAACCTGAAATGACAACATTGGAATGTCAGCCTTTTTACCCCACCCATTAAAAATACATGTAACTTTGCTTGAAAATACCATCCATTGATGCTTACATGCCGGGGTATTGTCATGATATGTTGTAACTGCAAATAATAACATCAAAAATATACATCATTTTATGCTGACCATGTCATCACAAATTTAAGCAAGACAAAAAATAAAAGGGGACACACTCACATTTGGGCAAAGAGCAAAACGACGTTTCGCACACTACGTCAAATTGAGGCCAAATGTAAGCAACCAATGCTCCAGCAAAAAAAAAACATTTTTAAGGGATGAATACACATTTCACAAAGCGCTAATTATTTCGCAAATACAAGGCACAATAGGAAGTAGTAAAAATGCGCTAATTAGTTCGCAAATACAAAGCACAATAGGAAGAAGTAAAAATGCGCTAATTAGTTCGCAAATACAAGGCACAATAGGAAGAAGTAAAAATGCGCTAATTAGTTCGCAAATACATGGCACAATAACGCCGCATAAATAATGTTAAAAAAACAGAGTTCCAATTTGCTAAAAACAACGTTACATGTGGAAGGCCAAACAAAGTTGCGTACAGACAAACAAGAACATTTCCTAAACAGTTTAACAAATGAACTTACCAAGAGATAATATATAAGAAACCGGACCAAAATGTCTTTGGGGCAGAGCCAAAATAAAACCTAAGAGAGATGAAATGACGGGAAAAACTTATCAGAAAAATCGACACCAGAATGAGAGACAAATTGACCCAAAGTTAGACTTCCCCAAACTTACCAAAACTGGAAACGACCAAAAATTTCAAAATGGAAAATAAAGGAACGCAAAACAAAGACAAACCAAAAAAAAAAAAAAAAACACAAAAAACGCAATCTCCGACACCAGCCAACAATCAACTCCAACCAACGTAACCTCCAACATTCAATAAACGCCACCTCGAGTCGAGACGCCCCAAGCCATAAATAGTGTTTCGTTTCCCGCACAAATTAAGGAAGGATCAGAGGAACGCACAATCAATGATGCGGCCGCAAAATAAGGACGCATGTATAAATACGTCACGAGTCAAAAACACAATTCTGGTGTATTTCTAGTTTGAACATCACACATGGCTACAGACCAGGGAAACAATGGACAACAGTCAGGCGGTAAGTATTTCATGCATTTTGACTCAATGATTAATTAGAAACATAATATTGTGCAAGTTGTGAAGTTGAGAATTCTGCAAATTTACCCAAATAGGTGAGGAGGAAGACATGGAAGAGGCTGCTGGGCCCAGTATTCCGGGCAAAGCTGCCAAAAAGAAAAGGCAGCCACAATTCACAAGAAAGGAGATGGAGGTTTTGATTCAGAAGTGTGTGGACATCCTGCCACAGGCAGACAGGAATATGAGTGCAAGCCAGAAGTGGAGAATGTGGGAAGAGGTAGCCGTGGATGTCAATAGGGTGGGTGATTATGTCCGTCTAGCCCGGGATGTCAAACGGCGGTAAGTAAACACTTGACCACCATAAAACCAAAAACCAAATAAAAAGTAATGGTTCCAATTTAACCCACAGATGGCAAGACTTCAAATATCGCCTGAAACAAAAAATGGCAGACAGGGCTAGGCATGCAAGGGGGACAGGTGGAGGTCCCACCCCTGTGTCATTGGAGTTTACTGATTTAGAAGAGCTGGCACAGGGGTGTGTGCAGCCTGTGGAGGTGTTTGGTGTGTCCAACATGGATACGGACATGCCAGACTTTGCGGCTCCTCATGTTGTCCCAGGTAAATGTTGTGATGTCACCAACTGTGAAATGTTATTGTGGCAATATGTAGATTGTAATGTGAGTCTTTTCTCAATTTTCCAACAGAGACACAGGCGGATGAGTCTGCTCCAGAGGGGATCCTTGGCCGCAGAATTTCTGCTGGCTCTGCAGGGGAGGAACCAGTACATCCGGCTGAGGACCTTGCAGAAGCCAGTCCAGGGCAATCCCCCTCGCAGGCAGTGTCCCTCCTCACAGAACTCAATTTTAAATCGGATTTCCATACGGAGATTCTGCAGAGGATGGACGCCAGTCTGGTACGGGTGGCTGAGGCCCTGGAGCAAAATGCTGTGGCCAACGTGACCATTGGTCAGGCCCTGGCGGAAAATACCAGGGCCAACATCCGCATCGCCACTGCCCTGGAGCAGCTCGTTCGCCAGCACATGGTGGAGCCGACCTCCCTTCCTGCCGGAACATTAGGATCTTCCACCTCTGGCACAACATCAGCCAATCCTCCAAATGTGCCTAGCCCTGTGCCTAGTCCAGAGGCCACAACAACTGCCTCTGGACAGGCCAGCCCGATGACATCCCGGACCCGGTCTGGCGCCCTCCCTCCCCCAGCCAAACGGGCGAAAAAACGGTGACACCATTGGCTACTTTTCCCACACTCCTTCTGTGCTTGCCTTATATTCCTTTCTGGCCAAAACTTCCCTCTCCTTTCATGTGAATTGTTTTTAATTTTTGCATTTACGTTTACCCAAAAATTATTGTTTGCACAATTAATAAATATTGTGGAACCCTGCCAAAAATGTTGGAGTTCAATATGTGTATTTTTTTTTGGGTGGATACCAATAAATTTACCAGAAATGTACGACTTTGTATTCTGACATTATTGCAAAAATGGGTTACTTTTAATCCGGGCCCACAAGCCAACAACGTTCAAAATAAAAAATTACACATTGAAAAAAAAGTGCTCGTTAAGGAACATTTAAAACATTACCTAAGGAGGAAAAAACACCTTGCAAAAACAAAATGAGGGACCAAACCTAAACATGATGACATTATTGTTACAATAGTCCAAAAACGAACACATTGCAGCCAAAATACACCCCCACAAATGTACGCTAATTGATTGTGTAATCCAGACATTAGCAGCTATGATTTCCACCTGCGTTTGGTTTTGTGCTATCCAAAAAAACTGCTTTCCAAACACATACCAAGCCGGTTTTCAATCCAACACTAATTGAGTTTCTGACAAGCCGTGATTAATCGATGCAACATCGTGGAGTGCCGGGACGGAGGAGAAGGCCATCGCCACTGTGGTCGAGTTATCCAGCCCCTAAGCTGTGCGAGCATTTTGAGGGGAAAGAGGATCATCCAGTGACGTATGAGTTGGTACGAACACATTTGACGTTCGCATTTGTTAATGTATGTACGCCCAAAAAACGCCTCGCCACGCCTGCGTTTTTCCATCTCCACCCCCGTCAACGCCCAAAAATGGCCTGTTCTGTCAATCACATTTGACATGTCACTTCCTGTACGCTATTTGACGAACGAGACAAAAAAAACTCGCAATCTGCCGTACGCACATGCGCAGTGTAACACCGACGCATGCGCGGTTACTCAACATCGGAACGCAACGAGCGTACTGCCTCTAACGAACGGCTCTGAATCAGGGCCATTGTTCTCAAGTCAAAGAAGTCCTGACTTGCTTACGGAGGAACCATCTATACTGTAAAGTGGAGAAATGCGTGTTTGAGGTCCCCTCCGTCCCATTTCTAGGACACATTATTTCAGGTGCTGGCCTAGAGTTGGATCCTAAGAAAGTACAGGCTGTCCTGGATTGGTCTCGTCCAAATTCACAAAAGGCGATACAAAGATTTTTTGGTATTGCTAACTACTACCGACATGTTATTAAAGGATTCTCCACCCTAGTGTCACCTATATCCGCACTAACTCGCAAGGGGGAGAACCAATCCCAGTGGCCTCCTGAGGCTGACACCGCCTTTCACATGTTAAAACAAGCTTTCATCTCTGCCCCTGTTTTAAGACAACCTGATGTAAATAATCCATTTTTTTCTAGAGGTGGACGCATCCTCAGAGACAATGGGGGCAGTGCTCTCGCAAAGATTCGAGGACAGTAAATACCATCCCTGTGGATTATTTTCCAAAAAGTTCACTCTGGCTGAAAGAAATTACCCTATTGGGGAGCAAGAATTGTTAGCGGTGAAGTTAGCCTTTGGAGAATGGTGATATCTCCTCGAAGGGGCCACATTTCCCATCACAGTCTATACAGATCAACGGAATCTTCTGTACTTGAAAACCATCCAATGTCTCAGCTCTCAACTGGCCCGTTGGGCGATATTCTTCTCCCGCCTCAACTTTACTCTGACCTATTGTCCCGGTTCCCTAAACCGGAAAGCAGATGCACTCTCCCGCTCTTTCTCCTCCGAAGCAGCCACCGAGAATCTTAAAGAAACGCCAGTCCTAGAATCCAAAGTATTTGCCTCTACCCACATTCAACCTCCTCCTGGGAGAACTTTTGTGACCCCCAATCTACACAAGCGGCTACTAAATTGGGCTTATTCCTCTCGTTTCTCTGGGTACATGGGCATACGTAAGACCTTGGAATTTCTACAGTGCTCATATTGGTGGCCCGCCATGAAAACTGAAGTTGCAGAATTAATTTCCTCCTGCCCACTGTGCACCCAGCATAAAACTTCCAGACAAGCTCCAGCCGGCACCTTACTTCCTGTGTCTATTCCAACCTGTCCATGGACACATTTATCCATGGACTTCGTAACAGACTTGCCTACCTCCAACGGATTTACCACCATCTGGGTAGTAGTAGATCGGTTCTCGAAGATGGTACACTAAATTCCCCTCAAAAAGCTACCCTCCGCTCCTGACCTGGCTCAATTATTTGTCAACCATATTTTTCCGCCTTCATGGTCTTCCAACCAAAATTATCTTCGACCGGGGGGTGCAGTTTGTAGCGAAGTTTTGGAGAGCTCTCTGCTCTGTCTTCCAAGTCAAGTTGAATTTTTCTACAGCCTACCATCCTCAGTCCAACGGATCTACGGAAAGGGTAAATCAAGGCCTTGAGACCTTCTTACGGATCCACATGTCCTCATCCCAAGACAATTGGGCAAAAACCCACCCTGGGCAGAATTCGCTCATAACAGTTCTTACCATTCTTCTACAGGACACAAATTTGGACTCGAGTCTATGCCTCTTTATGGAAAACCTCCAACCGGTACAAGATAGGGGCCGACAAGAAGAGAATAGCGGTGCCCAAACTGAAAGTGGGCGATCTAGTATGGCTGTCCACCCGAATTCTTCGTCTCAAGGTTCCATCAATGAAGTTTGCCCCTCGCTTCATTGGCCCATTTCCCATCATACAAGTAATTAACCCAGTGGTTTACAGATTAAAACTTCCATCCTACCTCAGAATACCCAGCTCCTTCCACATATCTCTATTAAAACCTCTGATTCTCAATCGCTTCCGCAAAGTTCTACCACGTTCACCCAAAGTTATTACCGAGAGGGGTGTAGAGTTTGAAGTCAAACAAATATTGGACTCTCGTGTTCTCTATGGTCGACTCCAGTATTTACTAGATTGGAGAGGCTATGGTCCTGAGGAACGATGCTGGGTAGAAGCGAAGGATGTCAATGCCCCAAGATTAGTGCTTAAGTTTCACTCGGAACATCCTGAGAAGCCCAAAAAGTGACCTGAGGCCACCCATAAAGGATGGGGTACTGTCACACTCAGCTCTGAGAGGCAGCCTGGATTGCGCTTCTTACCTCTGCGGATGCTGTGGCGCGGGTCGTCCTGCAGCGGTGCGGGTCCCTGGAGAACGGCGCTGGCTGCTGTAGGATGCCGGAGGCTGAAGGCATCCATCTGAAGGCAGGAGAGAGGGGGTGAGTCGGGCAGCGCTTCCGCGCTGTAGTTCACTGGGCGCGACCATCTTGGATCTGGGGTCAGGTGCCTGGGTTGGCCAATCAGGAGGCAGCCTGGTTCTGTGAAGCTAGCAGCCAATCCTGCACTACCTGAGGGTACTAAAGGGCTGTCAAGAGGCCCTTTGATTGCCAGTGCAACGTTTTCACAGCGTATGCTGTGAGCTAGCTCCCTGTGCTACCTTACCTTATGTGCCGCAGTTCCAGTGTATCCTTGCCCATCACCACTCTGCCTGGTACCAGTCAGCTTCTAACCACAGTATCTCCTGATTCGGACCTCCTGCTCGATCCGTCAGATCCGGATTTGTGTTCAGTGAGCATCTCCTCAGCTGTTTCTCGCCTTACGTGTCACCCCGACTTCACGTCTCCTTCAAGAGTCACACCCCACTGAGACCGGCTGCGTTCCAGTACCAGACAGCGTTCCCTCAACCATCTTCTGACTCCACTCCGGATTCAAGCCCGCTTCCAGCCATGACATGTTGCTTCACACATGGAGAGCAGCAGGGGAGTTCACAGCAGAGTTGTCACAGAAAGCTCTTCCAATTGGTTCAGAAGGAAGAGGAAAGTGTGCTCTACCACTTTACTGTTTCTGCTCTTTGCAAGTATATGAGCTCCATTAACAAGATACTGTAAGTGGATGAGGTTAGATGGCAGATAAGGAACATATGGAGATATCTGATGTGCATATAATGGGCATGGACATACCATATGATGGGCTTATAAGGGTTATGGATTTACATCTTATGGTCATATAATGGGTATGTGTGGACACCTGATGGGCATACAAAGTACATTGAGCATATGATGACATGTGGAGATCTGATGGTATCTAAGGCCATGTGGAGAAGTCTCATGGCATGCGAGTGGATCTGTTTGGCAAAAAATTATTCTGTCAAAGTACAGTAAGGAGACCACTGCAATAATCACTGCAGGAGATATTGAGCACATGATTTAGAGTTTTTGCTTTGCCTTGTGTGAAATATGGGTGTTTTTTGGAAATGTTTCCTAGATGTGTTGAATAGGATTTGGATACAGATTGAATGTGAGGACAAAGTTAGAGTTAAGGATGAGATCTGGACATTGAGCTTGAAGGGTAGGGTTAAACTTTATTGTCGTATTATCAACAGAAATAGGGATGTTGGCTGGTGGAAATATTATTAACTCTGTTTTTGAAGGACTGAGTTTGAGGTAGTGAGATTACATCCAAGATCATTCCACAAGTGCCAAAGGACAGACAAGCTGGCACCTGTACAGTAGCTCCATGGTAAAAAACAATAGTTTATATCTATTTTCACCACTATTACCCCTGCACCCACCACTCCAGGGGTGCGGGGAAGAGCCCCGGGCATCAGCTTAACCCTGGGATGCTTTGGAGAGGGAGGGGACCCCTTTATTGGCTTGGGCTGATCGGCTTGGGGATATAATGCTTTGGCCAGGGAGACCCGGTGAAAGGGTCCCTGGCTGGTACTGGTTTTAAAAATAGGGGGACCACTACACAAATTCCCCCCCCTTATTTTTAAAACCAGGACAGGCTCAGCAGCCCAGTGCTGGTTTCAAAAATACAGGGGAACCCTGCTTGTTTTTTTTTCTCTGTACTTTTAGGAACCAGGACTGGGTGAGCAGCCTGGGCCTGGTTATGCTTTTTCCGGGGGTTACCCTTTGTAATTTTTTTTAAATTAAGCCTTTTATTACAGTTAAAACACACAAGCAGCCTTCACATATATGTGCAGGCTGCTTGTTCAAGAGTGTTTGGCTTCGTTCAGACACTGCAAACTCGTGTGAGAAATCTCGATCAGATACACCATCGTAAAACATACTCTCCGCAAAACATGATTCTTGGCAAATCTGAGTGTTTCAGAAGCCTAAAATCACCCAAGTTTCATTGAGTCAAAGCGAGTTTAAAAACAGCAAAACTCGAACAAACACGATTCTTAGTAAATTTACCCCTTAGGGCTTTATTTATTAACATTATTTTCACATTATTTTAGTATCACCTACAATTACTAAAGGCCAATTGGAGTAGAATTCGTAAAATTCTACTCCAACCCCTAAGTATCACTTATTTTTAGTAAGCAGATTGCATTTCCCATAATTGTAATGGGAAATGTGATCTGACCAAAGCTACTAAAAATAAAATGTGAAAAAATACCGGGGAAAGCCCTGTGATAATAACGCCACCTGGAGGTGGCGTTATCCAGGGTCTACCCCGGTTACTGGACTCCTGCTCCGCTCTAACGAGCAGAGTAGAGCCCGGAGCCGGCCCCAGTAATCAGCTGTGTGGTCTAAACAGACCACATGCTGATTCACTGTAAAAAAAAAAGTAAAAAAAAAAAAAAAAAAAACCAAACTTACCTGAGTCCAGGGACCAGAGTTCGGGGCTCCGGTGATATCCTCCCTCCGGTCAGCTGGTCTCCCATAGTGCACTGGGGCCCGGTCGTCACCTGACAGGGTCCCAGTGCAATATGGAATGTCACCTGACTGGAGCGACAGAGGACATCACGGGAGGCCCGATAACTGCAGGTAAGTGTAATTAAGGGAGGGGGGGGGGTCGCGGGGGGCCCGCGATCACGGGGGGCGGGGTTTAGTGACGGGGACGGGGCTTGGCGACAGGGGGAGTAGCAGCGGCGGCCGGTTGGTGCATGACCTGGGCACTTGTCACATTATTTTTTGCGAAAATACTGTGATAAGGCTCCAGAGGGGATTCACAGGGACAGAGCTTTATTGCAAGCCCTGTCCCTGCAAGGTATTTGTAGTAAATCCCTGTGATATTGCCTGAAATCGCAATGCGAATTCAGTCGGTAATATCACACTACAATCTGCATTACAAATGCGGATTGTAGTAAATAGAGCCCACTGTGAGAGCTATAAAGTGTAAAAGAAAATTGCCACATTCTATTAGTCCTGTAAACCTGCTGTTTTTAAATAACAGGAGAATTTGAAAGCTTTCAAAGTGAACTAATACATATGGAATGAAAATATAAGTTAATACATTTGTTACATAATGAGACAATTGCAGTTTCTGTATAAAGTGTAGACGTAAGCATGCTGTTTAGTCTTGCTATGACATGTCCTTTTAGCTCCATCAAAAAGTAAATTTGACAGTCTTTTAAAAAACAAACAAACACACAATAAAACACATTTCACAGCTATTAGATACTGGCTGAAATGTATAGGAATTAACATTAGAAAGAGAATCCCTTTTGTGTCTGGTAATTGCCAATGGTTCCTTTGCGATATGGAGTCTTCTGGTGCCCCTAATGCCCCTTCTGGTTTTTGAACAATACTGCTGAAGGCAGGAGAATGTACCAGGCAAAGTTGAAATATCAGAACAAGCCAAAGGGTCAGGGACAGGCAGTGTTATAGAGAATGAAGGTACCATTTGAGGCAGGGCCGTAGCTAGGGTAGTGCGGCCGGTGCCATCGTACAGGGCACCACAGGTCAGGGGGCGCTGTTTGGGCCTGTCAAATTTCTGTTTATTATCATTCTTGCTTGTAGCTTCCTCTTATTTCATCCCCAGCATCTCCTGGCCTCTCCTATCTCTTCCCTGGCCCTTCCCCATGAAGCCATGGACCTTTTTTGGGTGCAATATGTCCCTTTGAAAAATGAGGGGGACGCCAATGCTCTTTCTGGCACAGGGCACCAAAAAGTCTAGTTACGGCTCTGGTCTGAGGTCAGGGTAGAAGGCTAACGTGGAAATTCAAACGATGAAAGTTCAAAGCTGAAGCACAGACCAAGGAAACTATTACACTTTTCACAAAAAAAAATTGCTTTTGCAAAGGTAAAGAATGAGGGGAACATAAGCAGTGGCATTTTAAGAGAGGAGGGGACCCATGTGCACCCTCTTAGGCCCCCTTCTCTCTGGCACAGCAATAGATTCTGGCTTAATGCATGCACGGGTCTCCAGAAAAATTGTGCCCGCGCCTTATAATATGGCTGCAGTGTGTGCAGTGTGGCCCCCCTCCTGGACCCAGGGGCCCGTGAGCACCACACATACGCCCCAGAAACTTAAGGGTGCTGTTGAAAATATTTATGTTGACCACATCCTTGATTGGTCAGGAGAGATGCAGATATGAATGATCAGATGTTCAGATTCTCTAAAGGTTTTAGTGCATAGGACAGGCCTGGCCAACCTGTGGCTCTCCAGCTGTTGTGACACAACAAGTCCCAGCATGCCTGCCACAGTTTTGCTAGTAGGGAATGCTAAAACTGTGGCAGGGTGTGCTGGGACTTGTAGTTTCACAACAGCTGGAGACCCATAGGTTGGCCAGGCCTGACATAGAATAAGCAATCTGTTTTGAAATCTCTCTATTCAGTTGTAAGTGCAGATGCAATCAAAATGTGTTCGCCCATTGTGGAGCATGGGCCTGATTCAACAAGGATCGCTATTTTGCTAGAACGCACGCACCGCAGCTGCTAATATTAGCAGTGACATGCAAATGTTTGCAATCGCATTGTGATCACAGCTTACCATAAGGATGTCCACTTCCCCTTACACACATCCGTATACTAGGGCAACATAGTGAAACAATCGGTAACATCGAATAACATTGGACCCATACACAGAGTTAAGGCAGGTCAGACCTCACTCAGGAATTGCTAACTTCAGGTCACTCTATGAGGCTTCAGGCTGTGTATGGTATTGCAGTGGATAATTTATGCACGCCTCTGCAATGCCGTCCCAACGCTCTGGCACGCCTGCATTCACCCAACCAATGTCACCACCCACAAATGGCACTTCCGGTCAATCACTGTGCTCGGGGTCTTGCGTTGCCTCTGCAAACGCATTTCTCATCGCAAGTGCTAGTTCACGCAATGTGAATTAATTGACCGATTGCGTGCGTCATTGCTACTTGCGATCTTTTGCTGAATCAGGCCCCATGTGCGAAAAGATGCAAGATATACTCCCTCCAGTGGTGTACATTCAACTGCATTGGCACCTACATTTGAAGAATTTCAGATTATACCCATAGTTCCGTGTTTGTATATTATTTTGTTTTATTTGCCACCTTTGATGTTTATGTCAGTTTACTATAGTGGTTTAACTTATATAACACTTACACAGCTATTTTACCTTTTCTAGGGACTGCACCAAATGCAAGCTCTGCAATATTGCTGCGGGACCAAGACTATGGATAGTACCTATGCATGCAAGAGAGAAAAAAGTAATTACAAAATGTATCAATAAAAGTAAAAAAAAAATTGCCTGAATTTTTGTCATTGCTTTTTTTCATTTTTGATGAAGTGGTTCTTTTTAGGTTAAAAAAAATGACAATTTTAGATTTGGACCAATTGTGTCCCTTTCCTTTGTCAAATGTTTTGTTACTTTGTGACTTTTGTACATAGTCTAAGAGCTTTATCACTACAATAACAATTTTTCAGTATGTAAGGTGCAATACTTCAGTTTGCAGGATTCAGAATTCCGACACTCTGAAACTTTCTTAATCTGCCAATTGTACACTGAATTATTAAACAAATTGTCGGACCTTGTTGAGAAAGTCTGTTGACTGAAGTGCTTTCATTGTTTTAGACTCTAATAGGTCTTGCTAAGTGGGACTGGTGCTGTAAAGTGACTGCCTTGGCTATACATTAGTGGCCTAATCTAATTCACAAGTCAATTATCTGCCTGTGTATAAAATCCTTTCCAGGGATTAGTGAAGGAGTGATGACGGCTCTGTAAAGGAGGGCGGCCCGTGTTCTTTAACAGATAAAAAGACAAAAGGTCGAGCTGTCAGATCTATGGCTTTCTTTTACAATAAGGGACAAAGCATCAGTTACAGCCCCCTTCTGTTCCTCTCCCTCAAATAAACTTTACTACATCATTTTGTATCCAATATGGTTTGTAGATCACATAAAAGATCTTCACCTAGAGGTTTTAAATTAAAAATTGAGCCCATATCTAAAGAGAAATGACTTTAATGAAAAGATAAATAACACATGATGACATTATGTTCATTTGGCAGAATAGCTGTCTGCATGTTTGCATCCAGCAAGATGAATGGAAGCTTCATTGTCGTTATAATGCGCTAACTTTCCAGTGCAGCATCTTTCAATCACAGAAGCTCCATAAAGAAAAAGCTTTACAAAATGTAAATGGTTTCCAAAACAATAGGGGGTACATTTACTAAGATGGGAGTTCTATTAAGAAGTGATGTTGCCCATAGCAACCAGATTCCAGGTATTACCTTCTAGAAGGTGCTAGATAAATGAGAAGTAGAATCTGATAGGTTGCTATGGGCAACATCACTTCTCAATAGAACTTCCATCTTAGTAAATTTACCCTTAGGTCTCATTTATTACCATTGCATTAAGGTGGAAAACTTGGACAGGACGAGAGCAACTGAGCATCAATGAGCTTATATCTGTCCAGTGCAATATAGAAAGACAAATGGTGCCAACAGTATGATATAATTCTGTGCAAATTGTGCACCAAAATGCAATTTTAGCCATAGAGCCCGACTGTTATTTTTCAATAACCCTTTATCATATACATTTATTTCAACCTATGTAGAGTACCTGTCACCTGTAAGGGTGGAGGGACATGGGTGTAACTACCATAGGTGCTAGGGGTGCAGCTGCTATGGTGCCCAGAGCTGAGGGGCCCATCTTCCTTGTCAAAGTTACATGTGTTATATACATTTTTCACCATTGGGTGGTACATAGGGGCCCTCAAATACTTTTGCTACGGGGCCTTCAAATACCTAATACTAGTTATGCCCTGTGGAAGGCTGATAGTTTATGTCCAGAAGGCCAAGTTGGATAGGTGTCCCATGCTCCTGCACCACCATTCCACATTTAGGTTTACATTTATACAGGCTAGTTGGCTTAACCGCTGCAGTATTATGTATTTATTACACTGCTCTCCCCAGCTCTTATTATGTCTATAACCAGCAGGGACACTTTGCTGTGTGGATAGAAGGATCTTTGCAAGCAATAATGCAGAGACAGATGTAATATACTAATAACTAATGTCTCTATTTCTGTCATCTGCTGTCAGTGGAAATACCCAGTGGAATGTACTATGGCAGTAATGCACATTGCTACTGCTAACAGGACAAATATGCCATCAATTGTATCTATTCGAGTGTAAAGCTGGATACTGACTGGACCATTGCTGCCTGCAACGTCTGTGTCCTCTTTCTACTTGTTGCTTGTGCCACTCAATATGCCACATTATATGAGATTGGTGGGGCAACTAGTTGCATGCATCTCATGTGACACTAGGTAGAGTTATCATCACTTCATAGTGCCCCAAGAGTAATTGTGGAGGGGGTCAATCTCACTGGCGGGAATGGTCTGCAATGGCAAGAGTCCCTCTCTACCTATCTTGCAAAGAGGGGCTACCGGGTCACTTTTAGTGCAGCCGAGTGTCCCACTGCCAGAGGATGAATCAGCAAGCTTTCCTGTGTCCACTTATAAATCCAGACAACATCCCCATAAATACACCTTCTCCACCTGATAAATATGGTTTTATTATCTCTTTCAGCAGGATAAAATGTATATTTTGCATATGCGTGCATGAGTGTGCACAGTCCAAAATTTTGTTTTTCAAAGAGACAATTTTCCCAACGCCTTCCATAAACATGCTAAATTCTGCAGTGGCTGGCATTTCTATATGGACATGTCATCCATGTCGGCAAAATAAAGAAAATTTGTCTGAAAAGGACACAAGACACCACAATACATAATTTAAACTGCTGACTCTCATAAATCATCCTTTCTACACCTGTTAGTAAGATCATGTGTGTGCTCTTCGCTTGACATGTTTAGGTTCAGGTCTATGACCAGGGGTGTGGTATAATATGTAGACAATCAGAATGTCGACAGATGACATGTCGACATCCACAATGTCGATGCTGACATAATTTTCAAAATGTCGACACTGTTAATGTTGACACTGCTACTTTCGACTAAAACTAACCCTAATTACATGTCGACTTTGTAAATGTCGATCTGTTGACTATATCCTGATTTAGGTCCACACTGGACCTCATTCAGAGTCGGTCGTTGCGGCCGCACGGTCGTAAGGGAAAAGGGGCCGGATATGCAAATGATGCACTCGCAAGTTGCGTCATTAAGATGGGATCGTTAGCTGGCTGATCGAGGGGAGGATGCGGCCGTAAGACTAAAAATTCGCCCCTTCTTGTTCGCATTACACGTCATCTCCGGGCATATAAGGATTAATCGAGACCATCGGGAACCATTGGAGCTGGTCGTAGAGCTTAGGGTTGACCATACTCTCTCTTAAGCTCTACGATCAAGTCAGTGTAAAATCCTCTCATGTCACGTGTGCTATGACACTACTTTGTTAATTATGCACTCCCATAAAACGCCGTTTGCATAGTCAGGCACGCCTGCGTTCGGATCTCCACTCCCCCGTTCACAAGCACCTTCCCCTTTACCACCCACAAACGCCTCATCCTGTCATAACCTCTCGGCCATTGGAAATTGTTACCTTGGATCATGTGAAATTGGAACAAAGTCGGACAGGTTATCAGTACGCGTTAACCATAGTAGATGATTACACTAAGTACGCTGTTATCCTACCGGAACGAGACATCACTGCAAAGACTACTGCCGAAATCTTTTGGAGGGCATTTGTACGGCCGTATGGATACCCGGAGAAGATTCTGACGGATCAAGGGTCAGCCTTTGAATCTCATTTGTTTCAAGAACTGTGTGCGTTATATGGCTGCAAGAAAGTAAGAACTACCGCCTATCACCCGCAAAGGAACGGGATGTGTGAGAGAATGAACCGAACTCTCATAAATCTTCTCCGAGCTATCCCGCTACCACAGCGAACCGAATGGCCTGCCCTTCTGGCTGAATTAGTATACATTTATAACAATACAGTCCATCAATCCACCGGGTTTACTCCCTATTACCTGCTGTTCGGGAGACAGGGTCAGCTCCCTGCAGATGTACAATTGGGCATTTCATTAGAGGAAGGATCGAATGTCACTGTACAAAATGAATGGGTCAGCGAGCATCAACGACGTCTGAAAGTAGCACATGAATTAGTCCAAGAACACAGAAAATTGGCCCGACAACGGCAAAAGGAAAACTATAATCAGCAGGCCCAGGCAGAACCCTTGGAGATCGGATGCTGTGTGTGGAAGAAAAAGAATCAGCGTGTTAGTAAACTGGATCATTACTGGAAAAATGTCCCCTACGTTATAACTTGAAAACCTAAGGAAAGCATGGCCTTATATCACATACAAAGAAGAAACGGAACTGGCCGACAGCTGGTTCATCGGGACCAACTTAAAAAATGTCAAGGTCAAATCGATAACCCCACAGATGAGGTGAATCCTGCAGACAAAAGACCCAATTTTCCTTCCAATGAAGGCTCAGACAATCATATGAATTTATTAATGAGTATGTATTGGCCTATTCACTATAATGGCCACCAGCCCTTCCCCAGTTGGCCTCACAGCGATCCAATTCTCTCCGAGGTAGCAACCTCAAATCTAGGAAGAGAAGAAGACACAACAGTAGTCAATTCACCCCATTTAGAACCAAGACGGTCAACCAGAAGTACGAAGGGAAAGTTGCCGCTGCGCTATCAACAATAAAATTTGTTTGATAGCGGAGCCAGTGTTAATTAGTTGATAATAATTTAAAAAACAGTTTAATTTCTGTGTGATGTAAAATGCGTGAGGACACGCATAATTTAGAAGGGAGGAATGTGACAACCCTGAATGTGGGGAGGGGTCAGGGGTAATATGTTTAAAGTAGAATATCCATAGATAGTAATGTAAAAGAATCTAGTATGTTTATTTAAAGTTGTATTGTGTATGTATGTTGGGCCAAGGAGGAATATGGTTACGTCACGTTCCCCAGCAAAGGAATTGCCTCATACTCCCCGAGACTATGGACCACCCCATCGTAGTGAATGCCTGCTTCTGGCAAAGGGGGACTAGAAAAGGGAAGCCACTTGTCCGCGAGCCTGGAGCCACTAACAAGCGCGCGGGACCAGCAGGGGAAGAGCCACCGCGAGGGTAACACCCGCCGCGAACTGTGGACCCGGACGGAGGGTATAAAAGGAGATGCTAAGTGACGGTTGGGGTGGTTCTTGAGCGGTTGGCAGCGCAGTGTGGAGGGACAAAGAAATGCACTTACCTGACTGTGGGGTCCATTGTGGGTCCGGAGGAGGCTGTCTTCAGGAAGAAGCCGCAATGCCTGAGGAGTATAGTCTTGGCTGATGGAGGGAGGCAGAGCAGCCGAGACGGAGGAGATCCAGGACGGTGTCTGCGGCTGAGTCCTGTGGTGAGGGGCTGGCCCGGACAAAAGGGGGCGGAGATCTCGGGACTGAGTGACAGTCCTATCCATCCGGAGGGACCGCAGGAGAAGGTCTGTAGTAAAACACAATATAGACTTGCATTAACCTAAATCCGCTCAGTGGAGGAAACACACCACCTACCGCCTAGTAATATAACAACTCCAACAGTCTCCCTGTTATCCTCAACAGCACAGCTAGACCATTCTGGACACTTAAAAAAGAGACTAGCACTAGTGGTCAGCTAATGTTACCCCATCGCTAAGGAGCACTAGCAGATAGAATACCTCCTCCGCCTCCCATTATCCCAATTTAAGTCAGCTCCCCCTAATAAGGATGATTTAGAGTGGGACCGGATTTCCACGATTGACTCCAAATCGTTCCAAAGACTACTACTTTGCAGAGTGAGAGTAAACCAGGGAACCGGCTATACCGTGTCAGTCCCAAAAACAGTTCAACAGTTAACAAGTATTGCACGGGACCGATATAAAAAAGTTAAAACCGGGACTCAAATTGCTGTCACTACACTACTTTTGCAAACTACAGAGATGGTGACATAGGAGTATCGCTACATTGCACCGCAGAGCTTTGGGGAGGGGACAGGACATGTCAAGGGGTAAAAGGTACATCGGGACCCACGTGCACCACCAATAAAGAGATATCTGGCCAGCAACGTACGAACTACTTTAGCTAAGGTAGACAAAAGGTATTGAGATAGATGATAGGATAAATAGTTAGGAATTAATGTGTTGTGCTAAGTCGTTTTGAATGCCATGTGTTAACTGCTTTACATCTACAGACGCACAGTCCGGGAGTGGAGTGGTTCCTGCATAATAAAATTGTAGTTATTTGTTGTTTGTGAGATACGGTGAAAAGTAATAATCTATGTTCATTGGTCTGTTAAGTATTTACTAAAGCATCTGGACCTTCACTCAGTGTTACGCTTTCACAAAAGTGTTAATAAAAGTCACGTGATTGACTAATTGACTGATGATTAGTGCTAATAACCACTAGAAATTGTACCCATTCCATCAGAAGGGACAACCCTACCTAGCGAATTCTTGTATAGTCTCCGAGGAGGTATCAGTCCCAATAGGTGGGGTGTTACACCTGGCCAAGTTCAAGGAGAGAGATATTTCCGATCATAACAGCTAGTTTGCACACGCGCATTGCGAATTTTACGCATGCGCAGTTTAGCGAACATCAGCTGCGTACGACCGAGCGGCCGCAACGACCGACTCTGAATGAGGTCCTGTTTCCTTTTAATGAGCAGAGTGACCAGAAGTGGGACATACATTTGACTATCTCTGCATTAAGTACAGTACAAAGTTACGACAGCTTTGAACAATCCCCCAAAGTTGTGACTGTCCCATCAGAATCAGATTAAGTAGTTGTCTAACAGTGCTGCGTCTCCCCTACCTGTTCTTGAAGCTTTGCTGCTGCTGTTTATAGCTCAGTTATTGCTTTGGATCCCAAACATTTGGGGTCATATTTGTAAAATAAAACCCAAACCCATATTACATAAACCACACCCACATTACATAAACCACACCCACATTACATAAACCATTCCTGCAAGATTTTCACGACACTCATTTTTTCACCGCAGTTTGCTGGTAGAGAAACTGGGGCCAAATGCTTGTATTGCCTCCCAGGCTGAAAGTTGCCAGCCAGCCCCTGGGGGTAGGTTAGGGTCAGGCATAGGGGAGGGGGGTTAGGGTTCAGGTAGGGAGAGGGGGAGGGTTACAATACAGATCAACAAGTGTCGGTATTCCAACCCTGTCGGGATGCCGGCCTCGGGACCACCGGGATCCCGAGTGCCGGCATCCTGTACCCAGCCCCTTATAATGTGTCAAATGACTGTTATATTCATTAGAAAAGAAAAAATTGTGGAAAAATTATTTCTGCAAAATAAATGCTCTAGATAATTTGAGTTGCATAAAAATGCCTAAGAGTACATATTTGTGTCATTTTAAGCCACTTTTAAAAATGTGTTAAAACACCTGTAACTCCCACCTGTCCCACTCATACAGCACACCCTCATAAATGTCCTACATCTTGTAACCCATTAATCTGCATTTTGCTAAATTTTACCACAAATATTAAGTCATTATTGGCCTAATTAAGCTAATTAAAAATGTGCCTAGTTAATCATTAAGGGTGTCCCAGTGGTTCTGAACCAAGGGCCTGATTCAGAGCCGGACGCTAATTGCGGACGGTCGTTCTGAAAAAGGGGCCGGATATTTAAATTAAGCGCTCGCTCTTTGCAGTCTTTTGATGCCTCTATGTCTGAACGAGCGAACGAAACATGCGCTAGCTATTTTGAAAAAACGCCCCCTAGCCGATCGCATCATACGTCATCTCCGCTATTTATTAGATTAATCGAGTACATCGAAAGGCGTATGAACTGTTCGCTATTCTTGTGGTAGCATTTTCCTACCGCAATCATGCGAGCAGTTCAGGCTAAAAGACAACCAAGTGACGTGGTCGATGACGCTGCTTTGTTAATTATGCACACCCTTAAAACGCCCGTTTTGTCCGTTTAGCACGCCTGCGTTTGGAGCTCCAGTCCCCGTTTTCAAGCACCTTCCCCTGTTACCACCCACAAACGCTTCATCCTGTCACTCAAATTAGCAGGCATTCGCTATTTTGCGAGCACACGATTTCCGAACGCACTGACTGGTTGGCGCATGCGCATTACAACCCATACGCATGTGCAGATGTGCGAACATCGCTCGGAGCGAACGAGCGGCCGCTTACGAGCGGCTCTGAATCAGGCCCCAAGTCCCCACATTTGTACTGTACCTTAAAATAGGGATTTTTCCCAACTTTTCACATGCTCAGGAAGCCTCCAAAAAAAAGACACGTTAACTCCTAAGGAGAATTAATTCACATTATAATTGAATAACTTTAAATTTTGGGGGCCTTAATTTATTATTATTATTATTATTATTATCCTTTATTTATATGGTGCCACAACTGTTCCGCAGCGCCTTACATAGTACATAAAACAAGTAAGTGAACAAGAAACAAGTAACTTACAGTACATTACAGTGCAGGACAAGGACACGACTTATATACATTGCTGCAATAGCGATTAAAGCGCTCACAATAAGCAGCAGGGAGTTAGCAGTAAAGTGTTAGGTGCCCTTATGGGGAGTAAGGAGTAGAAGAAAGTGTAAGGAGAAGCACATGAGGGAAGAGGTCCCTGCTCGTGAGTGCTTACATTCTAAAGAATCACTTTTAATAAATAGTCCAACTGTATATACCTACCAATGTTTTAAAATGTGAATTAGGAAAACTTTTGAGGACCATCGCTTCAAATCAGGCCTGTGCCACATAAATTGGGACAGTCAGATCATAAAGATTAAGCCTTCATTGGGCCGGCGGACCTTAAGATGGGGGGCCCGTCCCCACTTTTACCAGCCCTCCCCCTTTTTGTCAACTCCCCCACTTGTCATCCGGCCTGTCCCCACTCATCACCCGGCCAGCCCCCACTTGTCCAGACCTTAGAAAATGCACAGGACTGTATAGTGCAGCAGTGTTCTCCGGCTGGGGGGGAAGAGGGGCCCCTTAATCCAGCTCTGTCCACATTTTTACTGAATTTAAATCCCAATACATCTGCGATTAATTGTGGAATTTTGCCATTTTGCTGATGTGTGTCCCAAAAAAATCTACAATGTGTGACGTTCCCTGATTGCCGATTCAGATCAAAAAGTGATCAAAACCGCCACATCAGGTTGTCCAACATGTTGGATATCACTGACCAATTGGGGCTGTAGATTGCTAGTGTATAGTGACAATCAGCCAATTTGCAGACCGTTACTAGTAAAATGATGGGCCTTTCAAGATTGGCAGATCTGTGATTTGCTGGAAATGATCTGCAAATCACTGAAAAATATTTTTAATTTATTAGTGTTCCCGCTAGGCTATTTAGCGCCCTTACCCGACTTCAAAAGGGCAGAATGTGCCCTGCCCTAATACATGGCGGGTGCAGTCCACACCCGTGGGCCACAGTGTCCTGCAGGTGGAAAAGATTGCAGTGAAGCGATCACCTCATGCTCCCGACATCTATTCACAGAGACAGGAGAGCTTGGGGGCAGTCCGGCATGTCTGTAAGTACCGGGCACGCCTCCAAGAGTGATGAAAAGGGGGCACGTCTTAAAGACATGCACATATGTTGAACTCTATATAAAATACATTTTTTTATTTATTATTTACAGTGCCTTGCAGAAGTATTTTTTGTTACATTACAACCTGTAATTTATTTTATTTTTTTATCTGAATTTTATGTGATGGATCTGCTCAAAATAGTCTAATTTGGTGAAGTGAAATGAGAAAAATATATATAAAAAAGAATATTTATAAATAAAATTCTGAAAATTGGCATGTGCATATGTAATCACCCCCTTTGCTATGAAGCCCCTCAAAAGTTCTGGTGCAACCAATTGCCTTCAGAAGTCACATAATTAGTGAAATGAAGTCCACCTGTGTGAAATCTAAGTGTCACATCATTTGTCAGTATAAACACACCTTTTCTGAAAGGCCTCAGAGGCTCCAACACCACTAAGCAAGGAGGCATCACATCATGAAGACCAAGGAGCTCTCCAAACAAGTCAGGGACAAAGTTGTTGAGAAGTACGATTCTGGGTTGGGTTGTAAAAAAATATACAAATCTTTGATGATCCTCCGAAGCACCATCAAATCCATTATCATCAAATGGAAAGAACATGGGGCCTGATTCAGACCCGCTCGCAAACACTATGAGCTCTCAAGCAAGTCGTTGGTGGGGCACTGCGCACGCACGGCATGTGAATTTCTCACTCGCTCCGGGGATCGCTACAAATGGGGCGGCTGTCGATGTTGATCGACAGCTCGCCCCATTTTTTTTTAAAAAGCGGCCGCCCTGATTCAGAGCGAGCGCTCGCTTTTTGCGAGCGGCTCTGAATCAGGGCCATGGTACCACAACAAACCTACCAAGAGAGGGCCGCCCACCAAAACTCACAGACCGGGCAAGGAGGGCAATAATCAGAGAGGTAGCACAGAGACCAAAGGTAACCCTGAAGGAGCTGCAGAGTTCCACAGCAGAGACTGGTGTATCTGTGCATGTGACCACAATAAACCGTACACTCCATAGAGCTGGGCTTTATGGAAGAGTGGCCAGAAAAAAGCCATTACTTAGTGATAAAAATAAGAATACACGATTTGAGTTTGCCAAAAGGCATGTGGGCAACTCCCCAAATGTATGGAGGAAGATGCTCTGGTCAGATGAGACTAAAATGTAACTTTTCGGCCACCAAGGAAAACGCTTTGTCTGGAGCAAACCCAACACATCCCATCACCCCAAGAACACCATCCCCACAGTGAAACATGGTGGTGGCAGCATCATGCTGTGGGGATGTTTTTCAGCAGCAGGGACTGGGAAACTGATTCGAGTCGAGGGAAAGATGGATGGTGCTAAATACAGGGATATTCTTGAGCAAAACCTGTTTCAGTCTGCCTGTGATTTCAGACTGGGATGGAGGTTCACCTACCAGCAGGACAATGACCCAAAGCATACTGCTAAAGCAACACTCGAGTGGTTTAAGGGGAAACATTTAAATGTGTTGGAATGGCCTAGTCAAAGCCCAGATCTCAATCCAATTGAGAATCTGTGGTCAGACTTGAAGATTGCTGTTCACAAGCAGAAACCATCCAACATGAAGGAGCTGGAGCAGTTTTACCTTGAGGAATGGGCAAAAATCCCAGGGGCAAGATGTGGCAAGCTCATAGAGACATATCCAAAGCGACTTGCAGCTGTAATTGCCGCAAAAGGTGGACTTTAGGGGGGTGAATAGTTATGCACCCTGAAGTTTTCTGTTATGTTTTCCTAAATGTTGTTTGATTCACAATATAAAAAAACCACAACTTTGTAGGCATGTTCTGTGAATAAAATGATGCACACCTTCAAACAATCCATTTTAATTCCAGGTTGTGAGGCAACAAAACATGAAAAATGCAAATGGGAGTGAATACTTTTGCAAGGCACTGTATGTACACTATGAAGAGGCGTATTTTATGTTACATATTGACTTATGTCCATCTCTAATATAAGACCATATGAGCCCTATACACAATTCACACCCATATGCAGCCACATTGATTGCTTGACACTCGGTGTGTATTCCCGTCTCTCAGACAGCCACATTTATGCATCTGCACCGCCCATGTACCTGCTCCAGTATAATGCTGGGCAGACACTGCCAGATATCTCACCGTTTATTGTCCCCGATATCTGTGCTCCGCTCCTGGGGAAGAAACATTTCCACGTTCCTTCCCTGTGAAGGAATCGGGGAAATGCTGTCGGTTGGCCGCGGCTGGGCACACACTACTCGATGCGGCCGACATTTAACTTGCAAAATATTGCATCAGATGAGCATCCTGAGCGATCCGGCATGCCTGACCAAACGATATTTAGCACCGGTTGGCCGCACACAGTACAATTATCAGGACGTTCCACCGATATGGGGCGGATAGGCCCGATAATTGTATAGTGTATGTCCAGCATAAGGCATTTGCGCAGCCCGATCCTAAGTACAAAAGATCTGTCTGAGAATCTGCCTAATCTCTGTGTACAATTACCTCTGAATAGCCAACAATTCTGTCTACACGCCCATGGCTGCTATACCCCCGGACGGGACGGAGAAGGGCGGACGGAGGGGTAAAGAGAACCAGCAACCTAGAGACGCCTGCACGGTGAGGAGACGACGCAGCCAGATGTGAGTATGGGACGCTTGAATTCAGAGGAATAAGGTAAATCTCCGTGAGAGGAGGGGGCACCCGGCTGAGTTATTCCTTTTACGAGTCCTTAGGCGAGTTTGTCTCCTCCCCAGACTAAATTCACCGTTTGCGTCTGTGCACAGGAATCCGTCCTACTCAGGATCAGCTTTTGTGTGCAACACCGATTCAAGCACTACTGTATGTGTGTTTAGATAATGACATTTGTATAGTGAATAATGGCCCTCATTCAGAGCCGTACGCTCTGAGCAGAGCGCACGCTCTGCATGAGGGCCGGGCTCCATTTTCATGGAGCGTCCTCCTGGACGCTCGTATAGCTGTGGGTCACCACCCACAGGCTATACGAGCGTGCATTGTGATGGCCGCGATGGTCGAGACCATCGCGACCATTGAATTTGCGAGCCGGAGCCTGCGGTTGAGGTTTTCAACCGCAAGCTCCGGAGTGATTTTTGCTCTATCAGAGCCAAAATCACTCCCACTGACATCACTAGTGATGCCAGTGGGCCGGCTTCTGACGGGAGGCGTTCCCGTGGGAACGCCCCCGTCAGGGAGGCACGCCCACCAAAGGGGGCGTGCTGTCAATCAACATTGACAGCACGCCCCCTTTGATCGGACACAACGAGCGAAGGACTTTCCTTCGCTCGTCGCGTCTGGCGCATGCGCACGACGGAGCTCCCTCCGTCGTGCGCATGCTCAGTCCATAACATCGACCCACTTGCGAGCGGACAGCCGCTCACGAGTGGGTCTGAATCAGGCCCAATGTTTGTAATATTGGCCTTTGGCATGACTAAAACATTCTGTAAATGCAGGAGAACCTTCCATTTTCTTCTCTCTTTATAGCTCATTTTAAGGCCCACTTGGCAAATCCCTGGTGCTTATTCAGGTGTATAATTGCAGCAAAATTACTCTCTATAATGCAAATTCCGCTCCATCCAGATCTTCTTTTCAGCTGTGCTAAAAGCTCTTTGCAAAAAGACACCGCCTTGCGACAAAATAAGGAGAAAGCAGGCAACGTGTCATTGCATAGGACCTGCACAGAGGGGGGAAAATTATCTCCAATGTAGAAGAGTTTAGCACAAATAACTCACAATATAATAAATGCATTGCCTCATATCACACCACTGGCCCACAGTAACAGATATTGAACTGAGGAAAACTATAAGTGTAGATAAGATATCAATTTGTTTAGCATTGCCATAAGCTAGACCTCAGTGTTTAACACTAAAAATGTTACCATTATGATCAACACATACACACAATTTCCCCGGCAAAAGAAATCCCAGCCGTTTAGAGATTTATTCAATCTAACCCTAGAGAAAAGAGTTCAGTGCGGTTATTTTCTGTTCGTCTTATTTAATATTGTTTTCATAAATCTTCATCTATTTCTAATCATCCTGAATGATCCAACTCCTTACTATGTGTTGTCAACTTAAAGGATGAACATATCAGCAGACAGGTAAATTATTCCTGCACCCCTCGGGTGACTGTTCCTTGTACCTAGTTATTCTGCTGATGTTATTGTGTTCAGACAAGTTGAAAATGCTTTGGATGTCTGGAATGAGATGCCACAGATGAATAATAGAGGACATTATAGACAGAATAGGTTTCGATGTGATTGGATCTAACAACGCTATAGATAAAATTAAAGCAATTCTGCCTAAATGGTATCTGCCTTGTAAATTATAGAAAGATATAGTCAGCACTGTACAGGACCTGCTGTCATTATAAATTAACCCCTTTATAGTACACAAGGATGGTTTTGATCTGTGAACTTTCACTCACTCACTGGGGTTTATTAATTAAGCAGCGGGTTTCCAAAGCTGCCGATTGACGGACGTAATTTAAAATGGTAATGCTATTAAATAAAAACCGAGTGTGTTTTGCATTTAATGTTATTGCCGTTTTAAATCCCATGTGAAACACTGCTGACAATAGGTGGCTTGGAAACCTGACACGAATGTAAATGTACTCATTCCATACTCACCTACTCTCTGGAAATGTCCACGAGTCCCCTGGACTTCTAGAAGAGTAGGTGGCACTCCCGCCAACTTCCTAGCTATATGAGCAGCATGGGGGAGCATAATGGCACAATTTGTACATCCAAGGGGAAAGGGGTGGGCCCAAGATGACATATGTCTATGAGAATCACTTCATTTTGGCCCACCCCCTATTCATAGACCCACAAATTACTGCAATATGCTCCCCCCTCCTGCCCATTTCACTAATGCCGAGAAGACAAATAAATGATCACTATATTTTTGGATAGTAGGAGGAGGCTATGGAGCCCTGGAGATAACCAAGGCAAACTTGTGGGTCTATTCATCAGGATAAAATAAATCAATAGTGATATTTTAGTTTGGAACTCGCCACAAGTTCATTGTTACATTTAATGCTTTTCATTATTCCTCTGTATTTATTATTTATTTGTTGCCAGTTATTTATATAGTGAACACATATTCCGCAGCGCTTTACAGAGATAATATCTTACCATTCACATCAGTCCCTGCCCAATGGAGCTTACAATCACTTCCGAAAAGATGCTATTTCTGCGAAGACATCTTTTTGGAAATGTGATACTTTTACCCTGTCATTGTCCCCTCTCTGCCTGCATCCTCTCCACATAGAGTCTCCCCCTCCTCTCTACGGCGACCCCACCCCCGCTGCCGGCTCCTCTGTATTGTGTCCCCGGTGCTCACCCCATCTCTTTAATCTGTCATTAACCCTCTCTCCCGTGGCCGCTGGTGTCAGTGCTGGCTCGCCGCAGCTGGTGATATCCGTGTAGCCCCCCCTCTGGCCGCCAGTGTCAGCGCCTCTCCCCCCACAGCTGTAGATGTCCATGCATCCTCCCCCCACGGCTGCTGGTGTCAGTCCCAGCTCCCAGTAGCTGACAATGTCCGTGCAACCCCCCCTCTGGCCGCCAGTGTCAGCGCTGGGCTCCTCTCCCCCCACGGCTGTAGATGTCCGTGCTGCCTCCCCCCTCCAACCTCCAGTGCCGGCTCCCCCCTTCTCCTGTGGTTGACGAATTGGGTAAAAAAAGTACAAATTGTGAGTTTATACTCACGAGCACAATGCCGATGCGCGTCCCCGCTCGTTGTTCATCGCATCCTCTGATCTGACGTGCTGTAGGGCAGATTAGCCAACCATGAACACGATGGAAGCTGATCGTGAGGGTTTTTTTCCCTCACGACGAATCGTACGATTCATTGCACAATGCGGAATTTGACTGACAGGAGCCTGGACACGACCCATCGCCATCTTGTGTAGCATTGTGTATGGAGCAAGACAGTCGCACATTGAGGAGCCTGCACACTGGATTCTTGTTTTGGACAATTTTTGGTGAGTATTGGTACAGTTTAAATACAACCACACTGACCACCAATATGTGCTCCCCACTGCCCACCAATGTGTGCCCCAGGTAATAAATGCATGACCCAGCCACCGCCCGCTGGAATGAGGCAGGCTGTGGCTGGGTCATGCATTAAGCTCCCACTGCCCACCAATGTGTGCCCCCAGGTAATAAATGCATGACCCAGCCACCGCCCATTGGAATGAGGTTGGGCTGTGGCTGGGTCATGCATGAAGCTCCCACTGCCCACCAATGTGTGCCCCCACCTTTGGGAAATAACAGCATGTTAAAACTGTTCTTAGGGCATCCTGGGATCTGTAGTATTACAACAGCGACAGGCCCAAAGAAAGAAAAACATTACCATTCAATGAACACATGACATTCCTGTAAAAGAAAACACGATTAGAATACCATAACAAACCTTTAAAAACCTGTAAAAAAGAAAATATTAAAACCTTAAAAATGTGAACTTTAACAACATTACATTTAACAAAACTATATACACAAATATTTAAATGTCCTTTTTATTCTTCTTCATAGATAATGTCCATGGTTTCTGAACATGAATTGATTACAGGATTCATTGAAATCCTGCACTCGAAAGAGTGTCTGTGGAAGATCAGTTCTCGGAAGTACCACAACAAGTCGCACAAGTTGGCCGCATTAGAGGAACTTTTGGTGTATATGAAAAAATACATATCTGATGCAGACCTGAAAACTGTACGGCAAAAGATTCAAAATCTCAGGACAGTGTACATCAAAGAAAAAAAGAAGGTGGATGACTCCAAAAAATCTGGAGCGGGCACAGATGAAATATATAGTCCTGCGCTGTGGTACTACCATATGATGTCATTCATCAGTGAACAAGAGCCTCAAAGAGAATCTATCGTCTTGATGGCTGAGCGTGAGGGAGAAGAGGAGGTTGCAGAAGTCTTGGTAAGTAGTGACACAGTTTAAACCAAAATCCTTAATGTTTTTGTTGTTAAATCCCAAATGTCCAATTTAGTCATGGTGCAGCACCTGGTCCATTAAAATAGGTCATGTACTCCTCCCTCTCTTCTTTGGCACGTGCGGTGGATGTTGTTGTAGTTGGTGGTGCAGACACAGATGTAAAATGTTCAATGTCCTCCAGGGGTCCTACATCTTCTGGTCTAGCTGGGACTGGTCCTAGTTGAGTAGATTTTATTTACAGAAAGTTGTGCAGCACACAGCACGCCATCACGACCCAGTCTATCTCCTCCACACGTAGATTGATGGTGGTGTGGAAAATGTGGAAGCAGTTGCTCATTATTCCAAACTCATTTTCCACAATGTGCCGTGCCCGGGATAAATGGTAGTTGTAGATCCTTTTCTCTCTGGTCAGGCCCCTCTGTGCAAATGGCTTCATCACATGTTCATGTAATGCAAAAGCCTCGTCTGCAACGAAAATGTAATTTAGGCCGTGCTTTGTCTGGTCCAGAGAGGGCAAGTTGAGGGTTGTGTTGGCGAGTCTCTGGTAGAAAGCTGTCTTTTTGAAGAACCCACCATCCGAAGCACGGCCATTCTTGCCGACATCCACAAGCAGAGATTCGTAGTTGGCATTCACCACTGCCATGAGAACGATGCTGAAGAATCCTTTGTAGTTGTAGTAATATGATCCGGTGTTGGCAGGTGGGTTGATGAAGATGTGTTTCCCATCAATGGCTCCTCCGCAGTTAGGGAAATTCCAACGTTGTTCAAAATCTTCCGCGGTGCTGGACCACTCCTCCACGGTGTTAGGAAACTGTAAAAATAGTAAAAAAGGGGTTAAAACATGACTATAATATTATTTATATCTTTTTTCCCTATATAGACTCCACCCCAGACCCTGATTTAGCATCCACACCGGACCTCAGTCTGCTCGGTGGTGACAGTGAGCCGGAGAATACCACACAAGTGGAAACTCCACTTCCACCTGGACCATCATCTTCTCAACAACCCCAAAAAAAGAAAAAAAAACAACGTCCTCACGTTCAGTAAGGAGAACCTTACTGAACGTGAGGACAATTTTTTCCAAATGCAGAACGGCTGCTGCAGGAACCCCCAGATGCAATAGATGATTTCACAGCTCATGTGAACAGCACATTGAGAAATATGGATACAGATATCCAAAGAAATTTTCTCAGATTAAACTACGACCTGTATGAGCAAAAATATATCAAATTCTACATACATAGCAGACCCAATGCTATTTTCCCCTGCCCCAAATAGGTATGTCCGTCCCCCCCTGCCCAGTTAGATATTACTCCCCCACCAAGCAACCCAAGTACCAGCACGACCTTGTACTGTATAATGCTCTGGATGCAGCGGATGAGTCGCCCCAATATACAGAGATGTAAATTTTGTCTTTTAATATCACCAAATTTTATGAATTCTAATAGGTGCTTGCTGCATGGGATAGGGTTATGACGCCATTTGGACAAGGTCACTACGCACATGGCACAAGTACACATTGCTGAAATCCAGGGCCACAATGTTTACTTGTGCCATGTGTGTAATGGCCTGTTCAAACTGGCGTCTGACCCACCCTATCACATACAGCCGGCTACCTATTGGGATTCATAAAATTTGGTGATAATGTTCTTTTGTGAAATTGTTACAAAAAAATTATATTGCAAACAGTTTAGTGCACACTTTCAATTGCCTGCAGGTTAGTGCACATTGTACTAAATGAAGGCTATTTTTTGCTTTATATTGAGTAAAAAATAAATTTTTCTTTACACAAGAAACCAATGTGTGGTGTGTTTTTTTTACTTACCTTGCAATAGTGGTTCTGTAGCACTTTAACGATGGCTTTGCAGGTCTCTGGAATGATAACGCCCAAGGACTGAGGTGAGATGAGTGTCCCAAACTTCAGTTCTTCAAATGACCTTCCTGTAGCCAGGTACCTCAGGGTAGCCACCAGTCTGTCTTCAGCAGGGATTGCCCTCCGCCACCTTGTGTCCTGTCTCTGGATGTGGGGGGTCACCAGATGCAGCAATTCCTGGAAGGTGGCGTCATCCATGCGCAGGTAGTTCCGATAGTCATCTGGGTTGTTCTCCTCGATCTCCATCAGCATGGACATGGGAGAGCGCGTATCCCTTTGTAGAAGCCACTCCTTGGTCCAGCATGCTCTCATCCTTCTTCGCTGGGCCCTCTTCCTAATCTCCCGGACCCCGGCTTCAGCGACCAACACTCTATACCGATAGAGATGCATCAGTTCAGAATTCAGGAACAGGATAGAATACAGGTAGGTAGCACACACTTGCAGGTTGAATAAACTTTGTAAAAGGCAAGCCAAATACAAAGAGTACAGTAGCAATGTAAAGGATTCAGCAGGAATACACCTAGCCTCATCTAGTAGCAGAGCCGAATGTACACACATTTTAAAGGGTGCCTGCTTTTTATACTCCCTAGATAACCCCTCCCATTGTTATGGCTATTTAAATTTCCCACCAATAGTCAAGAGCCTGTGAAAGTTCATGAGGAAATTGGAAAAGAAATCGGATCGTGAGCACATCGGTATGTGTGTGGGCACCTTAAGAGGGTGCGGGACGCATCGGGTGTTATCCTCCAAGGGGGTGACACCAAAAGCCGCACACTCATGTCCGCACCCACCGCCGCCACACTCCTGCACCCACCCGCGCCGTCACCACACTCATGCCCGCCGGGCCGGTCCCTTTGAGGCCTCCCTTTATTCGGAATCGGTATGTAATACCACCGGCCACATGGCCGGCAGTTCGAATCCCGGCAGTGTCAGGCCAACAGAGGAAGAGATCCCGGCAGCGGCAGCCCAACAGCGCTGGAAATCCCAATCGCCCCCAGGTAAGTATTAACTAACCTAACCTACCCCGTTAACCCTAACCCTCCCTTAGTGGTGCCTAACCCTAACCTCCCCCCAAGTGCCTAACCCTAGTCCCCCTCTAAGTGCCTATACCCCCCCTTCCCCGCTGCCTAAATCTAACCCTAACCTCCCCCCGTGGGTGCATAACCCTAACCCCCCCTTCCCCTAGCCTAACTCTAACCCTCCCAGGTGGGTGCCTAACCCTAAGTCCCCCCCAGGAGCCCTAAACCTAACCCAATCCCCCGCGGCTGTCCACTCACGGCGCCCGGCATCCCTTCGATCAGGATGCTGGGTGCCGGTTTCCCAGCGTAGGGATAATGACAGGCGTCTAGATTTTAGACACCTGTCATTTAACCCTAGCCGGGATTGAGGAGTCGGGAAGCCGGCGGTAGGTATTGTGGCGCCGGCATCCTAAACGTATACCCTTTATTGACCTCTGCTCCAGGCTCCCACGATTGGAGCTCATCTCCGATCCAGTAGCATTACAGTGCAGCAACTGAAGTTAAATAAAAATGGCCGACGGGGGAGCTGCTGCGCATGCCCAGCCGCAGCAGCTCCTCCCATAAGCTTTTGCAGAGCTGCCAGTCACCACTGCCTCAAGCCCGTTTGCAGCCCGCCGCCAGGACCAGCACTATGTCTGCTGAGGCTGAGCAACCTACTGTACACACAGCAGCGAACAGGAGCTGTCATCAGTCTGTAAGTAAACTTATATCTGATATATATGCCTGCCTATTTATAACATCTGTACATAATAGCTGCAGTGTCAAGAAAAGATATATATATATATATATATATTTATTTTGCGGCAGGGTCAGCATAATTCCACATGAAGTGAATGTGGAATGTCCAGATATCTCAGGTTTGGCAGAGCAAAAGCAGTAGGACTGAAGAGTCCAGTTCAGGTGTTGCCTCAATCAGTTGTCATCTAATTAATTAAACTGCACCTGTAATCAGCCTTTAAGAATGTGTTCAGAGCACAGAATGGGGTTTCTGATGGTGACTAGCATCCAGAAGGGGGTGTGGGATGCAGTGGCACATGCAGGATTTTGAAAGGGGCGTTTCCAAATTACTGGTTACAGAACCAATGACAAATGTCTAATCAGAATAAACCTGTACACACAGCCCCCTTCCCTCCTCTATTTGTACATACACACACAACCCCCTTCCCTCTATCTATACACATACAGCCCACTTCCCTCCTCCAGCAGTGCACACACCAGTCCCCTTCCCTCCTCCATCTGTGCATACACCAGTCCCCTCCCCTCCTCCATCTGTACACATACAGTCCCCTTCCCTCCTCTATCTATACACATACAGTCCCCTTCACTCCTCCATCTGTGCACACACCAGTCCCCTCCCCTTTTCCATCTGTGCACACACAAGTCCCCTCCCCTTTTCCATCTGTGCACACACCAGTCCCCTCCCCTTCTCCATCTGTGCACACACTAGTCCCCTCCTCCTTCTGTACACATACAGTCCCCTTTTCTCCTCCATCTGTGCACACACCAGTCCTCTTCCCTCCTCCATCTGTGCACACACCAGTCCCCTCCCCTCCATCTGTACACATACAGTCCCCTTCCCTCCTATATCTATACACATACAGCCCCCTTCCCTCCTCCGTCTGTGCACACACCAGTCCCCTCCCCTCCTCCATCTGTACACACACAGCCCCCTCCCCATCTATACACACAGAGTCCCCTCCCCTCCTCTACCTATGCACATACAGCCCCCTCCCCTCCTCCACACTTTCCTCCTCTATCTGTGCACATACAGCCCATCCTCCACACAATCCCCTTCCCTGCTATATCTGTGCACATACAGCTCCCTCCTCCACACAGCCCCCTTCCCTCCTCTATCTGTGCTCCTACAGCCCCTCCTCCACACAGTCCCCTTCCCTCCTCTATCTGTGCACATACAGCCCCTCCTCCACAGTCCCCTTCCCTCCTCTATCTGTGCACAAACAGCCCCTCCTCCACACAGTCCCCTTCCCTCTATCTGTACACATACAGCCCTCTCCCCTCCTCCACCACACAGCCCCCTTCCCTCCTCTATCTGTGCACATACAGCCCCTCCTCCAGACAGCCCTCTTCCCTCCTCTATCTGTGCACATACAGCCCTATCCTCTCCTCCAGCACACAGTCCCCTTCCCTCCTCTATCTGTACACACACAGCCCCTCCTCCAGACAGCCCCCTTCCCTCCTCTATCTGTGCACATACAGCCCCTCCTCCACACAGCCCCCTTCCCTCCACTATCTGTGCACATACAGCCCCCTCCCCTCCTCCACCGCACAGTCCCCTTCCCTTTTCAATATGTGCACATACAGCCCCCTCCCCTCCTCCACACAGCCCCCTTCCCTCTACTATCTGTGCACACACAGCCCCCTTCCATCCACTACACAGCACCCTTACCTCCTCTATCTGTGCACATACAGCCCCTCCTCCAAACAGCCCCCTTCCCTGCTCTATCTGTGCACATACAGCCCCCTCCCCTCCTCCACCACACAGCCCCCTTCCCTCCTCTATCTGTGCACATACAGCCCCTCCTCCACACAGTCCCCTTCCCTCCTCTATCTGTGAACATACAGCCCCTCCTCCACACAGTCCCCTTCCCTCCTCTATCTGTACACATACAGCCCTCTCCCCTCATCCACCAAACAGTCCCCTTCCCTCCTCTATCTGTACACAAACAGCCCTCTCCTCTCCTCCACCACACAGCCCCCTTCCCTCCTCTATCTGTGCACATACAGCCCCTCCTCCACACAGCCCCATCCCTCCTCTATCTGAGCACATACAGCCCCTCCTCCAGACAGCCCCCTTCCCTCCTCTATCTGTGCACATACAGCCCCTCCTCCACACAGCCCCCTTCCCTCCTCTATCTGTGCACATACAGCCCCCTTCCCTCCACTATCTGTACACACACAGCCCTCTTCCCTCCTCCACCACACAGCCCCCTTCCCTCCTCTATCTGTACACACACAGCCCTCACCCCCTCCTCCACCACACAGTCCCCTTCCCTCTTCTATCTGTGCACACACAGCCCCCTTCCATCCACCACACAGCCCTCTTCCCTCCTCTATCTGTGCACATACAGCCCCCTTCCCTCCTCTATCTGTGCATACAGCCCCTCCTCCACACAGCCCCCTTCCCTCCACTATCTGTACACACACAGCCCTCTTCCCTCCTCCACCAGACAGCCCCCTTCCCTCCACTATCTGTACACATACAGCCCTCTCCCCTCCTCCACCACACAGTCCCCTTCCCTCCTCTATCTGTACACACACAGCCCTCTCCTCCACCATACAGCCCCCTTCCCTCCTCTATCTGTGCACATACAACCCCTCCTCCACACAGTGCCCTTCCCTCCTCTATCTGTACACATACAGCCCTCTCCCCTCCTCCACCACACAGCCCCCTTCCCTTTTCTATCTGTGCACATACAGCCCCCTCCCCTCCTCCACCACACAGTCCCCTTCCCTCCTCTATCTGTACACACACAGCCCTCTCCTCCACCACACAGTCCCCTTCCCTCCTCTATCTGTACACATACAGCCCTCTCCCCTCCTCCACCACACAGCCCTCTTCCCTCCTCTATCTGTACACATACAGCCCTCTCCCCTCCTCCACCACACAGTCCCCTTCCCTCCTCTATCTGTACACACACAGCCCTCTCCCCTCCTCCACCACACAGTCCCCTTCCCTCCTCTATCTGTGCACATACAGCCCCTCCTCCACACAGCCCCCTTCCCTCCTCTATCTGTGCACATACAGCCCCTCCTCCACACAGTCCCCTTCCCTCTTCTATCTGTGCACATACAGCTCCCTCCCGTCCACCACACAGCCCCTTTCCCTCCTCTATCTTTACACACACAGCCCCCTTCCATCCACCACACAGCCCCCTTCCCTCCTCTATCTGTGCACATACGCCCCTCCTCCAGACAGTCCACTTCCCTCCTCTACGTGTTAACATACAGCACTCTCCCCTCATCCACCGCACAGCCCCCTTCCCTCCTCTACCTGTGCACATACAGCCCTTCCTCCAGACAGTCCCCTGTCCTCCTCTACCTGTGCACATACAGCCCTCTCCCCTCCTCCACCACACAGCCCCCTTCCCTCCTCTATCTGTGCACATACAGCCCCTCCACCACACAGCCCCTTTCCTTCTCTATCTGTACACAAACAGCCCTCTCCCCTACTCCACCACACAGCCCCCTTCCCTCTATATGTGCACATACAGCCCCTCCTCTACACAGTCCCTCTCCCTCTTCTCTCTGTGCACATACAGCCCCTCCTCCAGACAGCCCCCTTCCCTCCTCTATCTGTACACATACAGCCCTCTCCCCTCCTCCACCACACAGCCCCCTTCCCTCCTCTATCTGTGCACATACAGCCCCTCCTCCAGACAGCCCTCTTCCCTCCTCTATCTGTGCACATACTACCCTATCCTCTCCTCCAGCACACACTCCCCTTCCCTCCTCTATCTGTACACACACAGCCCTTCCTCCAGACATCCCCCTTCCCTCCTCTATCTGTGCACATACAGCCCCTCCTCCACACAGCCCCCTTCCCTCCACTATCTGTGCACATACAGCCCCCTCCCCTCCTCCACCGCACAGTCCCCTTCCCTTTTCTATATGTGCACATACAGCCCCCTCCCCTCCTCCACACAGCCCCCTTCCCTCTACTATCTGTGCACACACAGCCCCCTTCCATCCACTACACAGCACCCTTCCCTCCTCTATCTGTGCACATACAGCCCCTCCTCCAAACAGCCCCCTTCCCTCCTCTATCTGTGCACATACAGCCCCCTCCCCTCCTCCACCACACAGCCCCCTTCCCTCCTCTATCTGTGCACATACAGCCCCTCCTCCACACAGTCCCCTTCCCTCTATCTGTGAACATACAGCCCCTCCTCCACACAGTCCCCTTCCCTCCTCTATCTGTACACATACAGCCCTCTCCCCTCATCCACCAAACAGTCCCCTTCCCTCCTCTATCTGTACACAAACAGCCCTCTCCCCTCCTCCACCACACTTCCCCTTCCCTCCTCTATCTGTGCACATACAGCCCCTCCTCCACACAGCCCCCTTCCCTCCTCTATCTGTGCACATACAGCTCCTCCTCCACACAGTCCCCTTCCCTCTTCTATCTGAGCACATACAGCCCCCTCCCCTCCACCACACAGCCCCTTTCCCTCCTCTATCTTTACACACACAGCCCCCTCCAATCCACCACACAGCCCCCTTCCCTCCTCTATCTGTGCACATACACCCCTCCTCCAGACAGTCCACTTCCCTCCTCTACCTGTTCACATACAGCACTCTACCCTCCTCCACCACACAGCCCCCTTCCCTACTCTATCTGTGCACATACAGCCCCTCTTCCAGACAGCCCTCTTCCCTCCTCTATCTGTACACATACAGCCCTCTCCCCTCCTCCACCACACAGCCCCCTACCCTCCTCTATCTGTACACACACAGCCCTCTCCCCTCCACTATCTGTACACACACAGACCCCTTCCCTTCCTCCAGCCCTTCCCTCCTCTATCTGTACACACGCAGTCCCCTTCCCTTCCTCCAGACAGTCCCCTGTCCTCCTCTACCTGTGCACATATAGCTCTCTCCCCTCCTACACCACACAGCCCCCTTCCCTCCTCTATCTGTGCACATACAGCCCCTCCACCACACAGCCCCTTTCCCTCCTCTATCTGTACACACACAGCCCTCTCCCCTCCTCCACCACACAGCCCTCTTCCCTCCTCTATATGTGCACATACAGCCCCTCCTCTACACAGTCCCTCTCCCTCCTCTATCTGTGCACATACTGCCCCTCCTCCAGACAGCTCCCTTCCCTCTATCTGTACACATACAGCCTTCTCCCCTCCTCCACACAGCCCCCTTCCCTCCTCTATCTGTACACCCACAGCCCTCTCCTCTCCTACACCATGCAGCCCCCTTCCCTCCTCTATCTGTGCAAATACAGCCCCCTCCCCACCTCCACCACACAGCCCCCTTCCCTCCACCACCCAGCCCCCTTCCCTCTGCTATCTGTGCACACACAGCCCCCTTCCATCGACCACACAGCCCTCTTCAATCCTCTATCTGTGCACATACAGTCACTCCTCCAGACAGTCCCCTTCCCTCCTCTATCTGTGCAGATACAGCCCCTCCTCCACACAGCCCCCTTCCCTCCTCTATCTGTGCACATACAGCCCCCTCCCCTCCACCACACAGCCCCCTTCCCTCCTATATCTGTGCACATACAGCCCCTCCTCCAAACAGCCCCCTTCCCTCCTCTATCTGTGCACATACAGCCCCCTCCCCTCCTCCACCACACAGCCCCCTTCCTTGCTCTATCTGTGCACATACAGCCTGTCCTCCTCACAGTCCCCTTCCCTCCTCTATCTGTGCACATACAGCCCCTACTCCACACAGTCCCCTTCCCTCCTCTATCTGTGCACATACAGCCCCTCCTCCAGACAGCCCTCTTCCCTCCTCTATCTGTACACACACAGCCCTCTCCCCTCCTCCACCACACAGCCCCCTTCCCTCCTCTATCTGTACACATACAGCCCCCTCCCCTCCTCTATCTGTACACACACAGTCCCCTTCCCTTCCTCCAGCCCTTCCCTCCTCTATCTGTACACACGCAGTCCCCTTCCCTTCCTCCAGACAGTCCCCTGTCCTCCTCTACCTGTGCACATATAGCTCTCTCCCCTCCTACACCACACAGCCCCCTTCCCTCCTCTATCTGTGCACATACAGCCCCTCCACCACACAGCTCCATTCCCTCCTCTATCTGTACACACACAGCCCTCTCCCCTCCTCCACCACACAGCCCTCTTCCCTCCTCTATATGTGCACATACAGCCCCTCCTCTACACAGTCCCTCTCCCTCCTTTATCTGTGCACATACAGCCCCTCCTCCAGACAGCCCCCTTCCCTCTATCTGTACACATACAGCCTTCTCCCCTCCTCCACCACACAGCCCCCTTCCCTCCTCTATCTGTGCACATACAGCCCCTCCTCCAGACAGCCTCTTCCCTCCTCTATCTGTGCACATACAGCTGTCTCCTCTCCTCCACCACACAGTCCCCTTCCCTCCTCTATCTGTACACACACAGCCCCTCCTCCAGACAGCCCCCTTCCCTCCTCTGTCTGTGCACATACAGCCCTCTCCCCTCCTCCACCACACAGCCCCCTTCCTTCCTCTATCTGTACACATACAGCCCTCTCCCCTCCTCCACCACACAGTCCCCTTCCCTCCTCTATCTGTACACCCACAGCCCTCTCTTCTCCTCCACCACACAGCCCCCTTCCCTCCTCTATCTGTGCAAATACAGCCCCCTCCCCTCCTCCACCACACAGCCCCCTTCCCACCACTACACAGCCCCCTTCCCTCTGCTATCTGTGCACACACAGCCCCCTTCTATCCACCACACAGCCCCCTTCCCTCCTCTATCTGTGCACATACAGTCCCTCCTCCAGACAGCCCTTCCCTCCTCTATCTGTGCAGATACAGCCCCTCCTCCACACAACCCCCTTCCCTCCTCTATCTGTGCACATACAGCCCCCTCCCCTCCTCCACCACACAGCCCCCTTCCCTCCCCTATCTGTGCACATACAGCCCCTCCTCCTCACAGTCCCCTTCCCTCCTCTGTCTGTGCACATACAGCCCCTCCTCCACACAGTCCCCTTCCCTCCTCTATCTGTGCACATACAGCCCCTCCTCCACACAGTCCCCTTCCCTCCTCTATCTGTGCACATACAGCCCCTCCTCCACACAGTCCCCTTCGCTCCTCTATCTGTGCACATACAGCCCCTCCTCCACAAGCGCCCCCTTCCCTCCTCTATCTGTGCACATACAGCCCCCTCCCCTCCTCCACCACACTTCCCCTTCCCTCTATCTGTGCACATACAGCCACTCCTCCACACAGTCCCCCTTCTGTCCTCTATCTGTGCACATACAGCCCCTCCTCCACACAGTCCCTCTTCCCTCCTTTATCTGTGCACATACAGTCCCTCCTCCACACAGTCCCCTTCCTTCCTCTATCTGTACACTTACAGCCCTCTCCCCTCCTCCACCACACAGCCCCCTTCCCTCTATCTGTACACATACAGCCCTCTCCCCTCCTCCACCACACAGTCCCCTTCCCTCCTCTATCTGTACACACACAGCCCTCTCCCCTCCTCCACCACTCAGCTCCCTTCCCTCCTCTATCTGTGCACATACAGCCCCTCCTCCACACAGCCCCCTTCCCTCCTCTATCTGTGCTCATACAGCCCCTCCTCCACACAGTCCCCTTCCCTCTTCTATCTGTGCACATACAGCCCCCTCCCCTCCACCACACAGCCCCTTTCCCTCCTTTATCTTTACACACACAGCCCTCTCGCCTCCTCCACCACACAATCCCCTTCCCTCTTCTATCTGTGCACATACTGCCCCTCCTCCAGACAGTCCCCTTCCTTCTCTATCTGTGCACATACAGCCCTCTCCCCTCCTCCACCACACAGCCCTCTTCCCTCCTCTATATGTGCACATACAGCCCCTCCTCTACACAGTCCCTCTCCCTCCTTTATCTGTGCACATACAGCCCCTCCTCCAGACAGCCCCCTTCCCTCTATCTGTACACATACAGCCTTCTCCCCTCCTCCACCACACAGCCCCCTTCCCTCCTCTATCTGTGCACATACAGCCCCTCCTCCAGACAGCCCTCTTCCCTCCTCTATCTGTGCACATACAGCTGTCTCCTCTCCTCCACCACACAGTCCCCTTCCCTCCTCTATCTGTACACACACAGCCCCTCCTCCAGACAGCCCCCTTCCCTCCTCTGTCTGTGCACATACAGCCCTCTCCCCTCCTCCACCACACAGCCCCCTTCCTTCCTCTATCTGTACACATACAGCCCTCTCCCCTCCTCCACCACACAGTCCCCTTCCCTCCTCTATCTGTACACCCACAGCCCTCTCTTCTCCTCCACCACACAGCCCCCTTCCCTCCTCTATCTGTGCAAATACAGCCCCCTCCCCCTCCTCCACCACACAGCCCCCTTCCCCACCACCACACAGCCCCCTTCCCTCTGCTATCTGTGCACACACAGCCCCCTTCTATCCACCACACAGCCCCCTTCCCTCCTCTATCTGTGCACATACAGTCCCTCCTCCAGACAGCCCTTCCCTCCTCTATCTGTGCAGATACAGCCCCTCCTCCACACAAACCCCCTTCCCTCCTCTATCTGTGCACATACAGCCCCCTCCCCTCCTCCACCACACAGCCCCCTTCCCTCCCCTATCTGTGCACATACAGCCCCTCCTCCTCACAGTCCCCTTCCCTCCTCTGTCTGTGCACATACAGCCCCTCCTCCACACAGTCCCCTTCCCTCCTCTATCTGTGCACATACAGCCCCTCCTCCACACAGTCCCCTTCCCTCCTCTATCTGTGCACATACAGCCCCTCCTCCACACAGTCCTCCTTCGCTCCTCTATCTGTGCACATACAGCCCCTCCTCCACAAGCGCCCCTTCCCTCCTCTATCTGTGCACATACAGCCCCCTCCCCTCCTCCACCACACTTCCCCTTCCCTCTATCTGTGCACATACAGCCACTCCTCCACACAGTCCCCTTCTGTCCTCTATCTGTGCACATACAGCCCCTCCTCCACACAGTCCCCTTCCCTCCTTTATCTGTGCACATACAGTCCCTCCTCCACACAGTCCCCTTCCTTCCTCTATCTGTACACTTACAGCCCTCTCCCCTCCTCCACCACACAGCCCCCTTCCCTCTATCTGTACACATACAGCCCTCTCCCCTCCTCCACCACACAGTCCCCTTCCCTCCTCTATCTGTACACACACAGCCCTCTCCCCTCCTCCACCACTCAGCTCCCTTCCCTCCTCTATCTGTGCACATACAGCCCCTCCTCCACACAGCCCCCTTCCCTCCTCTATCTGTGCTCATACAGCCCCTCCTCCACACAGTCCCCTTCCCTCTTCTATCTGTGCACATACAGCCCCCTCCCCTCCACCACACAGCCCCTTTCCCTCCTTTATCTTTACACACACAGCCCTCTCGCCTCCTCCACCACACAATCCCCTTCCCTCTTCTATCTGTGCACATACTGCCCCTCCTCCAGACAGTCCCCTTCCTTCTCTATCTGTGCACATACAGCCCTCTCCCCTCCTCCACCACACAGCCCCTTTCCCTCCTCTATCTGTGCACATACAGCCCCTCCTCCACACACTCCATCTCCCTCCTCTATCTGTGCACATACAGCCCCTCCTCCACACAGTCTCCTTTCCTCCTCTATCTGTAAAATACACCCCTCTCCCCTCCTCCAGCACACAGCCCCTTTCCCTCCTCTATCTGTACACATACAGCCCTCTCCCCTCCTCCAGCACACAACCCCCTTCCCTCCTCTATCTGTACACATACAGCCTTCTCCCCTCCTTCTCCACACAGTCTCCTTTCCTCCTCTATCTGTACACATACACCCCTCTCCCCTCCTCCAGCACACAGCCCCTTTCCCTCCTCTATCTGTACACATACAGCCCTCTCCCCTCCTCCACCACACAGCCCCTTTCCCTCCTCTATCTGTGCACATATAGCCCCCTCCCCTCCTCCACCACACAGCCCCCTTCCATCCACCACACAGCCCCCTTCCCGCCTCTATCTGTGCACATACAGCCCCTCCTCCACACAGCCCCCTTCCCTCCTCTATCTGTGCACATACAGCCCCCTCCCCTCCTCCACCACACAGCCCCCTTCCATCCACCACACAGCCCCCTTCCCTCCTCTATCTGTGCACATACAGCCCCTCCTCCAGACAGTCCCCTTCCCTCCTCTATCTGCACATACAGCCCCTCCACCACACAGCCCCTTTACCTCCTCTATCTTTACACACACAGCCCTCTCCACTCCTCCACCACACAGCCCCCTTCCCTCTTATATCTGTGCACATACAGCCCTCTCCCCTCCTCCACCACACAGCCCCTTTCCCTCCTCTATCTGTACACACACAGCCCTCTCCCCTCCTCCTCCACACAGTCCCCTTCTCTCCTCTATCTGTGCACATACAGCCCCTCCTCCACACAGCCCCCTTCCCTCCTCTATCTGTGCACATACAGCCCCCTCCCCTCCTCCACCACACAGCCCCCTTCCCTCTACCACACAGCCCCCTTCCCTCTTCTATCTGTGCACACACAGACCCCTCCCATCCACCACACAGCCACCTTCCCTCCTCCTCACAGCCCCCTTCCCTCCTCTATCTGTGCACATACAGCCCCTACTCCACACAGTCCCCTTCCCTCCTCTATCTGTGCACATACAGCCCATCCTCCAGACAGCCCTCTTCCCTCCTCTATCTGTGCACATACAGCCCTCTCCTCTCCTCCAGCACAAAGTCCCCTTTCCCTCCTCTATCTGTACACATACAGCCCTCTCCCCTCCTCTATCTGTACACACACAGTCCCCTTCCCTTCCTCCTGCCCTTCCCTCCTCTATCTGTACACACGCAGTCCCCTTCCCTTCCTCCAGACAGTCCCCTGTCCTCCTCTACCTGTGCACATATAGCTCTCTCCCCTCCTACACCACACAGCCCCCTTCCCTCCTCTATCTGTGCACATAGAGCCCCTCCACCACACAGCCCCATTCCCTCCTCTATCTGTACACACACAGCCCTCTCCCCTCCTCCACCACACAGCCCTCTTCCCTCCTCTATATGTGCACATACAGCCCCTCCTCTACACAGTCCCTCTCCCTCCTCTATCTGTGCACATACAGTCCCTCCTCCAGACAGCCCCCTTCCCTCTATCTGTACACATACAGCCTTCTCCCCTCCTCCACCACACAGCCCCCTTCCCTCCTCTATCTGTGCACATACAGCCCCTCCTCCAGACAGCCCTCTTCCCTCCTCTATCTGTGCACATACAGCCCTCTCCTCTCCTCCACCACACAGTCCCCTTCCCTCCTCTATCTGTACACACACAGCCCCTCCTCCAGACAGCCCCCTTCCCTCCTCTATCTGTGCACATACAGCCCCTCCTCCACACAGCCCCCTTCCCTCCACTATCTGTGCACATACAGCCCTCTCCCCTCCTCCACCACACAGCCCCCTTCCCTCCTCTATCTGTACACATACAGCCCTCTCCCCTCCTCCACCACACAGTCCCCTTCCCTCCTCTATCTGTACACCCACAGCCCTCTCTTCTCCTCCACCACACAGCCCCCTTCCCTCCTCTATCTGTGCAAATACAGCCCCCTCCCCTCCTCCACCACACAGCCCCCTTCCCTCCACCACACAGCCGCCTTCCCTCTGCTATCTGTGCACACACAGCCCCCTTCTATCCACCACACAGCCCTCTTCCCTCCTCTATCTGTGCACATACAGTCCCTCCTCCAGACAGCCCTTCCCTCTATCTGTGCAGATACAGCCCCTCCTCCACACAACCCATTTCCCTCCTCTATCTGTGCACATACAGCCCCCTCCCCTCCTCCACCACACAGCCCCCTTCCCTCTATCTGTGCACATACAGCCCCTCCTCCTCACAGTCCCCTTCCCTCCTCTGTCTGTGCACATACAGCCCCTCCTCCACACAGTCCCCTTCCCTCCTCTATCTGTGCACATACAGCCCCTCCTCCACACAGTCCCCTTCCCTCTATCTGTGCACATACAGCCCCTCCTCCACACAGTCCCCTTCCCTCCTCTATCTGTGCACATACAGCCCCTCCTCCACAAGCGCCCCTTCCCTCCTCTATCTGTGCACATACAGCCCCCTCCCCTCCTCCACCACACTTCCCCTTCCCTCTATCTGTGCACATACAGCCACTCCTCCACACAGTCCCCTTCTGTCCTCTATCTGTGCACATACAGCCCCTCCTCCACACAGTCCCCTTCCCTCCTTTATCTGTGCACATACAGTCCCTCCTCCACACAGTCCCCTTCCTTCCTCTATCTGTACACTTACAGCCCTCTCCGCTCCTCCACCACACAGCCCCCTTCCCTCCTCTATCTGTACACATACAGCCCTCTCCCCTCCTCCACCACGCAGTCCCCTTCCCTCCTCTATCTGTACACACACAGCCCTCTCCCCTCCTCCACCACTCAGCTCCCTTCCCTCCTCTATCTGTGCACATACAGCCCCTCCTCCACACAGCCCCCTTCCCTCCTCTATCTGTGCACATACAGCCCCTCCTCCACACAGTCCCCTTCCCTCTTCTATCTGTGCACATACAGCCCCCTCCCCTCCACCACACAGCCCCTTTCCCTCCTTTATCTTTACACACACAGCCCTCTCGCCTCCTCCACCACACAATCCCCTTCCCTCTTCTATCTGTGCATATACTGCCCCTCCTCCAGACAGTCCCCTTCCTTCTCTATCTGTGCACATACAGCCCTCTCCCCTCCTCCACCACACAGCCCCTTTCCCTCTATCTGTGCACATACAGCCCCTCCTCCACACACTCCATCTCCCTCCTCTATCTGTGCACATACAGCCCCTCCTCCACACAGTCTCCTTTCCTCCTCTATCTGTACACATACACCCCTCTCCCCTCCTCCAGCACACAGCCCCTTTCCCTCCTCTATCTGTACACATACAGCCCTCTCCCCTCCTCCAGCACACAGCCCCCTTCCCTCCTCTATCTGTACACATACAGCCTTCTCCCCTCCTCCTCCACACAGTCTCCTTTCCTCCTCTATCTGTACACATACACCCCTCTCCCCTCCTCCAGCACACAGCCCCTTTCCCTCCTCTATCTGTACACATACAGCCCTCTCCCCTCCTCCAGCACACAGCCCCTTTCCCTCCTCTATCTGTGCACATATAGCCCCCTCCCCTCCTCCACCACACAGCCCCCTTCCATCAACCACACAGCCCCCTTCCCGCCTCTATCTGTGCACATACAGCCCCTCCTCCACACAGCCCCCTTCCCTCCTCTATCTGTGCACATAAAGCCCCCTCCCCTCCTCCACCACACAGCCCCCTTCCATCCACCACACAGCCCCCTTCCCTCCTCTATCTGTGCACATACAGCCCCTCCTCCAGACAGTCCCCTTCCCTCCTCTATCTGCACATACAGCCCCTCCTCCACACAGCCCCCTTCCCTCCTCTATCTGTGCACATACAGCCCCCTCCCCTCCTCCACCACACAGCCCCCTTCCCTTTTCTATCTGTGCACATACAGCCCCCTTCCCTCCACCACACAGCCCCTTTACCTCCTCTATCTTTACACACACAGCCCTGTCCACTCCTCCACCACACAGCCCCCTTCCCTCTTATATCTGTGCACATACAGCCCTCTCCCCTCCTCCACCACACAGCCCCTTTCCCTCCTCTATCTGTACACACACAGCCCTCTCCCCTCCTCCTCCACACAGTCCCCTTCTCTCCTCTATCTGTGCACATACAGCCCCTCCTCCACACAGCCCCCTTCCCTCCTCTATCTGTGCACATACAGCCCCTCCTCCACACAGCCCCTTTCCCTCCTCTATCTGTGCACATACAGCCCCCTCCCCTCCTCCATCACACAGCCCCCTTCCCTCTACCACACAGCCCCCTTCCCTCTTCTATCTGTGCACACACAGCCCCCTTCCATCCACCACACAGCCACCTTCCCTCCTCCTCACAGCCCCCTTCCCTCCTCTATCTGTGCACATACAGCCCCTACTCCACACAGTCCCCTTCCCTCCTCTATCTGTGCACATACAGCCCCTCCTCCACACAGTCCCCTTCCCTCTTCTATCTGTGCACATACAGCCCCCTCCCCTCCACCACACAGCCCCTTTCCCTCCTTTATCTTTACACACACAGCCCTCTCGCCTCCTCCACCACACAATCCCCTTCCCTCTTCTATCTGTGCATATACTGCCCCCTCCTCCAGACAGTCCCCTTCCTTCTCTATCTGTGCACATACAGCCCCCTTCCCTCCACCACACAGCCCCTTTACCTCCTCTCTCTGTACACACACAGCCCTCTCCCCTCCTCCACCACACAGCCCCCTTCCCTTTTCTATCTGTGCACATACAGCCCCCTTCCCTCCACCACACAGCCCCTTTACCTCCTCTATCTTTACACACACAGCCCTCTCCACTCCTCCACCACACAGCCCCCTTCCCTCTTATATCTGTGCACATACAGCCCTCTCCCCTCCTCCACCACACAGCCCCTTTCCCTCCTCTATCTGTACACACACAGCCCTCTCCCCTCCTCATCCACACAGTCCCCTTCTCTCCTCTATCTGTGCACATACAGCCCCTCCTCCACACAGCCCCCTTCCCTCCTCTATCTGTGCACATACAGCCCCTCCTCCACACAGCCCCTTTCCCTCCTCTATCTGTGCACATACAGCCCCCTCCCCTCCTCCACCACACAGCCCCCTTCCCTCTACCACACAGCCCCCTTCCCTCTTCTATCTGTGCACACACAGCCCCCTTCCATCCACCACACAGCCACCTTCCCTCCTCCTCACAGCCCCCTTCCCTCCTCTATCTGTGCACATACAGCCCCTACTCCACACAGTCCCCTTCCCTCCTCTATCTGTGCACATACAGCCCCTCCTCCAGACAGCCCTCTTCCCTCCTCTATCTGTGCACATACAGCCCTCTCCTCTCCTCCAGCACATAGTCCCCTTTCCCTCCTCTATCTGTACACATACAGCCCTCTCCCCTCCTCTATCTGTACACACACAGTCCCCTTCCCTTCCTCCTGCCCTTCCCTCCTCTATCTGTACACACGCAGTCCCCTTCCCTTCCTCCAGACAGTCCCCTGTCCTCCTCTACCTGTGCACATATAGCTCTCTCCCCTCCTACACCACACAGCCCCCTTCCCTCCTCTATCTGTGCACATACAGCCCCTCCACCACACAGCCCCATTCCCTCCTCTATCTGTACACACACAGCCCTCTCCCCTCCTCCACCACACAGCCCTCTTCCCTCCTCTATATGTGCACATACAGCCCCTCCTCTACACAGTCCCTCTCCCTCCTCTATCTGTGCACATACAGCCCCTCCTCCAGACAGCCACCTTCCCTCTATCTGTACACATACAGCCTTCTCCCCTCCTCCACCACACAGCCCCCTTCCCTCCTCTATCTGTGCACATACAGCCCCTCCTCCAGACAGCCCTCTTCTATCTGTGCACATACAGCCATCTCCTCTCCTCCACCACACAGTCCCCTTCCCTCTATCTGTACACACACAGCCCAACCTCCAGACAGCCCCCTTCCCTCCTCTATCTGTGCACATACAGCCCCTCCTCCACACAGCCCCCTTCCCTCCTCTATCTGTGCACATACAGCCCTCTCCCCTCCTCCACCACACAGCCCCCTTCCCTCCTCTATCTGTACACATACAGCCTTCTCCCCTCCTCCACCACACAGTCCCCTTCCCTCCTCTATCTGTACACCCACAGCCCTCTCTTCTCCTCCACCACACAGCCCCCTTCCCTCCACTATCTGTGCAAATACAGCCCCCTCCCCTCCTCCACCACACAGCCCCATTCCCTCCACCACACAGCCCCCTTCCCTCTGCTATCTGTGCACACACAGCCCCCTTCTATCCACCACACAGCCCCTTTACCTCCTCTATCTTTACACACACAGCCCTCTCCACTCCTCGACCACACAGCCCCCTTCCCTCTTATATCTGTGCACATACAGCCCTCTCCCCTCCTCCACCACACAGCCCCTTTCCCTCCTCTATCTGTACACACACAGCCCTCTCCCCTCCTCCTCCACACAGTCCCCTTCTCTCCTCTATCTGTGCACATACAGCCCCTCCTCCACACAGCCCCCTTCCCTCCTCTATCTGTGCACATACAGCCCCTCCTCCACACAGCCCCTTTCCCTCCTCTATCTGTGCACATACAGCCCCCTCCCCTCCTCCACCACACAGCCCCCTTCCCTCTACCACACAGCCCCCTTCCCTCTTCTATCTGTGCACACACAGCCCCCTTCCATCCACCACACAGCCACCTTCCCTCCTCCTCACAGCCCCCTTCCCTCCTCTATCTGTGCACATACAGCCCCTACTCCACACAGTCCCCTTCCCTCCTCTATGTGTGCACATACAGCCCCTCCTCCAGACAGCCCTCTTCCCTCCTCTATCTGTGCACATACAGCCCTCTCCTCTCCTCCAGCACATAGTCCCCTTTCCCTCCTCTATCTGTACACATACAGCCCTCTCACGTCCTCTATCTGTACACACACAGTCCCCTTCCCTTCCTCCTGCCCTTCCCTCCTCTATCTGTACACACGCAGTCCCCTTCCCTTCCTCCAGACAGTCCCCTGTCCTCCTCTACCTGTGCACATATAGCTCTCTCCCCTCCTACACCACACAGCCCCCTTCCCTCCTCTATCTGTGCACATACAGCCCCTCCACCACACAGCCCCATTCCCTCCTCTATCTGTACACACACAGCCCTCTCCCCTCCTCCACCACACAGCCCTCTTCCCTCCTCTATATGTGCACATACAGCCCCTCCTCTACACAGTCCCTCTCCCTCCTCTATCTGTGCACATACAGCCCCTCCTCCAGACAGCCACCTTCCCTCTATCTGTACACATACAGCCTTCTCCCCTCCTCCACCACACAGCCCCCTTCCCTCCTCTATCTGTGCACATACAGCCCCTCCTCCAGACAGCCCTCTTCTATCTGTGCACATACAGCCATCTCCTCTCCTCCACCACACAGTCCCCTTCCCTCCTCTATCTGTACACACACAGCCCCTCCTCCAGACAGCCCCCTTCCCTCCTCTATCTGTGCACATACAGCCCCTCCTCCACACAGCCCCCTTCCCTCCTCTATCTGTGCACATACAGCCCTCTCCCCTCCTCCACCACACAGCCCCCTTCCCTCCTCTATCTGTACACATACAGCCCTCTCCCCTCCTCCACCACACAGTCCCCTTCCCTCCTCTATCTGTACACCCACAGCCCTCTCTTCTCCTCCACCACACAGCCCCCTTCCCTCCTCTATCTGTGCAAATACAGCCCCCACCCCTCCTCCACCACACAGCCCCATTCCCTCCACCACACAGCCCCCTTCCCTCTGCTATCTGTGCACACACAGCCCCCTTCTATCCACCACACAGCCCCCTTCCCTCCTCTATCTGTGCACATACAGTCCCTCCTCCAGACAGCCCTTCCCTCCTCTATCTGTGCACATACAGCCCCTCCTCCACACAGCCCCCTTCCCTCCTCTATCTGTGCACATACAGCCCCCTCCCCTCCTCCACCACACAGCCCCCTTCCCTCCTCTATCTGTGCACATACAGCCCCTCCTCCTCACAGTCCCTTTCCCTCCTCTGTCTGTGCACATAAAGCCCCTCCTCCACACAGTCCTCTTCCCTCCTCTATCTGTGCACATACAGCCCCTCCTCCACACAGTCCCCTTCCCTCCTCTATCTGGGCACATACAGCCCCTCCTCCACACAGTCCCCTTCCCTCCTCTATCTGTGCACATACAGCCCCTCCTCCACAAGCGCCCCTTCCCTCCTCTATCTGTGCACATACAGCCCCCTCCCCTCCTCCACCACACTTCCCCTTCCCTCTATCTGTGCACATACAGCCACTCCTCCACACAGTCCCCTTCCGTCCTTTATCTGTGCACATACAGTCCCTCCTCCACACAGTCCTTCCTCTATCTGTACACTTACAGCCCTCTCCCCTCCTCCACCACACAGCCCCCTTCCCTCCTCTATCTGTACACATACAGCCCTCTCCCCTCCTCCACCACACAGTCCCCTTCCCTCCTCTATCTGTACACACACAGCCCTCTCCCCTCCTCCACCACTCAGCTCCCTTCCCTCCTCTATCTGTACACATACAGCCCCTCCTCCACACAGCCCCCTTCCCTCCTCTATCTGTGCACATACAGCCCCTCCTCCACACAGTCCCCTTCCCTCTTCTCTCTGTGCACATACAGCCCCTCCTCCAGACAGTCCCCTTCCTTCTCTATCTGTGCACATACAGCCCTCTCCCCTCCTCCACCACACAGCCCCTTTCCCTCCTCTATCTGTGCACATACAGCCCCTCCTCCACACACTCCATCTCCCTCCTCTATCTGTGCACATACAGCCCCTCCTCCACACAGTCTCCTTTCCTTCTCTATCTGTACTCATACACCCCTCTCCCCTCCTCCAGCACACAGCCCCTTTCCCTCCTCTATCTGTACACATACAGCCCTCTTCCCTCCTCCAGCACACAGCCCCCTTCCCTCCTCTATCTGTACACATACAGCCTTCTCCCCTCCTCCTCCACACAGTCCCTTTCCCTACTCTATCTGTGCACATACAGCCCCTCTTCCACACAGCCCCCCTTCCTCCTCTATCTGTGCACATATAGCCCCCTCCCCTCCTCCACCACACAGCCCCCTTCCATCCACCACACAGCCCCCTTCCCGCCTCTATCTGTGCACATACAGCCCCTCCTCCACACAGCCCCCTTCCCTCCTCTATCTGTGCACATACAGCCCCCTCCCCTCCTCCACCACACAGCCCCCTTCCATCCACCACACAGCCCCCTTCCCTCCTCTATCTGTGCACATACAGCCCCTACTCCAGACAGTCCCCTTCCCTCCTCTATCTGTGCACATACAGCCCCTCCTCCACACAGCCCCCTTCCCTCCTCTATCTGTGCACATACAGCCCCCTCCCCTCCTCCACCACACAGCCCCCTTCCCTTTTCTATCTGTGCACATACAGCCCCCTTCCCTCCACCACACAGCCCCTTTACCTCCTCTCTCTGTACACACACAGCCCTCTCCCCTCCTCCACCACACAGCCCCCTTCCCTCTGATATCTGTGCACATACAGCCCTCTCCCCTCCTCCACCACACAGCCCCTTTCCCTCCTCTATCTGTACACCCACAGCCCTCTCCCCTCCTCCTCCACACAGTCCCCTTCTCTCCTCTATCTGTGCACATACAGCCCCTCCTCCACACAGCCCCCTTCCCTCCTCTATCTGTGCACATACAGCCCCTCCTCCACACAGCCCCTTTCCCTCCTCTATCTGTGCACATACAGCCCCCTCCCCTCCTCCACCACACAGCCCCCTTCCCTCTACCACACAGCCCCCTTCCCTCTTCTATCTGTGCACACACAGCCCCCTTCCATCCACCACACAGCCACCTTCCCTCCTCCTCACAGCCCCCTTCCCTCCTCTATCTGTGCACATACAGCCCCCTCCTCCACACAGTCCCCTTCCCTCCTCTATCTGTGCACATACAGCCCCCTCCTTCACACAGTCCCCTTCCCTCCTCTATCTGTGCACATACAGCCCCCTCCCCTCCTCCACCACACAGCCCCCTTCCCTCCACCACACAGCCCCCTTCCCTCCTCCATACAGCCCCCTTCCCTCCTCCACACAGCCCCCTTCCCTCCTCGGTGTGAACAAAGTTACGCACATCATGGCCCTGCATCACTCGCCTGATCACCTGCAGCGCTGAGCCGTGCTCCCTCTCCATCTGGGTTCCCGACGGTATATTGAATATGCTGCTGGCCGCGCGGACTGATAGCCAATTAGGGGCGGCTGCATGGCCGCCCCTGATTAGCTGCCTGTCCGCAAGCTGTGTTTGGCTCACTCAACCGGCGCCAGGAGCCAGATTTAAAGGGGACAGTTATTATAGATAGTGCCAGGTGCCGAAGTGAAGTGCACTTCGAGCACTTGTGAGCTGCGATAAATCGGTGGCCAGGGAGGGTTTCTAGGTACTCAGAAACCCCCACTGCGTGCGCGGGTGGGATCTCAGGGCCACTGTTCCTGTAATATGATCCGGTACTGCTTTGCTGATATACTGACATGTTCCTGTGCAACTGAGCTGATGTGAATCTGTACTGCTGGAACATATGCTATTTGGTGAACTGCCTAATAACCTGCCTGTGCTGGTAATAACGATTGTTGGACTTTTATCCGGTATGTGTGATTTCTTGTCCATACATACATACTGTATATCTATTACTATTCAGTAACATATTGAGAGGAGGGGGACCGTGTGCACTCTCCATCTGGGGACCCAGCAGCCGTTTTCCCAGCGATTTTCCTACTGTGCATGCAGAAAACGCCGGGAATATGGCAGTGGTGGGCATTTTCCAGGCGATTACAGCGCTGATACCACCGACGTAGAGTTCTGGAGAGGTAAGTATTAATATTATATGGGTGCAAGGGCCCGTGTGCCCAGCACACCCTGCACCCATTATAGATATGCTCCATACTATTACATTTCTTGACACTGGAACTTTATTCCAACTCCGGGTCAGACCCGGAATTTAGGTGGAAAAGGGGTATAAGTGACAGGAGCTGGGGAAGGTGATGAGGGCTGAGGAGGTGATGAGGGGCAAAGGATGGTGGTGAGGGGAGGGGGCTGAGGAAGGTGATATGGGGCTGAGGAATTTGATGAGGGGCTGAGGATGGTAGTGAGGGGCAGAGGTTGGTGATCTGGGGCTGAGGATGGTGCTGAGGGCCTGAGGTGAAGAGGGCAGAGGATGGTGATTAGGTGCTGGGGGCTCGGGTGAGTGAGGGAGGGAGCGGGACTAAGGGCCTAAATCACTACAGATCGCTATTGAGATCCTGGCTGTGATTACGCACGCAGATTTGCTGCGAAAATATGCTAATGAATGCAATCGCAAAGCCATCGCACAGCCAGCAAGAGGCGCCCATTACTGCTACGGTATCTCACATCCGTGATACCATGCAGTCCTGCGTATACATTGAGTAACATTGGCCCCTCGCGCGCAATTACAACAGGTCTGTCCTTACTCAGAATTTTATGGAACACATTTGTGTTGTTTCGCTCATCAGTATTTATAAAATATTGTTTTAGGAACACCTAGGGGGAGCTGGACTATGCCTTGGAAAGTGATAAAGTGGAGAGTGATAAAGTACCAACCAATCAGATCCTAACAGTCATTTTACAGGCTGTGTTTGAAAAATGACAAGAGCTGATTGGGTAGTTCATTATCACTCACCACTTTATCACTCTCCAAGACTTTAGTGCATCTCCTCCCTAGTGTTTCTATTATATCTGCCACTAGTCAGAGATAGTGTCAGTGCCCTGTTTTTACACGAGCTACATGTTTGTAATGGAGTGGATGAGCCAGGTGTCCCTCTGCAGGTCTCCGAGATGCCTCATCATGAGGAATTGTGTTTAGCCAACTTGTCTTGTTCCCCCCCCCCAGTTCCTCCATGCTCCCACCCCCACCCCCTCCGTTTCTCCTTTATTGCATCTTACAACACTGATAAGATACAGATCTCTTATAGAAACTTGCATTGTAGCAATTTTCTTCTGTGCTGTTCAGCAGTTGCCAGACATTGTTCACTGTGACCTTATAAACATTAAAATCTCCAACAAAATTGGATGAGAGTTAATGGGATAATGCGTTACCCTGGGTCACAAAGACTGAGTACCACGTGAATGAGATGCTATTATTGTACAGATCTAGATACAAAGTAACATCCATTTATTATAGGCAGTCTTGTGTTTTGTTTTTGTCAGAAAAGCCTACAGTACTGTATGTATTTATTTTTGACTCTAGTTTTCATGAGTATCCAGTACAACATAGAAGTTGAAGCTACTGTATTCTTCATACAACACCTCGGTTTTTGGCATATTATACTCACATAACTAACCGCTCACTAAAAATGTAATTTCTGAGACCAGTTATTAATAAACCTGGAAACATACAGATGCACAATGTTTTTTAAATTTTTTTTTTTTTTTTTGATCAAACACAATAATGCCTTTTTCACCACACTGTGCAAATACGGCTCCTGATTCTGAGATTTACGCTAATGCAATCGCAACTGCAATATCTTACAGATCATAGTTGCTAAACTAAGCTAATGCCTTCCAAAGCTTAGCCGAGCATAGGGACACCCACTGCTGCCTTCTCATATCCGTCCGACGACGTACAACAGCATGAACATCGGTAACATCGACGCAGATTGGACAGTCACGCAGCTTGTACGTCAAGTCTGACCTGCCTCAAACACTGCGGCTCTCCTGACATGCAGAAAGTGAACGAGATCGCAAGGACTAATTTATGCACGCCCATGAAACGGCGTATAAACAAACAGTAGACACGCCCGCGTTTTTGTAACCACCTCCCGTTACCTCTCCCAAACGCTGACTAAATGTCACTGAAATTGCAATTCAATCGTTGCACTTGCGCAAATTCAGCATTTGCGCATGTGCAATGGGTAACAATCACTCAATCTGCGTGAATATCGGCACTGCATTAATCTTTAAATCAGGCCCACTGTATAAAACTGGGTGCACACTGTATGATGTGTGGACCCAGCGATGGTGCAGAGCGATGTAAGAAAATATCAAAAACATTACACACTACGCTGTATGATGGCGTGATATATCGTCACATGCTGCATGTAGCAACATGGCATAGTTCATTGCATCATCCCATCTGCTATGCAACACAGCACACCATATGGGACGATGCAATGAATGACCGTTGTGCATGCACAATCATGTGTACACACTATACAATCCACATGATACATCGTTCCGATAACCATCGTAACAATATATTGTACAATTTATATTATAGTGTGCACCCAGCTTAAGTGCACTCACTCCATTCTGCATTCTTAACATACATCTAAGTAGACTTGCGTGGTAATTGCAGATTTGTGGAGGTAGATTTACTAAAGAATTTGAAAATGACAATTAGTAGTGTTGCATATAGCAACCAATCAGATTATAGCTACCATTTCACTATTGCATTCTAAAACTTGATAGACAGAATACGATTGCTGTGGGCAACACCACCACTTGTCTGTTTTAGAAGCTTTAGTATATCCACTCCTGAAATGTGCATAACTGATATGCTCTGCTGATTCCTGAACTAGTCCCACCCTTACCAATTTCTGCTGACAGCCTCATACAGAGCCTGAAGCCCCTGCATTACAAGAAAGCTATGCAATCATTTATAGCACCCAGGAGGGTCTTCTGGGCAACAGGAACTCTCCCTTAAGGGTGCCATTGGGTGACGAGGGGCCATTTCCTTCACCACCATGGTAGTGGTTAAATTTCAGGGGTCTCAGAAAACACCTGCTACATCCAAAACATCTCCAAACATTCACAATCATAGCCCCACGTATTGCATATTTGCAAAAACAAGGAAATCTCGCAGAACTAGTTGTGTTGTTACCACAATTCTTCAATGGGTTACATTTCCACATACATTTAATGTATCTGCATTATAAAAGGCTAGCAATACCGTATTTTTTTATGCCCTTTGGAAATCAAGAGTAACAGTGCCACCAAAATGGCAAATAAACTTGTAAAATGGATTAACAATTGCATGAATGATCATCTTATTAAACATGGGAGTTGCCTCTTTTTAACTAAAGGAAGCACTACATAACAGAGAGGCTACAGTCTAATGCACCTAAAATAAAACAGACTCTGTAAAATACATTTTGATGGAGGGGGATTAGAACTTTTTAATTCTTGATAATGTCTGGGGTGGGTTGGTTATGGGATCCCGGTGGTCGGGATGCCGCCGGTCAGAATACCGACAGTGGCATTCCGACAGTCAGAATCCTGACACTACAAGGTAAGGTCCCTAACGCTAACCCTTACCCCTAAGCCTAACCCTCCCCTTTGGTGCCTAACCCTACCCTCCCTACCTAGTGCCTGAACCTAACCTCCACCTCCCCACGCCCTAAACATAACCCTGCCCTCTTAGTGCCTAACCCTCACCCTAAACCAGGGCTATAACTAGGGTAGTGCGACCAGTGCCATGGCATAAGGCACCGCAGGGCAGGGGGCACTGTTCGGGCTTGTCACTTTTCCTGTTTATTATCATTCTCACTTGCAGCTTCCTCTTCTTTTATCCCCAGCATCTCCTGGCCTCTCCTATCTCTTCCCTGGCCCTTCCCCATGAGGCCATGCCCCTTTTTTGGGTGCTCTAAGTCTCTGTTTGAAAAAAAGGGGAGGGGGGTGCCAGTGCTCTTTCTGGCACAGGGAATCTAGTTATGGCTCTGCCCTAAACCTAACCCTCCCCTAACCTTCGATACTTACCTTCAGGATGCCAGAGGGCGGGATACTGGAGCTGGGATCAGGGGCGCCGAGAGGGGGGGGTGGGTACTAATTATATGGGCCCGGGCTTTCTGGAGGGACCCGTCGGGGGCCTGGGCCCGGGTCTGGTGCCACTCCCCCTCCCTCTTTCATTACAGCAGCCCAGCAGCAGAATGCTGTGTGCTGGGCTGCACTGAGAGACTGCTCGCGGCTTCTAAGTAGCAGCCACCGCAGTCTCCTATACCTGTGGGAGGAGCAATCACACTGATCATGCCCCCCCACTGGCTATGCGCCGGGCTAAGGAGGCACACAGCGCCCCCCTCCCCGGTGCCGCTTTGCAGCGATGCAAAGACATTTTTATAATTTTTCCACGCCTCCCACGATTAGGCCACGCTCCCTTCACCCAGGCCCGGCGACACTCTTGGCACGCCTGGCCGGGATCCTCATGTTGTCGGAATTCCGGCGCTGGAATTTTGACCATCAGCATCCCACATGCAGGGATGCTGACTACATCCAGTCTGGGGTATCAGTCAATTTATATAGTATTGCAAAAAGGCAAGTTATAAAGATAAAAATACAAGATGTTCAAATTTATTTAGCAATCTTCCAAACATATGGCCATTGGTAGATTTCTGCAAGTTTTATGAGTATAATAATATTAAGAAAGGTCATTAAGATTTAATTTGATATAGTCTGCAGTTTCTTTTCTTCTTTTAATTTTAGTAACTGCTGATTTTATTGTATCAAATAAATAGAAAAACACTTTAAAGAATATTAGATTCATTACCATATAGATAGTAACTCTTTTATTTATGTCTCATACAAAAAAAAGGAATTTAATTATTATTTCTAGAAATAATGTCTTCATAAACACTCCCTATCTTCTTCCCACTATGCTTGCGTATGACTTAATGTAGACCAATGTGGAGAACGATCTGGTGCTGTTACATGCAGCATGTAATGATACATTGCTCCGTCGTACACCAGATCGTGCAGTATATACAGCGTGCGCAATATATTGTATTAGATCGCACCGTGGGCTGGTCGCACATCGTACAGCTGAACAGCTGGGAGATTGAAAGGAGATGTATGAAACTTTCTACAGAGTGTAAAAGTGGACAAGTGGATAAGTTGTATATACTGTAGCAACCAATCAGCTTCTACCTATCATTTTGTAGAATGTACTTGATAAATGCTAGCTAGAAGCTGATTGGTTGATATGAGCAACTTCTTCACTTGGCCACTTCCCTACTCTTTAGAAGATTTGATACATGTCCCCCTAAATGTAATGCATGGAGTTGCCCTTGTATTGAGTGTACATTGCATTAAAAACTTACAACACTAGTCAACATCTGATCCACTGGAGTGATGGCGTGCCCACAGTTCTGATAGTTGGGAGTATTGAGACATTTGCTTGGGTGGAACTATAAGTGCAGATGTATGCAGGATGGAGTATGATCCATTGCATCTTAATGGGCTATTTGGGCAGCATAACACATTGCCACTTCATTGTTGGTCTAGGCTTCTGAACTCCCACCATTATAAACCAAAGGTGCTTATGCCTGACAGGTCCTATTTACTAATCACCCATACTCCTAATGAGCCAAGGTGAGAAATAATTATAAGCATTATTGGCCACATCTTTTAAGAATCAGCCACCTGGGAGTATTGTTACACAACTAACGTTTTACTGATCTTCTCCAATTACATTTCGCCCGATTGCAGGCTATTCCTCTTTGCTAACTTCCTGTGAAAATGTATGTAATGATACTTTCCACACCCTGATAATATGTGTCTCTGTTAAAATCAGACTCCCATGCACAGGGGACACTTTAAACAAATACCAAAAGGCAATGACCATTATGCCTATACAACACAAAGACACTGTCATGTTTGGGGTTTTCAGATTCGAGTCGGGACCCATGGATTGGGTTGAAGAGTCGTAGCGGAATAGTGGTGGTTGAAACAAAAGTCTGCTCATGAAAGACACCCATGTGGTAAATGCCTGGTGCCTCCAGAGAGGTCAATGACACCTGGAAGGCTCCCAGTCTCTCCCTGGAACCAATTGAGTTGATCTCAACTCCTTACCTTGAATTTAGGGATAAGGAGCCAGTGTTTGAGAACTCAGGGAACAAAGCAGCGAATAATACAGGTAATCGGTAGTCTGCATGGAATCTGCTAACATATGCTGCAAACCGATTACCAGAGCTGGGTCACTGGAGCCTAAACTCTGAAAGAGGAATCCAGATCCAGTACCCAGCAACCAGAGTGAATGATGGATCAGAGACTGAGCACATACCCCAAGGAGTATATTTACTAAAGTGGGGTTTTTTAGAAGTGGAGATGTTGCCCATAGCAACCTATCAGATTCTACTTAACATTTATCTAGAACCTTCTAGAAGACAAATAGCTAGAATCTGATTGGTTGCTATGGGCAACATCACCACTTCTAAAAAAATGCACTTTAGTAAATATACCCCTAAGAGAATACTAGTAAAGCATATAGAATGCCCAGAAGACTTCAGAATATTATGCAGGCTGGAATCAAAGTATTACTCACAGCCTTGGACCGCATTTGAACTGGCTAGGAGCCGGAAGTTGCAAATGTAGAACCTGAGGCTTGAACCAATGGAACCTGAGGCTTGAACCAGACTGGAACCGGAGATTTGACTCGGACTGGGACTGAAGGTAACAGTAGCTGAGCCGGAGTGGAACAGGAGGTAAAAGCAGCTGAGCCGGAGTGGAACAGGAGGCTTGAACGGGAATGGGACCAGAGACAAGTGTAGCTTAGTCGGAGTTGAATCCAAGGCTTGAACCGGATTGGGACCGGAGACAACAGCAGATTAGCCGGAGTGGAACCAGAGGCTTGAACCGGAATGGGACCAGAGATAATAGCAGCTGAAACTGCAGGCTTAAACAAAGGTGCAGACTGGAAGCTAGACACAGCACAATGCTGCAGAGTAAATGGAGCAGACTCGGATTCAGCGGCTTGTAGTACTACAGTAGTCAGCAGTGCAGGAGCAGGCAATGGATCGGAGGTAGCAGTTACACACTAGTGAGATCACAAGGAGGTAATGCCACACACACATTGTTCTGACCATGTGCTAGTGGCAGGTGCAGACTTAAATAGCTTTTGTCAGGTGTAGGAGGAGGCGGTCATGTGAGTTCAGAAAACAGGTAGAGCTTGGATAAGAGTGCTCACCTGATCAGAGTCAACATGGCTGCGCCCATGACCCTCAGGAATTGAATAATAGCACTCTGGAACAGAGTAACCCACCTTTAATAAAGCACTGGCAGACAGGGTAAGCATGACTAAGTCCTGAATTTGTGATATACCATGATACCCTGCCATATATATACAGCATAATTAGGCAATTAATATATTATATTGTCATATTTACTAAAAAGTTTTATATTAACTAGCATTGTTTAACAGACTGTAACTACGGGTGACGCATATAAAACCCATTAAAGCACACAATAACATCCAGTTGATTGATCATGTGAGATTGTCATCAATCCCACTGACTAGAGATCATAACATCTAGAGATCTTGCAGTGCATTAACCTTATCCATTAAATTGATACCATCAAGATGACTGCAGCTTGGGCGTCTCTGTAAAAATAGCAACATAAGAATAATACTGTCAAAGAACACGTGAAACATCCTCCACTGCCAGAGAAATCCTCCCAGTATTTTGTGTACATAAAGGTTGTGTTGGCTAAACACTGGTTTAGCAGTGTACTACCGTCATGGTAAGTGAAGTTATTGATGATAACTGAAGAATAAGATTGGGTATCAGATATGACATCACAAGAACGGTGCCTTAGCTTCCCTGCTTTAGATCAGCAGCACTGTACCCAATACAAAGAGCTGTAGAAAAAAATGTATGTTATTTATGGGGATATGTATCAAGTTTGGGGAGAGATATAGTGGAGAAGTTGCCCAAAGTAACCAATCAGCTTCTAACTGTTATTAACAAGACTGTGCTAGATAAATGACAGAAGCTGATTGGTTGCTTACGGCATCTTCTCAGTTTTATCTCTCTCCAAGGCTGGATACATCTCCCCCCTTAATAACGTATAAGTTACTTCTACAGATCTTTTTTAATGCAATTTTAGATGATTCGTTTTAGATAACTCTGTCTACTAGCGCATTACATATGATAAGCAAAGTTAATAAAGTTACAGTACTTCCTTCAAGATATCCAAATATTATAAAAATATATACCCCAAGCACATTTACTGCCAGTAAATGGAAGTTAAAGAACAGCACAGTTACAACCCTTATCAGAATCCCTCTGGAGAATTAAATCTTGATTTATAGATATCACTTTTTAATACAAGGTACCCGTCCAAGCATGCACACACCAAATGTATCACAGTCATCTTGTTTTGCCTGAGAAGGATAAGCTGTGCATATACATATTCATTATAAGTCAATTTGTGCACAGTCCCAAAATCCCTGGGTTGCCAAACAAAAATAAAATAAGATCAGAAAAAGTGGGAATGATGTTTTATGTAATGCATCTTGTAATAAGTCAGTATAATGTCACTTTAATGTTAACTTAAAGAGATACTTTGAAGCTTGTGTTCCAACTACAACTAACCATTTTAACAGAAGTATGTTGCAATTTTGGTTCATAGACTTTGGACAAATTATAAACTAAGTTAAGAGAATGAGGGACCTATTCATCAAAGGATAAATGGCCCGGTAACTAATGCGGAAACGCATATTTAGGTTACCGGGCCATTTATCATTATGGGTCCCAAATGGACCATTTGATATTCAGCAAACTCCGAAAACTGAAAGTTTTCGGAGTATACTTGCAAGAACAAGCGCCATCTTCAGATGGAGCTTGTTCTTGGATCCCCGCTCCTTCCTATGGGAACGAGTTCTGGGAATACGAAGAGAGATCCCTCCACCGCCTTTTCACTACCTCCCCGGGGGCTTTGCGCATGCGTGACGGGGAGGAGGTAAGTAACGTAGATACTTCTGTAGCTGCGATACTAACCGAGGGGACAGCTGCTCCAGTGCAAAGTTTCCCCCTTTGCGAGTTCGATACTTAAGTATACCTCGCAGTGAGATCTTTACTTAATCATTGGGGGCCATACGGCCTCCGATGATGAATACGCCCGAGACATTGTAGAGGAAAAAATGAACAGGAGATTTGTACTCCTACGTTGAGAGGATCGGTACGCAACCTGGTCACATACAGTAAAGCTGGGTACACATTAGACAATATTTGTTTCGGCCGATCGGAATAAATTGTCAAAATCGCCTAATGTGTACTCACTATGTCGGGCCATGCGCGCTCCCATTTGGGCGTCAGTCACATCGTCAGTTCATCCCTACCTACAGCTCAATCTGACAATGCAACTGACGACCCCATGCTGCGAGATTCGTCTATTAGGGAGGTCAGGCACCGAATCATCTAATGTGTACCGGCAGCCCGATATGTCAGCCCACCGCCCGTCACATTGCTTGGTGCTCATATCATCTAATGTGTACCCAGCTTAAGATTCCGAGACTGATCTCTGCAGAAAGTCACATAATAAAGTGTAGAGACCCATCTCCGTAACATGTTAGTTGATAGCTAAATCTATATCCACTGAAGGAAACAAGAGCACTGCAGACCCCTTAGGGACATGTGCTTTTAACAGCAGGGTCATCACTTTGACCTCTCATTTTATGACATTTTACAGGCCACTTACAAGAATTTGTAATAAACTATTCTGACATCATTCTCCGCCCTGCTCAAGTCATTTTTGCTCTGGGAACATTTTATTAACACCAAGGGTATTATTTATTTTTAAGAAAAAATGTTCAGCCTCAGCGTGACAATGAAAGCTTTCCAATATTATGATGATAAACACAGTCTCTTTTTTTCTCCAAGATATGACCGCCGTGTACAGTAACACCTCATTAATATTCAAATGAATTATAGTTCTATTATAAACTGTGTCTATGCAGCATATATGAGTGCAGCGAAACATGTTTAGTGGCTGATCTGCTTGTGTACTGCGGGCACGATCACATGCTGTTTTAAAGGTCAATGTTCAAAATCAATGCCCCTGCAAAACTCTGGAGTAGGAAATCTGGAGCTTCAGCTCTTGTTTAACTATAACTCCTACAGTCTTCAGATAAGCATACAGGACAGATTCATGCTACGGCACTTTACAGTACCCTGTAACAGCGACAAGCATGACACATTAATGAAAAACTGCAAGTGTGGTACAATTGCGTACTGACTGGCCATGCGCTTTGTGAAATAATGAGATTGTAGAATAGAGCTTGTGAAGCTTGAAAGACAAGCTTGTAAAAGCAGAAAAGCATTGGAGGGCAGCAAATAGTCCACACATCACAAGTTGGATTTACTTTTCCTATAAGGTAATAAGACCATTAAAGGCATACCGGCAAGGTACTATAGCAATGTATTAAGGGGCGTAACTAGGTATTTAAAGGCCTCTAGCAAAAGTTTGTAAGGGCCCCTATGTACCACCCAATGGTGAAAATGTATTTAACACATATAACTTTGACGAGGAAGATGGGCCCGCCTAAGCTCTGGGCCCCATAGCAGCTGCACCCCCAGCACCTACGGTAGTTATGCAGGACCAATGGTACAATGTGGATATGATCTAGTACTTAGTGGATTTGGAGGCTTATGTATCAAGCTTTTTTTTAGAAAATTATGTAGAAACTGCAGTTTCTGCATAATTTTATGAATTGTTATTATGTACTGATAGCACAATGTAGGAGATATCACAGAAATCACAGGCAGAGTGCTATTCAGCAGCACTGAATATCACAGTCGTCATTATTATCAATGGGGACTACAATCTTAACCTATGTACTATTGATCCCATTAGTCGCTAGTCGCTATTTAGCGCTCCAAGTCGCTTAATAAAGAATTGCTTTCCAGTCCAATCGTGTGGTTCCAAAGCACAAAAAGTTATTTATGTAAAGCAAAAGTAACACGATGAAAGATTTAACAATTAGAGTAAAAAGCAATCAATAATAGTACAAGCCGATACATACGCATGCGCACTGGTCCCAGTATACAGTCATCAATCCAGAAGTCTGTGATCATCAAAGAGGATGTCTGTACACTGGAGTCGGGTCACTGCTTATATACCTTACAGAGTTCTACGTTAAGAAAGGAACTAGTTTACAGGTTTCCATTGGTTCTTGCTTCTGGATAATCTGGTCATTGGTTGATTCATACGGTGTCATCAGGGGCATGGCTCAGTTCTCAAACGGTCACATTGTGTAGCTACCTGCCGAACAACTGGTTAATACTGGCTACAACACTGCATACAGATAACATTCTATGCAATAACTCCCTATCATCCATAACTAGCGGACGCATGATGCGACTCCTTTGCCGATAGGAACGGAAGTCTGAAAATAAACATGGATTTAGTATGATACCAAACATGACATGTCCACTATGGCCCTCATTCAGAGCCACTCGCTAGCGGCAGTACGCTCGTTCCGAGCGATGTTCGCACATCTGCGCATGCATACGGTTTTTAGTACGCATGCGCGAACCAGTCAGTGCGGCCGAAAATCGTTGGTACGCAATATAGCGAGGGCCTGCTATTTTGAGTGACAGAATGAGGCGTATGTGGGTGGTAACAGGGGAAGGTGCTTGAAAACGGGGAGTGGAGATCCGAACGCAGGCGTGCTTAAAGGTCAAAACGGGCGTTTTAAGGGAGTGCATAATTAATACAGCAGCGTCATTGACCACGTCACTTGGTTTTTTTTAACTCAGAACTGCTCGCAAAATAGCGGTTGAAAACACCAACCACAAGAATAGCGAGCAGTTCATACGCTGTACGATGTACTCGATTAATCTAATAAATAGCGGACATGACGTATGGTGCGTGCGGCCAGGGGGCGTTTTTATCAAATAAACGAGCGTATGTTTTGCTCGCTCGTTCAGACTTAGAGGTGTGAACAGACTGCAATTTGCGAACGGATCATTTGAATAGCCACCCCTTGTTTTTGAACGAACGACCGCAAATAGCGAACGGCTCTGAATCAGGCCCTATGTTCTAAACCTTAGATCTCGTTTAAGTACATATTACATCATAATTATTAATACCTTTAATAACTATAATGTGTGGGAACCATCTTGCACATATGCGTCTGCATATGTGTGTCTGTTCGTTGAAATAGCAACTATATACAAATGAACGTCCATGTGTAAGTATGTGCATATAATAGGAAATGTTCATATGTATGTATGTGAATACGCATGTGAGCGTCTAAGTGTACGCATATAAGTTTATGTGTGTGCATTATGTGCATCAGTGTATATGGTGGAGTCGCATTTGTGCGCATCGGATTGCGCCGAAGCAAAGTAGCGTCGTGGTTTACTCGACATCAGACTATAGACGACCAGATCGTCAGATAACAATTGTGAACTATCATATTCAATTATTTGACTTCGACGGTACAAACTCCAAAAAGCTTTTCAGAGTTTGGCCCCAGTAGTTTATACCATCTTCAGATGTTTTAAACTGCTTTAGACCTTTAGGGGCTTACAAGCAGGAGAGAGGTCTTCCGATCTCTCTCCCACAACCTAGGGCAGCAGATACTGGCATGGTGCGCATGCACAGTGTCAGCTTCCCCTGGAGAAGTCTTTCACAAAAGTGAAAGACTTCAACAAAATGGCGGGGATATAACTAGCAGGGACAGAAATTATCTTTATGCATGGCGGGGATATTTAATTAAAAATTAAAATATCTGCCGCAATACGGATCCGTAATAATCGCAGCAGTTCTGCAATTATTAGTACATATGCTATAGTTGTATCTGGGCCATCTTTCCAAGTATGTATCCTTACGCCTGTTTTCATGAGTGTATTTCAGCGTTTATGCAAACCACACCCCATTTCTCATCACACATCTTTTCAACTGCATGCGATGTGGAATAAAGAATAAGGGTAATTAACGAGTCAGTAAAATTATAGAAATGCTGATCATACTTTATGCATAAATGTTTGTTATATGCTTCCATTCTGATTTTACTAAGTGCCTCCATGAAGATTTTTTGGGAAACCATTTGCAGAACTGCATATTGGTACTGGATTGTGCACACTATAAAATATAGAATGCAAATTCTGCCCACTACCACTTTTGGACCACCCAAAAGGTTCATTAATATACAGTTTATAATGAGCCTCAAAGCTTGTACTGTGTGTTACAGGGACAGGAATGGCAACTGGGGTACTTAGACTTCAGGCCAATATGTTTTATGATCTAAAGAAACCCGACTGTATTAAGGTGACACACAGGGGCGGATTGGCCGGTATGCCTACGGCATCCAGGCGGTCAGGATGCCGATGCTTACATTACTGGCACCTGAATATCGATGCCGGTCAGAATCCTGGCATCGGCATCCTGACCGCCGGGATCCCACAGTTAAGTGGTTAGGGTTAGGCACTAGGGGGAGGGTTAGAAACTATGGGGGAGAGTCAGGTTTAGGATGTGGGGCGGGGAGGTGGAGGTTAGGTTCAGGCACTAGGGGGGAGGTTAGGGTTAGTGCCTGTCCCCTGGGGGGGTGCCTAACCCTAAGTCCTCCCCGGGGTTGCCTAACCCTAACCCTCCTTCCCCCTAGCCTAACGCTAACCCTCCCGGGGGGAGTGCCTAATCCTAACTCCCCCCAGGTGCCCTAAACCTAACCCTCCCCCGCCCGCGGCTGTCCGCTCGAGGCGCCCGGCATCCCTTTGATCAGGATGCCGGGCACCGGTCTCCCGGCGTCGGTGAAATGTCTGGCATCTACATCTAGACACTCGGCATTTCACCCTCGCCGGGATATGACAGTCGGGAAGCCGGCTGCCGGTATTAAGGCAGCCGACTTCCCGATTGTATACCGGCCATGGACCTCAACGGACATTTACCCGGTGGACCCAAACCATTTTTTTTTTTTAAATGGCCGCAGACTACTGCCTATTGGTCCAAGAGTCCATCAGTGATTTCATTGGTGAGTCAGTGGATGGGGGACAGAAAGGTGGAGTTTTAGCCGGGTCAGCAGCACCTGCAACTGGATCAAGTTAAATGGAGGCTGTGTGTGGCGCTTCTAGTGGCTGTGTCAGACATGGGGGTGAGTTCCCTCTGTGTGAGTGGCACTGCTGGGGGCAGTGTAAGAAGGAGGAGAGAGGCACTGGGAGGTCTGTGTGGTGGAGGAGAATGGCAGTGACAGCAGCTGTATACAGTATATTGAAGAGTTTCAGCAGTGTGATCGATGCTGCTAGGGGCAGTGTGAGACGGTGGAGCGAGGCACTGGGGGCTTTGTAAGGTGGAGGAGAGCAGCAGTGACAGCGGGTGTAAGAAGCTCCAGCTGTGTGAGGTGGAGGATACTCCGTGGCCGCAATGTGAGGATCTCAGGCACCTGGCCAATATGATGAAGTTTCACTTCAGAAGGAAGAGGCACAACCCCCAGAGGGAGAAGATCAAGCAGGACCTGTTTGCTTTCAATAAGCTATGGGGCCCTTTAAGTTTGCATGCTTGGTGGGATCCCTGTTATTGTGGTGCAGGGGGAGCAAGGCAGCAGCATGTGAATGGTGTTAACTCTGGATGGTGTGTGGTGTAGTGGTATGGGGTTGTATGCATTTTGTATAAGGGAGCAGGGGCTTGGGGATGAATGCACTCTAAGGTCCCCAGTATAGGGGCGCATGGGCTGGTATGCCCTCTAAGGCCCCCAGTATAGTGGTTCTGTGAGGAGGGTCAGTGTGTGCTGAAAGGGGGATGTGGGGGGTCAGTGAGTGCTGTGTGGTGTGCAGTAAGCGGTTCAGTGTGTGCTGACTGCTGAGGGGCTCAATGTACTGTGGGAGGGCACAGAGGAGTTGGCGTTGGAGAGACACATGGGGTTGTCGCTGTGGAGACACACTGGTATGGTGCTGGAGACAACACTGGAGAGACACAGTGGATTGCTGCTGGAAACACAGGGACAGCTACTAGGATTAGAAGAAAAGGCTGAGGGACAATAATCTTTAATAAGACACCAACTATAAAGAAACTATATTACTGATATACATGGTACCAAAATTAGTAAATATATTTTATAAATATAAAATTGTTTGATCAGGGAAACTCACATTTTACCCTGCTGCAAAACTTCTGTTACTATGTATTATCTGGTTGAACATCTGTTGTAGGATGATGATATTGGCTTTATTCCCACACAAGCAGGCATCTTCCAGACCATGTGATCTGAATAGCGAATACCGACTGAAGACACTGTCTGCCCAGGGAGGAATAATTTTTTCAGAAGTTCCCTACAGAGAAACCACCATATAGGTAAGGTGAATTTTTATTTATTATTACACACAAAAGCAGTATAGATTTTTTTTTTTTAAATGGTGGTGGCCCCCCATCTCACCCTCTGCTCTGTCTATTCACTGGTGAGAGAGACTAGGGGCAGCATGCCCAGCAGCTATTGGAGCACTGGGCATGCCCCCAGGCAGGGGTGTATCTATAATGGGTGCAGGGTGTGCGGGGCACACGGGCCCCCGGGTCTAGGGGGGCCCACACCACACACCCTGCACCCTTAAGTAATTATACTTATCTCTCCGCTGATTCCCAAAGTGCTGCTCCGCAGCTCCGAACCGGCGCTGTAGAGCAGCAAAGACTCACTGGGGAAATGGCGGCGCCCATTTTCCCAGTGATCTGCACATGCGCAAAACAGATGTCCCCGGGAAAGTAGGCGCGGGCGCCATTTACCCGGACACCCGCACATGCGCTGGAGATTCCAGCATGAAGCCAGAATCTACAGCGCTCAGTGCCGCTGAGCCACCGTCAGAGAGGAGGGGACCCAAACGGAGGCTGCACACGGGCCCCCTCCTCTCTTAAAACACCCCTGCCCCCAGGATGATGAAAATTGGGGAATTAGCTGTCGGGTATGGCATTTCATGCGAGGCCACACCCATTTTCACAAGGCCACACACCCTTTTACGGTCACTCGCATGCCTCGCACGCAATAGTCCCAGTCCACACTTTTGGAAAGCTGACCTGGGGCCACTGGGCCTGATTCAGAGCTGAACGCTCTGACCAGAAGGCTCGCTCTGAATCAGGGCCCTCCTACCTAAACTTGGAGCGGCCTCATGGACGCTCGCATAGCTGTGGGTTACCACCCACAGCTATAGCGAGCGTCCATGATGATGGTCGCGATGGTCAAGACCATCGCGACCATCGGGCTTGCGACCAGACCCTGCGGTAGGGTCTCGGTGACCGCAAGCCCTGGAGTGATTTTGGCTCTATCAGAGCCAAAATCACTCCCACTGACATCACTAGTGATGTCAGTGGGGCTAGACCCAGACGGTAGGCGTTCCCATGGGAACGCCTCCGTCTGGCAGCCATGCCCCCGTCACGCCCACCAAAGGGGGCGTGCTGTAAATCACCATCGACAGCACGCCCCCATTTGGTGCGAGACCCCGAGCAATGTATTCCTCATCGCTCGCCGGGTCTCGCGCATGCGCACGATGGAGCTCCCTCCGTTATGCGCATTCGCCCAACATCGACCCGCTAGCGAGCGACCTTTGCTCGCGAGAGCGGGTCTGAATGACCCCCACTGTTGGAAAATTTTCCAGGACCACTTTAAATTCCCAATCCGCCCTGTTGATACATATCTTTTTTCCTGTAAAGCGTTGTATGTATTTTTGCCTGTTAAAAAATATCTGGTTATACTGTTCTTATTGCTCCAGAACTATAATCTCGGAGGAGAAATAGACCATATATGCTACTGCCTTGTATTCTTATAACAGTAAGGCTGTGATAAATATTAATACTGATTTGTCAGTCTTTAAAGTTAAAGGGCTCCCATTATACGCTTAGTGGTGGCAGAGATATAAAGGCCAATTCATTAAAACAGAATTATCACTTGAGATAATTATGGTTTGAACTCGCTGCAAGTTCAAACAAAGGCCCTCATTCAGAGCCGTTCGCTATTTGCCTTCGTTCAAAAACAAGGGGCGGCTATGCAAATGATCCGTTCGCACATTGCAGTCTGTTCACACCTCTAAGTCTGAACGAGCGAGCAAAACATACGCTCGTTTATTTGATAAAAACGCCCCCTGGCCGCTCGCACCATACGTCATGTCCGCTATTTATTAGATTATTCGAGTACATCGAACAGGATATGAACTGCTCGCTATTCTTGTGGTTGGTTTTTTCAACCGCTATTTTGCGAGCAGTTCTGAGTTTAAAAAAACCAAGTGACGTGGTCATTGACGCTGCTGTATTAATTATGCACACCCATAAAACGCCCGTTTTGACCTTTAAGCACGCCTGCGATCGGATCTCCACTCCCCGTTTTCAAGCACCTTCCCCTGTTACCACCCACATACGCCTCATTCTGTCACTCAAAATAGCAGGCACTCGCTATATTGCGTACAAATGATTTTTGGCCGCACTGACTGGTTCGCGCATGCGTACTAAAAACCGTACGCATGCGCAGATGTGCGAACATCGCTCGGAACGAGCGTACTGCCGCTAGCGAGTGGCTCTGAATGAGGGCCAAAGTTTGGGATGCATTCATCATGCCTCCTGCCCTAAACTATCACTTCCGATGTTTCTGCTAAATCAGTTTTTCGGAAGTGACAGGCTTTTCTCCTGCTCCTCTGTTTTCACTGCCTGTCTTCAAGCTGTGCATGTGCACAGATTCTCGCAAGACCGGAGGAGAAGGAGAAGGAAAGTTTCCTTACAGATGAGTTGTTACCCCGTGTCTGCGTGTTGGGCAGCTGCCGTGTAGCTTCAGCACCTCATACATGAGGCATCAGCTGCTACTAAAGTCCTGGGCTACTTGATCCAGTTAGCAGCAGCAGACTGGTAATAATCAGGTGCGCCGAGAGGGGGGGCGGGTACAAGTTACTCGGGCCCGGGCTTGCGTGAGGTACCCGACAGGTGCCCGGGTCCAACACCGCTCCCCCCCTCTTATATCACACAGCAGCCCAGCACACACTGGAGACGTGCTAAGAAGCAGCCACAGCAGTCTCCTATGCTTGTGGGGGGAGCTAGCAAGCTCATTTGCGCCAGGCTGAGGGGGCTCACAGCGTCCCCCTCACCATCACGCAAGCGGCGCTGCAAAACTTTTTTTTAGCTAAGGGGGCATAACCATGCCTCCCGCGATTAGGCCACGTCCCATTTTTTCCCGGGGCCTGGCGCAGCTCTTGATGGTCCTGGTAATAATACCCAGAGTCCTGTAGACTACTGCCCGCTTCCACCACTCTCCTCACTGCAGTCAAGGTTAGCCGCCTCCCCAGTCCACTGATCCCCTTGCTTACATAGGAGTGTGTAGGAAGTGATCCCGGACTCGCAGCAGTAGCAGATCACACCTGCTTCCAGCAGCAACGACAGCCTCTCACGTAGAGGAGGGCCAGGACTGCTCTGCCTCTGCCTGCTCCCGCCTGCAGAATAATAAGGTGCAGCTACTGATTAGGGAGCATCCCTTTCCCAGGGTCCCTTAAACACTGGGGTCAGAGTGATCGGCCGAGCCCTGACACACACCGCTGGCATGAAGATTCCTTTCATGCAGAGGTGAGTGCAGTGGAGCCGGGAGGAGGGATGGGGGAGCTGGCAGCCACAGGCAGCCAGAACACAGCGGGGAGGGATCTGAAAAGTGTAAACGGCAGCTTGTGAATACTATTGGGAGCTGCACGCCATCCTCAGATGGCGTACAGCTACACATGCAATGATGCATGAATACTAATTTCTACATCCTCATACTAAAGTAATGTAAATCTAAAGGAAGATTTCATACACATGATCATGTAGCCCCTCCTCCTTGAGTCACTGTGAAGCTCTGCTACAGGACATAGGACCTGATTCAAAGGTAGACAAAAGTCATCTGCAATGCCTGCTCGGAAATAAATGGGAATCTTTGCCTCTATTCAGAGTTAGCCGCATATGCAGTACATAGCCACACTGCCCCTATCTTTTGCTTATGAATGTAGCTGTCCCCACTATCAGCGCACATTTGAACTGAAGTCTGTATAGCCGGCAATTCCGCTTATATGTGCATGCCCATAACAACGGAACACTCAGCCTACAGGCAAACAACCTGAAGCCCAGGTACTTTGGTTCAGCCACAAGTGGAGGATGTGACTGAGATGCATAAAATGCTGATTGGCCCATCATTGCTCAAAGTTGCATATGCTGGGCATGGACGCATGCTCAGTGCAAATAAGCAGGAGCTCCATCCGCAGAGCGGCTTGCATTCGGCTCTGAACCAGAACCATAATGAGGAGGGCAGGGTTAAGAGTATATTTAACTACATTTTAAATGTAGTAAAGCTCTTAGCCAGAAATGTACATGATCAGCTTTTAAATAGTAAGGAGGAAAAGCAAAACTCTGCAGTGACTTCTGTAAAGGAGCATTCACTGCACCCAACAGGGACTAGGATACAGTACCGAACGTCTACTCCGGCAGAATAGGAATTGCCATTAGCAGGGAGCTATAGGCTGCGGCTTGCATCGTTTCACAGTTGAGTTGCTTGAAGACAGGCTGCGCATTACATACAGCAGCTGTGGGATTTGGCTTTTCCTCTCATTCATTTTTAAGCCCTCTCTACTACACCGACTCGTTTTCAATATTTTCCTCATTACCAGCCAGCGGCTCTGAACATATTGTTATATGCGGTTAGTTTAGGCAACTAAATGTAAGTAGCCGAGAGATAGCAGCAGTAACAGGAGTGCACACACACCTGGGTAAGCGGCGAGACAATGTTAATGTATTAAATGACATGTCTCGTGCTCTGATATATTATAATGTAAGACCTGAGTACCAATTACAGTGTCCCTTTGCCGTGCGGCAGACAAATGTATGATTGTCTTGTGCAATGTAGACTCTCATGGTATAAATTACAAAGAAGAACAGATATTAAATGGTCTATATTTAAATATTAATTAGGGACCTTTTTCTAAAAACTGTCACTCGGGTATATTTACTAAAGTGCGGGTTTTTACAAGTGGAGATGTTGCCCATAGCAACCAATCAGATTCTAGCTATTATCATCTAGAAGGTGCTAGCGAAATGATAAGTAGAATTTGATTGGTTGCTGCGGGCAACATCTCTGCTTCTAAATACCCGCACCTCAGTCTCTGAGCATCTTTAGATTCCACCATCGGTCACAACATTAAAATTTACACCAGCATTATGGCAGGTGCAGTTTCTCCATCTGAGTATCGCCTCCTGTGTGAGTGGCTGGGCGTCTTTGAGCTATGTCATTTTTTGCATCGGCTTAGCCACCCCTCTGTTACCACCCAGGTACGCCCACTAAAATCCACAGACCCTGTACCCCATTTTGAACTGAGCGGTAACAATTGGAATGCACGGGTTATGGTGCATACACACGGCCCAACCTGCCCGATCATCAATATCGTTGAACGTTTTTTTCTATTTTAAAAATGAACGATATCGTTGAACGATTTCATGAATGATGTATCTGACAATATTTAAATGATGAAGAATTCATAGATATCGAGCAAGTTGCCTGCATGTATGGTCGACCTCAGATATCGTTATCGTGCATACGCCCACGCGCATCGTTGGTCTTTCAGTTCAAGAAAGTTAACGATATGAACGATAAACGATATCGTTCATATCGTCCTGCAAAATTGGACCATGTGTACGCACCATTACACAACTGAGACGTATGGTTAACAACATTGGGCAACTGTGTGTGGCATCTACACTGCGCCCACCCCTGAATCATGCCCAGTGTTCCGTTACCCATATGGGGTACACAGAACTGTAATAAATTTGAAATGCTCTTTGTTTACACCTGGGCGTCTAGATGGTCAACAACTTCATACCCTGCACACATGAAAATAATTATTGGCTCAATTGCCAGAGACAAATATATATATATATATATATATATATATATATATATATATCTATCTATCTTTGTCCTGGGTTGGCTACTGGATGCTAGCACTCAAGATCCCAGTGGTCATAATCCCAACACTGGCATCCAGATAGGGTTAGGATACCGACACTTGTTGGTCAGTATCCTAACCGTCCCCGTAACCCTCCCTTCCTAGTGCCTAAATCTAACCTCCCTCTCCCTGCACCCTAAACTTAACCCTCCCCCCATTAGTGCATAACCCTCTCCCTAGTGCCTAACCCCTATCCCTAATCCTAACCCATATACCCCAGTACTTACCGTCAAGATGCCATTGGTCGGGATGGCGACGACGGGATTCTGGCTTCGGCATTCTAAGCCCCAGCATCCCGACTGCCGGGATTGTGACTGGATCCCCTTTGTCCCATTGACTGATGGTAGAAGATAAATGCATGGCTTTAACACAAGGAATTTTGTATCATCCATCCATTTGTAGAGATATTACATAGGACTATTGGGATAGAACAATAGCACAAATTGTGACTGATGTCTTTTACAACCAGCCTGAGCATTGTGTGCAAGACACAGGCACAGAAATGAGGATGGGAAGACCGGAGTGTCATGGCCACATCTGCGTGGGCTGTAGGTAGGAGGATTTACTCCTATAACAATAATAATAAGCTCTGAAAACTTCCTCTCTTGGTGCTTGTTTTACATTAAACCTTGTGTGACTTATAATAATGTATATTCTAGGCCAGTGTTCTGAACATTTTGGAATTAATAATACAGGTTGAGTCTCCCATATCCAAAATGCTTGGGACCAGGGGTATTTTGGATATCGGAATATTCCGTATTTTGGAATATTTGCATAAAATAATGAAATATCTTGGGAATAGGACCCAAATCTAAACGCAGAATCCATGTATGTTTTATATACACCTTATACACATAGCCTAAAGGTAATTTTATACTATATTTTTAATAATTTTGTGCATCAGAAAATGTTTGTGTACATACATAAAATTCATTTATGTTTCATATACACCTTATACACACAGCCTGAAGGTTATTTTATATTATATTTTTAATGTACCCATCTCAGATCACAATCTCAATGTTACGTTTTGGCTGTGAGTGCTACAAAGTTTAAATAATGTTGTTTTCTTTGCCTTTCAATATCAATAAGCAAAGTCTAATCTTAGGTTAGTCATAAATTCATTTGTTAAATAAAATTTGTATTTTCAGAGCCTGATGCACTATGAGTACTACTGTGTGTCAGTTGGCGTGGAGTATATATTGGGTGAACTCACACTGTGCATGCCCAGGACACTAAGTGGTACTTCCCTCATTGCTCGGGCATAGATTATGCATTGGTGAGAGTATTTAAGCTATAGCTGTGTCCTTCACTTGCACCAAATAGCCCCACTTAGTGTGACAGGTCTTGTGCGACTTGGCTGCGCCGAGCGTCTTTCTTGTCCAAAATGTGCGTCTTATTCATGTAAATAAAACAACTGGGGGCGACAAAGCTACATTGCTAGATTACACCAATCAATTTAATGTTCAACATTTGTATATCTGTGTGCACCTGAGTCTCCATCTGTGTAAAAAGGGCTCCGATGTAAACATCCGAGCCTTTTTCTCACGCCATGTTCCACATTGTGCTTCATCTGCTACTTTGTATGTGTGTAAAACCAATTCCTGTGTGGTTAATGTTGCAGCCTAGTGTCTTTATTACACTTAGGGGTCAACCAGTTAGGTGCGACGGGGGTGAGCAGCAATTACCCCCCCTTGCGGCCCAATCTCACGGTGGACTCACACATTCTTGCTCGCAGCCCTATCCGCTCGGATCCCTCTTCGCATCCACGGAGCTCCTTTCTGTAGGAAGGAGCGGGGATCCAAGAACAAGCGCCGTCTGAAGATAGTGCTTATTCTCAGAAGCAAACTCCGAAAACTTTCAGTTTTCAGAGTTTACCTTATATCATGTGGTCCTGCCGTACCCCTAGCGTTTCCGCAAGGTTACCAGGCCATTTATCATTTGATGTATCAGCCCCTAAGTCACATTGTGTGTATAGTGCCGTATGGCGAATAGACACTAGGGAGTATATTTACTAAAGAGAGAGTTTTTAGAAGTGGAGATGTTGCTCTTAGCAACCAATCAGATTCTAGCTACTATCTGCTAGTTAAATGTCAAGTTGAATCTGACTGGTTGCTATTGGCAACATCTCCATTTCTAAAACTCTCACTTTAGTAAATATACCCCTAGGTGTTTAAGGACACAACTGTATGTTACACAGTTTTTTTGCAATTTAATCGATGCCTAATAGTGAATGCTTTTGTTGCACATAAAATAAAAGGTTTAAAACATGGGCACAAAAGGGTTATAAGTGTCTTTGACGTGTGCCTGGCATATGCCTGTAGTAAACCAAATGCATAAACTACTCTTGCTGACTGAACGCATCTCAAGCTCTTAATGTAGGTGGAAATGCATTGTTTGTGGCTGCAGCTTTCTGATTAATAAATCACTCTAATTTTCAGCCAACTGTGCATCAGTCCCATAATATCTAATTAATACCCATTAAGGCTGATATTTTTTTTATAGACGTTTATTATAAAAAAACATCATCTATTAATCTATTACAGCAAATAAAATCACCAGGGCAGCAGTGTGAACTTAACGCTTCACCAGACCAGTCTCTTTGGATATGCACATGCAACATAGCCTTCTATAAACTTGCATTTGTCGATCATGTCTTGGGAGCTATAGATTGCTCACACATGCCACACATACTGTAAGCGCACATACATAGTAACAGGGGCATCAAGAAGGGGGGCAGAAGAGCAAGTACTAATTTCCTGGGTGCCGGAAAGGAGGGGCCCAGCAGGGCTTCCCAATGCTACACATAGTATTTTCCATTGGTTTTCTTCCAGAGTGGGCATGACCATGCTTCCCGAATTTGATTGGCTGGAGCACTATTATCATACGCAATGAGTTTTATCACTCTCTGTGAATGATAAACTCGTTGATAATGTGTACCAAGCTCTGGAGAGTGATAAAATGGAGAGTGATAAACTACCAGCCAATCAGCTCCTAACTGTCATGTAACAGGCTGTGTTTGAAAAATGACAGTTAGGAGCTGATTGGTCGGTACTTCACACTCCACTTTATCACTCTACAAGGCTTAGTACATCTGCCCCATGGACTGGACAGATTACTTTGTAGTTGACGCAGCACTATTGCGATTGTAGGAAAATATAAATAGACACTTAAGGGGCGATTCAATTCTTTCATTAAAAAACTAATGAGCGCCCAACGGAGCAGTTCAATTGTTGCTCTGTCCGAGCGTGCATAGCCGCTGGTAGACACATTTCTGCTCACAGCCTCCTGAGAAATGTGTGAGAAGTTGGCACTTTGAGCGTCCAAAGCAGTACTTTGCTCGGCTCAAGCCGGTGTTGTCTGGCACACACACATGGCACGTACACCCGAACTTAGCAACAATTGCATTGCTCCATCGGGTGCCCATTAGTTAAGGCGCCCAATAAACAGGGGATGAGAGTGCTTATTACATATCTATAACTTAACATTTCTAAAACTTACGCAATTAAACTTTATACTTCTTAAGATTTCATTTTTTGCGCCAGTGTGATCTGGATAATAGGTGACCTCTAAAAATATTAATTAAAAGTACACATTAACCTCTAGTAAGTAGCCAGGTCAGTTAACGATGATAAGCTGTATTGGAAAATAATTTTGAATACACTGTGTTATGAAGAGCACAGGTGATATCGTGCTAGGGAGGATGAGCAGGAACATCCTGGGAGCCTGTGTCTTCAAGATAAATGTAATCTGTGCCATTTGTTCACCTTATGGTTGGAAAAAAAATCAATATTCCACACATAAAGTAGTGTAAAAGGGACAGATTCACAGATAATAAATGAGAATAATCACATTAAACAAATTAGTGTCCTGACACTGAGTTGGACTTAAAAAAGCATTACATGTCACAGCTGGTGAGCAATGAAACTTAACCCTTCGGGGGCAGGGGAAATGCCATGTACATGCTCTCTAGATAATTAAGACACTGACTTATAAACTAAAGAGGGATCACATTAAATTCTTAATTGACGTACAGTAGTTTTAGCCAATGATGTGCTGTTTTAACGGGCATACTCAGAATTTGTGCTCCTATTACAGTAATGTAACTTACACACACACAGTCACACACACTTAAAATTTACCATTTGGTACCCGACAGGGAGACATGTTATTATCTAGACCTCTTTCAGCTCTTTTTTTAATTGTAGTTTGTCTTGAAAAATAGAACAAATGATAGGATGAGTTCATCAATGGGCACAATTGAAGGCCAAGATTAACCTTGCCTATTCAACAAGACAGACACATCAATTGTCGGGGACACCGTCTTCTTAAGGTGGGTACACACCTGCGTAACATATCTGCCGACCCAGGAGCCGATTGGTAAGCCAATACACACTTACCAATCTGCCACTCGATGTGTCTGCACTGACATTACAACTGGGCGGGTATTTAAATTTGCCAACCCAGTTCAGATGTCAGTCACCGGCGGTCCCCTGCAGCAAGTGTATGGGCGGTTGGCGGGTCGACCATACGCACAGCCAGACATGACGATATATCTGCAAGATATATCGTCAATGGCTGTGCTGCAGGGTCGATGGGGTATGTGGGTGAATGACGCCCTTCACAGCCATATCGTCTGTACACACTCACCGGTGCACTCTGCGATATGTTGTTCGTCGGTTGACTGAACGATGTAATGCATTGCGTGTAGAGTCAATCACAGTCAGTGGTAATTGCACCGGTGTTACATGCACAGAAGTAAAAGCGGACATTCGACAGTATACAGAGTTGTATGGATCACAGCGGTTGGACCGTCTCTATTCGTGCACTGTGCTTTGTGGCCGTTATTGGTATCAATAGGTGCAAAGGATGATACTGAAAATAGGAGTGTTTATATGTTTGTTCAACTCTGCATAGCCTGCAGTTCCATCGATGCACACACACACACAGTACGACGTCCTCACTAAACTTTACGTACATGGGAACTCCCCATTACCACCCACTTCTGCTCTTTCAGCTACAATTCACTTCCATACGGTACAACGCTGAATACTATAGCCAGTAGATATACATGCCGTTCTTCACAGCAAGATCCGTCAGCAAAAACAACCTGCATTAAGTTTGCATCAACCACTTTGTAAATATCAGTCTCAAATACTGAATTATGAGCACTGGGCCTGATTCAGAGCTGAACGCTATGCCGGATTTCACACAGTTGAGCGGTTTTTGGTGGTCTGCACATGCGCCACACCCTCATTGCTCGCGCACGGCGAATTAATTGCAATCAAGCTCACTGTAAGCATTTACTCGCAATTGATTGACAGGAAGAGACCATTTTGTGGGTGGTTACTGGGAGTTCCGGCCAAAACACGGGCATGTCGAGGCCGTTTCCTGGGTGTGTACTAGCCAGCGTCTGTGATCGCGCACGCAGAGAACAAAGCACCACCGTCTCAGTTGCTGCGGCCATTCTGAGTGACCATAGACTCGCACGAGGAGTCGATGATTTTAGGATCTGCGTCCAATGCTGCGTTTCTGCACGCAGTTACGGGTAGCTGCGAGGGTTCCAGTGGGCGTCTCTATATCCGCCGGCTGATGCATTAGCATATTATAGCAATTGCTAAGTGGCAAAATTCGCAAATGCGTTTGCATTAACGTACGACTTTTAGTCAAGCCCTATGTCGTATGCGATGTTACTTACAGCATTAGGAAACTCTCTAATTTTAGCTGCTACTTTAATAGAAATTGCTGTGCTGCTCAATGTCTTTTACCGTATGTTATAAAGCAGCAGAACTCACCATAAAATGTAAAATATTTCAGCAAAATATTTTTGACCCATTAATCCCCCCGTACTTTCTGGGCTAGCTCTGTACTGCGCCATTTCTCCTCTATTTCCCAGTCACTTTTCCAAGTCATTACCTCTCCTTTCCTCAGCATTTTTATAATTAATTTGTGGTCTCTGTGAAATTGCCATTGGCTTACCAACCCCCCCTCCTTTGTAGATGGAGGAGTGTGTGCTATCATCAACACCAGGGCTGAGGTTCATTTCTATGAAGAATCCCGCACCGGGCACCTGACAGCTTCAAGCCCTCACTCTGTAGCTGCCTCTCCTGCTGACAGCACGCAGCGGCTTCATCTGACAACAGCCTCTACATGAGCCAGAGAGCACCACAAGCTTTATTTTCATATGTTGCTAATTTAGCCAGCACAGAAATGCAGCATTCTCATTAAGGAATATCATTTTCCAATCAGCAGAGGGAACCGCTTTCTGTGTAGATCCTAATCACTCACTGCACTCTGTAAAACACTTCATTTGTGTGCAAATTTGCTGAATAGAAACTCACTGTATGAATAAAACAAGTATCATTACTTATTAAAGAAGATTCGCTCAGTCTGTCTCATATACATCACTTTATTTATTACTGTCAGAATTATGAGGTACTGAATTCATGTATCACAGATGCCACTATTACAGTTTTTGTCAGAGGCAAAAAAAAAACTAAACTCTTTTTACATGAATTATAAAAAAAATATTTTGCAAGTGAGGTACAATAGCACAAATAGACTGTATGAATGCATTTACAAGTCGCCAGGGTTCCAATCCTTATTATTTTTAGTGATGTAGACTATCTAGAGAGGTTCAGGAACCCCGTGTAAATAGGATACTATCTCCACCCACCAGCAATTTGCAAAAGTAATTATCCCCTTACGAGTTGGGTATGGGATGCGAGCACTCGGGATCCCAGTGATCAAAATCTCAACGCTGGCATCCCGCCAAGGTTACAATCCCGACACCTACAGTTAAGTAAGCATACCCTAACCGCTAACCCTACCCCTAACCCTATGTCCCTGCACCCTAAACCTAACCCCCCCTAAAGTCTAAACATAACCCTCTCCCCCTAGTGCATAACCCTAACCCTCCCTCCCTAGTGCGTAACCCTCCCCCTAACACTAATACTTATCACCGGAATGCCAGTGGTCGTTATGTCGGTGCCGTGATTCGGACAAGAGTCGGGATTTCCGGCACTGGTATTCTAATCGCCGGCATCCAGCTTGTCGGTATAATGACTACATCCCCACCTACTGTAAGCTTTATAGTTTTTAGTTTTTGAAGAATGGCACTTTCAAACAATTGGTTTACAGTAAATATATTAGGCCCAAAAGTTCATATTTGCCATTACAGCCTATGAGGCTGCTGAATTTGTTAGCATAAAATATGTAAATTTGTACTGCGCATGAATCCCATGAAAAGCATAGGGCTAATAAATCAGGAAGGATATATCATAAAACCAATGTATAACTATATATTTGAGGGGTAATTGTCTATATTAACTGTTGGTGGTGCTCCCCTGGAGTAATGTAACAAATCCATATAATAAGGGATGGACTGGGGCTGTAGTTCAGCCCTGGCATTCCGCATGCGCCTTAGGTGGCACGCCCCCGTCTCTTCCTGGCCCACCACCCCTTCCCTCCACCTGACTGCCTAGCATGTATACGGAGCCATGGGGTGGAGTGCGGGGGCACTTCCGCCCTCCTCGAGCCGGCCGTGAGGCCATCGGCCCTTCTGGCATTTGCCAGTAGTGCCCAATGGCCAGTCTGGCCCTGTATATAATAAGAATCTGTCCTGCAAAGAGGCAGGATAAAAGGAAGAAAAAACTAATTTCAGAGGCACAAATCTAAAACATAACATTTAATAATATGTATACAGTATATATAACAATTAGTAAGCAGAAAACTTCTTTATAGAGATGTTGTTCTAATAGAGATGGTGTCACACGTGATTTCCAAACTACCAATTAAAACAAGAATATTAAATATATATGTCAGTAAGATATCTTTATGCTACTGACTGGAAGAGATGGAGAAATATTGATATGCTTGTACAGTAATAAATCATATATAGTAATGGGTCAATCTCAAACTCCTATCAGTTGTTAGAAAATCATGTCAGTGGCATAACAAAAACTGTATGTGCTAGCTTGTCACATACCATATATCTATGTTCATGTTTTAAGGAAGCGCTTAGGGTATACAAGAATTGCAGAAAATTTAATTAACACAGTATTTCACACATAGAAAAAACAATAGTAATAAGCAGCATCTTGAAGATATAGTTACAGGGTCACAATATAATTGGTGCCTGTACAAATCTAAAGCCCAACAAAACATTTCTCAACATTGCATTCCAAATAGCTTGGTGAAACATGCATCTGTCCAATCGCTGTGTATGTTGACGATATTAAAATGAACCTCTATATACCCCTGCCTGTACCTTCTAAAATCCTTCCTATAAACCTCTAAGGATGATGCTAATTTGCGTACGCAGTCATACAGTAAATAAAGACATAGACCTGGAATCTGTGGTTCCAAAGCACAAGTGTTATTCAAGTAAAAGTTCAGACAGTTACACGCAATTGATCCAGACACAATTTAGGCGCAAAAGAAAATTATACGGACCCAAGTACAGTATACATACGCAGCGCTTCCGGACACGAAGATAGGCATCAGCAAGAGACCCCTCGTCATACAGCATTCAGCACGAAGACTAAAATCCCAGCATTTGAGCACACATATTTATACCCCCCCAGAATAGGCCGGACAATAGAGGTTTGTTGCTGATGTCATTGGTTCCCAGGAGAGAAGAATATGTTACAGTGCATTTAACAGGCTGGTTCAAATAGACTCTCCCTGCCTCTATCAGCAGAGGGTCTTTCCCCTCCCCGCCCCCATGCTACATCCTAACAGTTGTTCCTAAAATATATATTTTGTTGCTTGTAGTCTCTGCGGTCCATAAGTTGGGAATGCATGATGCGATCTCCACACCGATAGTACCGGAATTCTGTTGAAAGAGTATGCATCAGTACGAACCCAAACACTGCTGTCTTAACATGTATAGAACCTTAGTTATCAAATATCTTTATTTCATAGCATTTAAACTAACTGAACCAACTTAAATCATATACTTTAAAGCTTATTAAACCTTATGTGTGAATATGTAATGTGTGAGTATTCGGGGTTTGGTATAAAGACGTATTAATGTGTGTATGAGGAAGGGTGCAGTTAACTCTCACTGAGTGAACATTTTAACAGTGTGAGATGCTGAGCCAGATAGTTCCACATGCCCACTCTGTGAGCAGTCCCCCCCACCTGTCCCAGGCTTCAAAAGAAAAACTCTTTATTCTTCCAGTCTCTTGTGTGAAATGCAAATAACCCAGCTACAAGAGACAGACCTAAGATGACACTCTAATCTTTGAAATCATGTCATTGCAGGAAGCTTGCTAATGTAAGGTGTGTATTCAAGCCAGACCACCTCAAGTGAGGGCAAACACTATCCAGGAAGCTTATCTACACAAGCCAGTTGTCACCTGGCCACTTGCTCTAATGCAATTTTGGCATACTGTAAAGCCATTTCTGAAATATATATCCTTTATAATACGTAAAGTAATGAAATGGGCTTTTGGTGAATCGCCTTAACCTATGGCGATGGTCACAGATGTATTTGCATGATGCTAATAGTATTATCGCCACATGTACTAAAGTGTGAGTTTATCTAAAATGGCGCTTAGGCGGCCATTTCGCAAAATGGCGTCTTGCGGCCAGTCGCAAGATGGTGTCGCTGCGATTCAATTTTAAACTGATCTTGTCTCAGCCAATAATCCAGTTTTGACAATGTTATTGATGACCTTTAAGCAGATTTATAAATGTAATACAGTCATCACCACCTATAAACTAGAGATGTGCAGTTCACTTTTCCTGAAAAACTAACACACCCAAACTTAGGGGTTCCGAGTCTAACCGTGTCCCGGCTTGGATCACTTTTGGGGTTCCTAGTCTAACCAAATCCTGGCTGGGGTCTGCTGTAAGTCTCGAACTCAAATTTAAAACCTGAATCTCGGATTTGGATTACATGTAAACAGGTCCAAATTACATGATTTTAGCTATTTTTATAAATTTTAAAGCAATCCAAAACCAAAAACAAATCCCAACCAAAACACTTAAGGGTGGTTTTGCCAAAACCATAACATCTGAGCGTGGTTTTGCCAAAACTAAAACACGGTGGTCAGCAAACATCTGTACTATAAACACAGCAGTGAAAGCAGAAGGTATAAGAAGACACTTAAAATCGTAAAAGACTGTTGTTCACAATTATCTTTAGATCAGTGCAATGATGTACAGTAATTGAGTAGTAAGAGCCAGAGGGAAATGAAAGGTGCAGTTCCAAAACCTGTGTGTTGCTTCTGCTTTCTGCACTGTGGTAGGCAGTGAATTACAGATTGAGAGAGCGGCTCACAGGATGGACATCATGTAAGAGAAAGCTTCTGCTTCAGTAGGAGACCTGACAAGAATGCATTGATACTGTATAAATCACATTGCAGTTCAGCTGCAGCAGGGTCGCACAATGTGAGAGAGCGCTTGAAAGACAGGGACGGTACCTTGCTGTTGGTGTGATGTGTGCAGAACAAGAATGTTCCAAAGTGATTCCAAATGCCGTTGGAGGCAATCCCACTGTGCATCACTGAGATTCCCCACATGTCCTTACAAAACGAAATGTCTCATGAAAAAGCAGCCAATTGCCCCTTTATCTTATTTCGCAAATCCAACTCTGTAAACTGAAATCATATTTTTGCAGTGCTCCGCAAAATGAGTGCTCCTACTTCATCTTTGCCAGTAATACCTCCATTCCACCCGACGCCTTCCAACACCTTCCTTCTGCTTTGTAACTTCTACTTCTCTGTAGTGTAGGCATTTCCATCTAGAGCCTAGATCCCAGTGGAAATCTAGATGTATTTACTAAACTCAAGGCACACAGTAGATCAAAAGCTGCAAAAATTTTGGACATATAGAGCCGGAGTCAATATGAGCCAAGCCGTGATACTTTTTTGCGGCCCGGACTTTCCGCCTACTTCGCCTGTTTTGTAGGCGGAAAAGTATCGCGGCGTGTCCCGGCTTTACCCTGTATTCAATATGGAAGTACGCGAAAACGGGACCCGGCGAAACTTGAACAGGCGGAAAGTACTGTCAGATTTGGGGAAATCAGCCTGACACCCCCCAAATGATGGTCTGACATGGGGGTTCCCTATGGTACCTCCCAATTTGGCTTGCTGAAGGTATTTGGTGTTTTTAAACGGGCTCAATAGCTGCTAAATTGCATTTTTCTATACGTGATGCAGAATAGTATTTTGGAGGGTTTTTTTCAGAAAATAAGTTATCCCAGCAAATTTGGGGTACTTGAAATTGCGGGTGAGCATATTGAAAAGTTGGTAAAGTGAAGTTGAAAAAATCATGAAAAATCCACCTGCCGCAAACACCTGCAATCAAAAAAACACTTGGGCCATACTTGGTGACCCCCCCAGAGTCAAGTTCATTAGTTTTTAAGTTTGTACCCCAACATTTTTTTTTTTTGCCCCCTTTTTCAAAGTCATTTTTTGGGGTGTCCTTAAGTGTTTTTTAAAACATTTTTGACACACATTATCTTTGGAGGACTGTCTGAAGGCTGCACGGGGGTTCCCGCAACATTGCACCCCAAAACCCCAATTCTGCACTTTTTTCCACCTCCCATTCATAGGCGATACTTTTCTGCCTATTACATTGCATTGACTTAACGCCTAGGCGGAAAGTCTTTTAATTTGAATACGGGGTAAAAGTCAAACAGGCGAAAATTACGGCATCGTCGAAAAGTTTCCGCCAAAAACACGCGGAAACGGATTTTTCACCTCAAATTGAATACGGCCCTTAGAGTAGAATGCAAGTCTGTTTTTTGTTGTTACTGTTGGTAAAAAAACCCAACACATTTTACTACTATACATGCACAACATAAATGAATACTCATTTTCCCATATCTAGATTTTCTTTCACAGTTTTTACTTGTATCTCTTTAAACCTGGAGAGGTGGTGTATGGTAGGGGCAGGCAATCATATACTGAATACAGTAAGGATGTTTTGCAGCACTATCCAAGGTAAACGCATCAGTATATACAGTACTCTTGTCAAGAGGGTTTGTATTTTACAACAGCTACAGGCTAGGTTATACTGTACTTAGGAGACTACGGGGTCTATTTACTAAGCAGTGTTAAGAGAAGTGAAAAGTGAAGAGTGAAAAGTGATAAGGTGACAGCCAATCAGCTCCCAACTGCCATCTCACAGGCTGTGTTTGAAAAATGACAGTTGGGAGCTGATTGGCTGGCACTTTATCACTTTTCACTCTTCACTTTTCACTTCTCCTAACACTGCTTAGTAAATATACCCCCTATGTTAGTGGGACCACAGGCAACTCTGTTTTTTTATTGTGACAGTGTATCAACTTTGTATTTTACACTATCCAGATGATACTGGTTAGATGTTGAGCTATCCAAGATATTTAGACAATACAGCATTTAGAACAAGCATTGTAGAGAATTTCAACTGTTATATGTAATAACTAGAACACTGTGAATAAATGTATATATTTTAAAGGAAGCTTTTTGTATCAATCCAACATATTAATATATAAATATATATGTTTATCTATATAATTTGACATTTGCGCAGTTCACTAGAGGGTCTTTTTCTTATGCAATTTTTGTATGCCAGAGGAATAACTGCCTGTATGAACTAGCAGCAATGTCAAATTTAATAGTACACAATTATAATATAGCTCCTACCCAATTAGCACCAGGATATCAGTTTCCAGTGGCTACTGAGAAACTGCCTTTTTTACTTTACACATAAGACATCAAACTACTGCACAGGCATGTTAGTTGCACTACACAGTATTAAACTAGGTGCTGGGAGGTAGTGGTATCTCTATACATCACCAAGAGCAGCTGCAAATGGGTAGCCAAACCAATATTAAAAAACAAAGAGAATATAAGCAGCATTATAGTGGGGATAATTATTCACAAATACATATAGGTAAAAAACCTTATTTATTAAAACATATATAATATATATACTGTTAATCAACCTATAATCATAAGCATCCTGTACAAAAAAACCTATTTGCAAACATGCAGTGCACGTATAAATGACATCAACCAATATGCATATCAATCTGTGTGCAAATATATAAAGAATCTATTCATAGTTAGCTCATTGATTGATAAGTTCAGTCCAGAGCAATAGGAGTAAAAAACAGAATTCACTCTTTGCTAGTGAATATATAAGCAAATGATTAATGGAGCCGGCTTGCGACCTGCCGTGCGCTCCAATACAGTCACTCACCGCCAGTATCCAACCACTATGGTGTATTAAAGGGGCAAACGGAGCTGGCTTGCGACCTGCCAGATGATACTCTCATATAATTGTATCCCCTGATACTTCCGGTATACACTCTTGCTGGTCTCCAGATATTGTGATATGTTGTAATGAGGGGGCAGGCGGAGCGGGCTTGCGACCTGCCAAATGTAGTTCTGATGTGACTAAAAAAACCCTGGTCTCATGAATACTGGATCTCTATTGAGCAAGATGTAGCGTAACCTCTGCGGTGTAACAACATGCAAATAATATGCTCCTGGATAGCGGAACACCAGTGTGTATAATGCCGTGGATAGCAGGTAGAAATGATGAATTTCACAAGCACACCTACTGACGTGTTTCTTCCAACAAACTGGATTTTTTAAAAGAAAATACAATCTTCACTGCTGTTATGTGTGAACAGAACAGACATGGGCCCAGGCAAAACGCAGCAGAATAAAAACCATCTACCAATAAAATACAGAGATTGCATGGGAGTAATGCAACACTGTATTTCAAAGAGAAGAAAGAAAGCAGAGAAAATTGTTAAAAGCTCAGAGCTTAAACTACCAGTGGCTAAACTGAATAATGACAATTGACAACTGTGAGATTTTAAGACTGAAATGCTACTATCCAGAGATGACTTGAGGGAGGTTATTATTACAGACAGACCAGAGTTTAATTGGGTTAAGACAGACAGACATGAGCAACCATAAGCTAAAATTGTTTAGTTTTGACATAAGACATAAAACTACTGCACAGGCATGTTAGTTGCACTACAGAAGCTGCATGACAGATCCATATTAAATAGTTTACTGTTTCTGCAGAGGAAACTATACCAAATAACACTTGGCAAAGGACAGGATATGCAAGAACATATAAATTAAATTCTAGAGAAAGTAGTGCAACTCTGGTCAATGGCTGAGGATATAAGGTATAACTATTTAGTTACCATGTGTAGTCTACCTGACACTAAGGCCAGTTTCACATTTGCCAGTTCTGGCCGGCCAGGTAAGAACCGGGCAGTAGCAGGCCGGGTTTTTACAGGCACTGTGTGCCTTTCACAAGCAGCGCTTTTTATTGGGTTATTTTTTTGGCTACCAATTGGGCATGCGCAGCAACAGCTGCTGCTGCACAAGCCCGGCCGGCAGAAGCCAGTGTGTGTGAAAGGAAACATTGTTTCCTTCACACTACTAGCGTGCAGGGATGGCACGGCCACAGCACCATCCTGCACAGTAGATATTTCCGGCTGTTGGACGGCGACCGTGCCGTAGCCGTGCCATCTGAAAGGAACCGCTGATTCCCTGCATTTACTAGATTTCACACCAGGCTAAAAACCGGCCGGCTTTTTGCTGCCCGGCCAAAACCGGCAAATGTGAAATAGCCCTTAGGGGTATAATTACCAAAGGTCGATTTTAACCGATTTTTAAAATAGATGAAAATTAACAGACAATTTTTGATTTATAAATTATTGTACAAATTACAGCACTATGTAACAATGAAAAGTGACAAGTTTTACAGAACTCCACCCACATCTGAAAGTGACAATTGAGGTGAAATTATAGGATATTTAACAGGGAACTTCTTAAGATAACTTGGCATAGAATAAAATGGGGTAACTGGAAGGAAGAATAGAACTCTAACTGAAATGACCAGACAGTGGGGGGAATTCAATTCAGTGCAATGCTGAATAGCCCTGGGAGGAACCTCAAGGAGCTATTCAATTCAGTGTGCTGTTTGTCCGACTAAAGGATTTCTTCTCACACTCTCCTGAGGGTACATGACTAAAGTGCTGGCTACTCTGTGCTAACAGCCTCATGGCCGGCTCTTTAGCTGGAGAATGCCAGTTCACCGCAACTAAACATCCTAGTTAAGTCACGAGAACCAGCATTCTCCAACTTAACAGCTTCCTGACAAAGTAAACATTGTGCTAAATTGAATAGCCCTGGGAGCTCCCTCCCGATGATATACAGCATCGCGCTGATTTGAATTTCCCCCATTGACATTGACCATGTCTACATTAAACACGTCAACACTGATGTTATGTTGACATTGTTAACATGTCGACATACTCTTTTTTTTCTGGCATTCTGTCCCTAATGATAACTGTCATCCTGTAGCCATAACACTAACCCTAACACTACCCCTTACCCTAAGCATCATGGAAATGTCGACATTATGACAATGTTGACATTTTCCATATCAATGATGACATTTAGCAGGTGCCACATTAGTGATGTTGACATTTTAACCATCATAATGGAACACAGCCTCAACCTGTTCAGTATAGGGGGTCAAACCAATTAGGTGTGAGTTGCTGTTTTCTGTGCAAATTCACATTGCAATTCAAATTAGCAACTCACTTTGAACCAGTCAGAGTAAACTCGCATATTTTATATTTTCCCTGAGATGGTAGGGAAAATCTTTAAGGTTAAAATGTAAGGACACTGTGCAGAACCCCTTGGCCACCCCACTAATTACTAATATGGCATTCGGAAGTTTCCAATTAACTTCATTATTCCAATATTTACATGTCTTTTTTGGGGTTTAGATGGCCTCAAAGTATCCCAAAATCAACTATTTTGTTGCTTTATGCACATCAAATTTAATTAGAGCATTTCTTTTTATTTTACATAATAATTGCTTTTTATATATTTTTTTTACATTTTTTTAAAGTCACCTTGAAGTAATCCAAAAGCATTTTTTTTCCTACTTTGTTTTGCATCTTTGTTTTTTTCTCAAAAAAGTAAATGAAAAAAAGATTGCATTTTATAATTTTACTTAAAAAAAAATGCACAAATCAGCCATTTAACACTGTTTAAATACTTCCAGTACTTTCCTTATGTCTACTAACAGCCATCTGTATGATTCTGCAAATTAGATTGTCAGTTTTTTGGGGTCCAGGAAGGTCACCCACTTTTTCATCCACTTCTCTCACATCACATTTGGCTGACAATTAGCAAACCCCCGCTGGGAGTACAGCAAATAGGAATTTTTAATTGGATTGGAGAATTCTTGGGTGTTTGCATTTGTGCGAGTTTCATGGAACAAATTCACAACTCGCACCTAATTGGATTGACTCCTAGGACTGAATTCCCAAGTGGAATGCGGCAACCACTTAGGCTCATGCTTTGAGCACTGGAGCTCATCCCAACACCTATTGCCGGTGTCACAATGCTGTCCGGTAGGTGAGTCCTTTTCATGTCTCCATTGCTTTAGAAAAATAAAAAGGAGAAAATAAAAGAAGTAAAAGTGGATGTATGGGCGTAGGGGTGTTCCAGGTGTTATCCTCCCACCTGGATATGGAAGCATAAATATATGCTTGATGCTTTAGTGGAAAAGATAACCTCAGATTGTAGTGTGCTGCCTAGTTCTCCTGAACCTTACAAAAACAATTATGAGGAGTTGTTAAGTAAACATCTCATGTAGTCCATCAGTATAACATGTGTGTCAGCTGCGGTGAGAGAAATTAAGGATGTGAGGCTATTGTGTGCCCGATTGGTTCATTTTGATGGTGTGAAGTTTATGGAACCGGAGCTAGGAGAAGTAAGAACTTTCAAGATAAGACTTTTGATCCCTTATACTTTTTTGTGAAATGTATAGAAAGCAGCCATTTTTCAAACAATCTCATTAACATCTGTCCAGGGTGGAAGGATATAGTTAATGCAGTATTACCAGCTATACAAGAGTTTTGTTTTCCATTAGTTGACACATATGGAACTGTTGGTAGCACTCTCTGATCTTTGTCCATTCCTCCCACGGCCAGACTGGCCATCTGGCAAATTCTAAAAGGGCAGATGGTCTGATGAGCCAGTGTGGAGGCCTGGCCAAGTAGCTCTGTTACATCGGCATGCTTAGATGGGCGTAACGTGAGGCCACGCCACTGTGATGAGCGTTACTCCCCTGTGACAAGTGGATACACCCACATGATGAATAGTCACACCCCCTTTTCCTTTGTGAGCACGCCTGCAGTGCATGCAGAGGACAGAATGCCTTGGCAATTTTTAGGCCCAGTCCATCTCTGATTCCTCCACATCCAGCATCTGTGGAAAGTTGGACACTTGACGTGACTCATGAAACTCTTTCTCTGAAGACTAGCACACAGTTTTTTTTCTAGATTTACTTTGTAACCAGATAATATGGTACCTTTGTAAAGTTATTATTTCCACAAATGCAGGAGCAATGTTTGGGGCTTAGAGAGAGATTCATGTTCCACTTGGTTAGATCTTAATCTGGAAATGGCCAGTACCTCATTGACTAGTGCAAATATCAGTGTTTTTTGTTTTGAACAGAGCCCTTTTCAACAAGAAGTGTTGACTGGTCCTCATAAATTATATAAGCATAGCTAGTGCCTTACCCACCTTTGTAGAAGGTGGTTTTGCTCTTGCAATGTAAGTAGTACACCATCTAGATGAAGAAGAAGGTATTACTGTCTAGACTTGCATAACTTTTGAGGGCTGGCCACTTTAAATTGGACTCCCAGGCATGCTGATTGGGGCTAAAGGTTCTAATTCCAGTGGCAAACCAGCTATGATGATTCATCATCATGCTCGAATGAAAGTGTAGTGCAATCCATAATATAAATCACATGTAATACGCAGCTACATGTAGTACAGTGTCTGGACCAGGCTGTCACACAAATGTGAGTAAGAGCATGGAAACAGAGCAGAAATCAAAGGATGTGGTGAAACATGTTCTTTATTATAACCAAAACAGGTACACAGTGGAGGTTTACCAACATAAAAATGTGCAAGGTATATGGATGCCAATGACTTGAGGCCAGGTAGAATATTAGGGTCAGGAAATAATAATAACATATCCAGAAAAGGGCACAAACTGAATAATAATTGCAAGTTCAAGAGGCATTCTAGAAACATATGTAATGTTGCTAGCAGAATACAAAGTAAGGATTTAGACTCCAGAATACAGATACAGCTTAGCAGATATTTAATGCATAGACCTTCGTTAATCAGACTTGCCAGTAACAAGAATTCCAAAGGTGAGGGAGCTGGTTTCTGGAAGCAGATGGTACCCAGGATCAGAACAAGCAGGTAATCCTGGAGTGAAGTCCACAAAACAGGAGACAGGATGCAGAAAAACCAACAAAAGCAGCTACTGTATGTAGCTATCCTCTATTTGTAGGGAGATGATTAACTCCATGAGTTGCAGCTGGGATGAGCAATTACTGAGAAGGTCATTAAACTCAATAGTGGTCACTGATAGCAGAAATGCAGAATGCAGCTTCCATGTAGAATACTGTAACGGCCACTAGTGGATTAAACAGTAAAGCCAATCAGGACTGGGTGTGAGGCGAGATTCCTGGCAACTGGAAACCCCCTTGAAAAGCATGCCTGTTTTATTTTATTTTTAAATATTTGCAATGGATCTGGATCTTCTTTAATAATTTATTTATTTATTTTCACTTTTTAATCTACTCAGACAAATGTATATCTTTTTTTTCTTTTAGGTAACAGAGATTTATTTTTGCAGTTTATGGCCATATCTTCACTTTTTAAGTACAATATACAAGTAAACTTAGGCAAAAACTTTATCTTGTACGTTTCTGAAGCTAAAAGCAACATAATATATAATCTCATATCAAAAGGCCTATGCCATATATTATATTTAGGTTTGTTTTCTTCTAAAAATGAATGTATGTAAAACAGTATTATAATATTAGTATTAATAGTACTATAATATAGTACTATATTTTCATATTAGTTTCGTATTAATTTGGTAAGGAAAGATGGCTAGCACACACTGCACAACTTGCTGTAGACCACATTTGAATGCTACGACTGAAGACTAATGAGTAAAGATCTTTCGCAGATGACGAGGTTAAGCCGCTCACCGTGTCCTAATCATAACTAACCGTGGTAGGGTTAGGTGACAGCCCAAATCAGTCATTGTTCTGTGAAACGCTTCATTACCGCATGGGAAATAAGCCTGAGGCAAAGAGCTCAGGTCTTTGAAAAGATCACATTGTCATAGGACTCAATTTCTTGTTCATACCTAACATACTCTGTGTCAAGAAATGTATATTTAACCTTTTTTTTCTTACAAGAGAGTTTGTTCGATTTATGCAGACTCGTATTGTATGAGATTTTAGGATAGAAGTTAAATAACCTCCGTAAATGTTACTATTATTATGAGACCTACCAAGAATGTTCACAGCTTCCTACTGATTTCTGTGGTGTTCCTCTCTAGTGGGGTTTTCTGTGGCCAACTGTGGCAGACACAGCTGCATACGCTGTAATATTGTTAGTGATATTAACACTACTTTGCTGCTGATAACCTAAGCACATACAGTAATCTGTGATCCCAGAGTATGTTTGTTGAAATTGGTTACAATTTAAATCTCCCAGTCTAATAAATAGAAATGTACAAGGCTTCAAAAATTTAAAAATTAGAGATTAAATTAAATTATACTGCAATGAAAGTAGGGACATACACAGGGACACTTTTTTTTTTAAATGAGGCCGCGGTCTAGAAAAGTAGGGGCAGATAATAACTATGTTCACCCAACAGTAGTTACAAGAACATATAGTCTAGATGTGCCATGACCATGATATGGATAATTTTCCACTAGCATTATCCAACACCACCAATATCATTGTATGTATAGTCTACAGGTGTATGGGTGATATTCCCAGTAGGCCCCACTGCCTGAGAGTCCCAGAATCTAGGGGTCAATAACTTGGTGGAGCAGGATCATGGATGAACTTGGGTTGGGTACCAATCAGGTGTGGTCCTGACACACCCCTGTCCCCATCTTTATACAGGGCCTTTGTTTTTTACGTGTCCACTCTAATGGTTGGCCAAGTCCATCTGTGGTGGTTGACCACACCCTTTCTGATCACTGGCCACACCCCTCAACTTTGGCCTCTACCACTGCATTCCCTGGTTTCACCTTCGTGCCCCAGGCTGATACTAGGTGAGCTTACCTTTTTAGAAGAGACATTACAAAGCTTTATTTCCTACATGTCTACTTTACAGAAAATCTAGGAGATTCCTGAATTTCAGGGACCTCTCCCAGTCTCCTGAGAGATTATACCTCCCTCTTTTACCTGCACACTTCTGAATGCTGGCATTGTATATGCAGTGATGTGATTCAAACTAATTCCCTCTGCACCTCCCACATGGCCCCTCCCCTCTCCAGGATCTTTTTTATGGCGGGGGCTCACATAAAGAGTCAGTAAGCTTCATTTAGCTCTCCCATCAATCAATATCAAAAGTGTGTATGTTGGTCAGAAGAAGTATTTGTTTTTCTTTATTATATTAGTTATGATGATTTTTTTAACCTATAATTGCCACTGTTGATATTGCTGTGCAAAAGGAGGTGCCAAAATCTTTCCACAAATAGCAACATACTGAAGATTAAAGCAATAAGATGCAAATTTGTGTAACAAAGTACTGTAGATTGTATTCAATGATGTTTTAATGTCACATTGTATTTTTTTTGTTTGCCAAACAGAAATCATAAATGTCCTGTGAAAATGGACTAATTATGGGTGTGAGTATAGCCTCAGCACTACCATTCCCCCATCCCCAATTCCCGGCAGATACAACATAACATGATAATTAACATACAAACTCGACGCGAGCGCCAGAGCAAATCGACAATCAGCTGTCTCCCCGAAGCGCTTCACTGCTCCTTTCGGGGCAGTGACACTAGTGCGCTTGCGTGATCTACAGGTCGCGCATGTGCACAAAAGTCCGACTTCCTGCGGAAGAGCTGGACAGGTACGGAGGGATCCGAAAGATCCCTCTTCGCATCCCGGGACTCCTTCCCATAGGGAAGCAGTGGGTTGCACGTCGCGAGCAGGAGCAAACGCCATCTGAAGATGGCGAATGATCCCGCAGTAAAGCTCCGAAAAAAATATTGTATTTTCGAAGGTTGATGAATTCTGTCCCCATACTAGTGTATGGGGACAGCGGGCCACTCCGCTAGAGGAAGGTGAGGTATATGTGATACTAGTGTATGGGGGCAGCGGGCCATTCCACCAGAGGAAGGTGAGGTATATGTGATACTAGTGTATGGGGACAGCGGGCCATTCCGCCAGAGGAAGGTGAGGTATATGTGATACTAGTGTATGGGGACAGCGGACCATTCCGCCAGAGAAAGGTGAGGTATCTGTGATATCTCCTGCTTTACCTTCTTGATGAATGGCCTGAAAAAACTTAATTTCTACAATAGAAGGGGGAAAATGTTAATTTTCACTTGCTTTTATAGAAATTAAGTGATGATGAATAGACCCCCTTGATGACTACTGCCCCAGCAATTCCTCCACCCTTGACACAGGCCTATGTTACCTTTTCATAAGTTCCAGTTTTCCTGTCTGTGATGTTACATCAGACGTATTAAAGATAGCAGACTTCAGCATGACAAAATGTACAGAGAAAGAGAAGTCATGGGGGATAATCAGTTAATATTGACCTTTTCTTTAGACGTGTGTTCAGGAGAGGTGAAGGACTTTCTGAGTGATGTAAATGAAATTACAGCTTCCAGCAAACACACTGCAGAAGTTAATTGTCTCCGTCCTCCTCATACTGCCATCTCTGGAGTGAGGAGGGGGCATATTATGCATTTGTCAACAGTTCAACTTTGAAATTTAGATCAGTTTAGGGGATTTTCCATTGCCGTCTGCAATTGTACATGTGAATGGCCTACCTTCGCTGCTTGCAACACACTACTGTGATAATTATCAAGAAATAATTACAATGCACTTGGCAAATTACAGCTTTGCCCTGTACAGAAAAGACATGTTTTATTTATACTTGCTCTCTACTGGCAATCTGATTGATCTAGCTCTAACCCTTATATTTAAAGGTGAGATAATGACAGGGACAGTCACTGTGGGACCTGGAGTCCTGCAAACCTATTTGCTCCATGTACTGTTACCAGTTACCTGCAGGTGCTCTATATATAAAATGTATTTCCTTTGCGAAGCATAAGATGGCCAGAAAAAGTCATTGGTTTTACTAACCATCTCTACATAATTTTTTTTGCAGATAAAGATCAGTGTTGGTATTTATTACTAATATGATTTATGTGAATTAAACAGGAGCGGACTCAGGGCCTGATTCAGACCCGCTCGCAAGATGCGGCCGCTCGCTCCATGCGTATTGAAATTCAGCTAAGTGATGTCAAGGCAGGCGATCACACGGCAAGCCATAATCACGCCCACTATGTCTTGGTGAGCAATCACTTTGTGTTTATAGACGCCCACCAGCCTGCCTGTAGCCGCCCACTAGCGCACGTCATCTCCAGGAAGTATAAACAACCATCGGTACATCGGGTACCATCGGATCTGACCGCAGCACTTGCGGTTGACTGTATCCTACCGCAAGCACTGCGAGCACTTCAGTGTCTAATCCCGCCAGGTGACGTGTACTATGACACTGCCTGTTAATTATGTACGCCTCTGTGAAATGGCATTGAAACACTCAGGCACGCCTGCGTTCGCACCTCCACTCCCCCGTTCTTACTGGCCTGCCCCTGTTACCACCCACAAATGGCCTCTCCTGTCACTCATTCCACTGGGCTGCTTTGCAGTTAGAGTGAGCACTTTTCAATCGCTCGTACTAGTTTGCGCACGTGCACTGCTAATTATACGCATGCGCACATTTGCTAACATCGCCAGCAACGAACAAACTCTTGCTAGCGAGCAGATCTGAATCAGGTCCTCAGAGAGCTGTCCAGGCTTTAGCGCAGCAAGGCTATTGGTCTGCTCCTTCTTCCCATCAACCCCCACCTAATCAACACAACTGTGTCCCATAAGGAGGACACTTAGGGCCTGATTCAGAAGCACACGCAGTTGCGATTGCAACTGCAATTGCCTACGGATCGTATTTGATAAAATATGCTAATGCCCGCTAAAGCACAGCCGACATAAAGACGCCCACTGCTGCATTCTCATATCCGTCCAATGTCACTGTTCTGCATAAACATCATACCATTGACGCACATCGCACAGGTAAGCAGCATTTACAACAAGTTCGACCAGCCACAGACACTGCAAGTCTCTTCGCACGCAGAGAGCTCTCATGCTGCGTATGCAAACGCAGTGGCTAATTTATGCACGCCCATGAAACAGCGTTCAAACGGACAGACATGCCTGCATTGTTCCGACACCCACCGTCACTACCCACAAACGCTGACAGCCTGTCACTTACTTTGCGATGCAATCCCCTGCGCGTCCGTAATCGCAATGCGATCGGTGCGCACATGCTGCTTATATGCATACGCAATGGAAAACAATTGCTTGATCTGCGTCAGTAATCCTCTCTACTCACTGCTGATTGGACCTACTCATACTGCTGTTTCAATTTACTCAAACTTTATTGTCATCGTACAAAACAACAATATGTATGGACAATGAAATTTTGTGACACTACCGACATCCTAATACAAGCAGAAAAACCTAACATAAAACTAAAACCAAGCAGTGGCAACTGAAATTCTGACCTTCTGATCCTTTACATTAATTGTCATACATTTTAGTAAATGAGATAAATTATGTGCACTTTAAAGGAAAAAATATCTTAATTAGTAAGCATTATTAGTTCTTCAAAAAAAGGTACATACCATGGATTTATCATTTGTATTTTTTTTTTATTGACTTTTTTCATTTTGCTGCCCCCCTGAAAATGTGCTGCTTGAGACCTTTTGACTCAGGATGGCCCACGCTTGCTTTTATGGGTCTATTAAATACTACAAATTTTACTTTAAGTACAGTTTATTAAACTAACACAAAGAACATCTATTTATAACTTATCCAACACAATTTTATTTAAAAAAAAAGTTTTTATTTTGAAACACATAACATTAATAGCGATTTTAAAATAACAGTCATCGATATATCGATGATCAGATCATTGCGACAATGCAAGTGCTAGTTCATTTACATTTCCCCAGCCGCTGCAGTGATCGGCAGCACGGCAGACACTGGAGGAGGGTGTAGGGATGCAGTGGGGCCGGTAGGTTCCTTGGCCATTGGCAACTGCTGGAAGATTATGTTCCGGCAGCCCCCCTGTGTGCGTTTCTGGCTGGTCGTATTGTTTGCGTCCATGTCAGGTAACCGCACAGCCTGACAGGTGCATCGTATTGAAGTAACACTGTACTCTGAAAGTGTGTTAACATAGGGCCTGATTCAGAGCCGGACGCTATTTGCGCTCGCTCGTTCAGAAAAAAGGGGTGGCTATTCAAATGAACCGTTCGCTCCTTGCGGTCTGTTCACGCCTCTAGGTCTGAACGAGCGAACAAAACATGCGGTCGTTTTTTGGAAATCTACGCCCCCTGGCCGCTCGCATCCTACGTCATGTCCGCTATTTATTAGATTAATCGAGTACATCGAACAGCGTATGAACTGCTCGCTATTCTTGTCGTTGGTTTTTCCTACCGCAATCATGCGAGCAGTTCTGACTATAAAATAACCCAGTGACGTGGTCAATGACGCTGCTGTATTAATTATGCACACCCATAAAACGCCCGTTTTGACCTTTAAGCACGCCTGCGTTAGGATCTCCACTCCCCGTTTTCAAGCACCTTCCCCTGTTACCACCCACATACGCCTCCTCATGTCACTCAAAATAGCAGGCATTCGCTATTTAGCGAACAAACGATTTTCGGCCGCACTGACTGGTTCGCGCATGCGTATTACGATCCGTACGCATGCGCAGTTGTGCAAACATCGCTCGGAACGAACGAGCGGCCGCTTACGAGCGGCTCTGAATCAGGCCCATTGTTCTTTATCTTTAACTCCACTGAGTCAAGACTACATTTTTTATTTGAGTGAAATTCTTCTTTAACTCTTTTTCTGCCACAGGCAAGTTTTACCCACCCGCCATTTACACCCGTGTGACAGCTCGTCACCAAGTGACAGGTGTATCCAAGTCATAATATCATAATGTGCTTGCACACACCCTATGCTATGAGCAGCAAAATGCATAAGGAAAGAAGTCCTGATTCAGAGGTGCCTGCTATTCATGCACAGATACAAATGCCAGTTTAAGCATTCTCTTGTGACTGAGCAAACCCTGCAACGCCTACTTTGCATAGCTAAGAATTGGATAAGTCCGCTGAAGGATTGAACCACTCCACAATCGATGTACCATCGGTCGGAACATCACCTCCTTTAATTTCCTTTAAAAATGTTCATTGTGGCTGCAGTGCTGAGAAAGAGAATGCAGCTATTTGCCAAATCACGCCCACGTCATTCCCATAACACAACCATGAGACACCCTCTTTTTCTGTCCACTTCAGGTCACCTCCCAGTCTCCACCCTGAAATGCCCATAAATCACAGATGATGTTTCTAATCATAGCGATGTCATGCGCAATGGCGACATGTCATCGCACCCCTAAGTTGGCACATGCGCAGTAAGAGTTTCCTAGACTTTGCATTGGCACTGCATCCATCTCTGAATTAGGCCCAGAATCTTTCAGCGCTTTGATCTCGCAATCCTAGGGGGTACCTTCAATTGGAAGAGGGGGAAAGCCACTGTTTAATAATTATACGTATACTATTCAAGGCATGGGGAAAAGGTTTCTATGAAAAATATTTAGTTCTTACATTTTTGATATGGGAAATATGTACAAGGCAGAATACAAATAACTAAGAGAAAACTAAATGACATTTAAAATTCGTTTTTTTTCCTCTTTGTAAAAACTGAAAAATAAACAAATAAACGTAACTATATGGTAGATGGGGGAGCCCTGACTATTTGAACTAGTACCTGGTACCAAGACATCCCACTGACACATAAAACACGCTGGGACATGACATGGTGCTATTGTCTTCACTATGTGACCAGGGCTGCCGAGAGGAAGGTTACTAAACACCAGGGCTTGTTGGAGGGGTCCGTGTTCGTGCCCCCCCTCCCCCTTACCTGTCAGCAGCAGCAGTCTCCTTTGCCTGTGCGCGGGGGAGCGATCGCACTGAACTCCCCAACACCCCAGGGGGATTTGCCCCTGGCTGAGCGGATCACATAGCCGCAGGGGCGTTTCTAGGGGTCTGAGAGCCCCTGGCAAGCTAAGGGACAGCGCCCCCCCCCCCCTCTCTCTTGCATTTTCCCCTACCACACAGTATGGGGGGGGGTTTTCAATAATTATATCATACTTGCCTACATCCTGGTTGCTTCCTCCGGGAGGAAGCAGCCAGGTCGGTGTAGCAGGGGGCGGGGCCTGTATAGAGGGGCGTGACCGGGCACTTTACAAGTGTTTAGGGGCGGGACTGGGGGGCGGAGCCATGCGATAGCCTCATTTAGGCTCCGCCCCACAACAAAATGCCGATATTTCCGGCATTGCTATGCAGGGGGTGGGGTTATGATGATGCGATTCAGCGCGAATCGGGTCATCAGCCCCTCCGCAGCAGGGGTTTAGCATTACATTGCGGGGGGACTGGAAAAGTCGGGAGGCCTGCCTACTTTTCCGGGGGGGCCGGGAGCGGCACCCGATTTTCGGGAGGCTCCCGGCCAAATCGGGAGAGTAGGCATGTATGAATTATATATATATATATATATATATATACATACACACAACATGCTTACAAACACACACAGCATACATACACACATAACATACACGCATAACATGCTTGCAAACACACACACACAGCATACATACACACATGACATACTTCCAAGCATACATACACACATAGCATACACACATGACATGCTTGCAAACACACACAGCATACATACACACATAACATACAGACATGACATGCTTACAAACACACACAGCATACATACACACATGACATACACACATAAAATACAGACATGACATACTTACAAACACATACACAGCATACATACGCACATGACATACTTACAAGCATACATACACACATAACACATACACAACATACTTACAAACACACACAGCATACATGCACACACACATAACATACACACAACATACTTACAAACACACACACAGCATACATACACACACATAATATACACACTACATACTTGCAAACACACACACAGCATACATACACACACATAACATACACACTACATACTTACAACACACACACAGCATACATGCACACACACATAACATACACACAACATACTTACAAACACACACACAAGAGACTGACCTGTTAACACAAACACACACCCCCCACCCAACCAACACTAACAAGAGACTGTCACTGATCTGTTAATAACACACACACACCACCACCCCTACCCTGCCAACACTAACAAGAAGAGACTGACCTGTAACCTCACAGTGCTGTGCGGCGCCGAACAGCTCCTCGACCCTTGCACTGGGAGATGAGTCACTGCACCATCCGGGAGCCGAGGGAGGCAGAGCAGAGCTCACAGCAGGGTTGTGGACAGATCCCCTTCCGTAGATGTACCTACTGACGGGGATCTATATACACAACCCTCACAGCAGCCAGGACAGCTGGGTGCGACACTGATATACACCGCAGCGGGCACCCGGCAAACAAAACTTGCAGCAGCGGCCGGGTCAGCATTCTGTGCTGTGTGGCTGTGGCCACCCGCACCCTACCTACCTATCCTTTCCAGCGGGTGCCCAGCACACCATAACCATAGGCGAAACTAGACATTTGGAAATGGGTGGTCCCAGTTTCAACTCATTGCCAGAACTAATGTTACCTTGGAAGTTTGCTACTGTATTTTGTGATAATTATTTAGGCAGCAAAGATTTATAATATAACCTTATCCCTATTAGTGTCCACGCCACACCAGGGGCAGGGCAGGTCACTGAGGTGTGGACAGGCACTGCTGCGTGCGCCCCTGAACAGGTGGTGTGGCCGTCCGGGAGGGACTTGTTCTCGTGACACGTCGCCAATTTGTCACTTTTGAGGGTAGGGAAACAGGTGGAGTTACAAGGAGGGTGAAGGCAGAGACACTGAGGTGAAGTTACAGGGACGGTGAGAGCAGGAACATTGAGGGGAGTTAAAGGGTGTATGAGGGCAGCAGGGACACTGGGAGAGTTACAGGGAGGGTGAGGGAAGGAACACTGAGGGATACTTACAGTGAGGTACCTGTCCCACATTATTTAAACAATTTTTAAGCATTTTAGAGAAATTCACTTCAAAACTGTCATTTCAGTATTGGCCATACTGCACCAGTGATCGCAAATTATGCGCTATAGAGCGTTTTTATCAGCTGAGCTTTTTTAGCAAGCTGAGTTCCCTGCACGCAGGAGGCAGGGAGGTGGACACTGCACAGGAGCTGCAACAGTGACCCAGCTGGGGCTCCCAGCAAAAGCAAGTGACCCCCCCTCCCTACCCCCATGACTGGCCCCAGTATTGCCTGCCCCTAACCCCCTCCTAGCCTCCCAGTACTGCCATAGCTACTATCTACCCTTGCCCTTCCTACATTGCCTGTCCCTAACCTCCTTTTTGCCTACAGTACTGCCCCAGCTGCTATCTACCCTTACCCCCTCCCTACCCCAAGTACTGCCTGCTCCTAACCCCCTCCTTGCCCCCCAGTAGTGCGCCAGCCGCTATCTACCTCTCTGCCTCCCATATTACCCCAGCTAATATCTACACTTGCCCCCTCTCTACCCTCAGTGGTGCCCTAGCTGTTATCCTGACTACAGCACTGCCCCTAACCTCCTCTTTGCCCCCCCCAGTACTGCTCTATCTGTCCAACCACTCAACTAGTTGATTGGTTAGAATGAAGATCTGGTAAGGTATGAAAGCAAATGACAATCAGCAATTTGCTCCCAAATGCCGGAAAATGGACAAAAACTGTTGTTTGAACAAATTGTTTAGATCAAACATTTAACAAACTTGTCTGATGACCATTTTCATCTGTTTTCTGGTATTTAGGAGCAAATTGCTGATCATCAGTTACTCCCATACCTTACCAGATTTTCATTCCAACCAATCAACTAGTTGGCTGATTGGACAGATAATCTTTAGATGTGTGGCCAGCTTAAGCCCCAGGCATTAATCGAGGTAAACTTCATCTCCTATTTTAAGTGCGGGGTACTATACGGCCAATTGAATAGCTCTAGCCACTTATCCTAGGAGTAAAATCTATGGCCTAGACAGGGGCATATTTAACCCTTGGCCAGGATGGCACTCGCCAGGGGAGTCATCTAAAGGGGGGTGCCACTAGCGGCCAGAGGGTAAAATTCAGGGCTTCCAATCTTGACTGTGGTGTGTGGTCTGGGCCTGGGCAGCCACTGTCGCTTTCCAGTGGCCAGTGACTTAGTGGAGGCGCTGGTAGCTGTACAGATCCCAGGATCACACATACTGTGTGACAGTTCACCTAATTCCTCGGATCATTGGCTGAAAGATCCAAGCTGTGATCAGGCAGCCCTGCCCCTACCTATCCAGGCCCACTCCCTGGCCACAGCAGCATCTTCAACCTAGCAGGCAGTCACACTCAGCTGAGGACCGCAGTCCCTTCTGGATTCCTGGCTCCCTGCACTGCCACATCTTACAGCTGCCACGCGATGTCTGGCAGTAGGCTGGCCTGTCACTGACAGATTTAGAGGTTCCATTGAGCAACACTGGAGCACCTTTCCAGCATTGTCAGTAAGTTACTTAAAGTAACTAGTGCTGGGGGGGCATCTGGTCCTATGTAGCACAAAATGTGTGATCAATGTGGAGGGGGAGCACATAATATACTGTGGGAGGGAAAACAAGGAAGCACACACAGTGGGATAGGGGAAGGGGAGCACAGACTGGGGCTGGATGGAGAAGGGGAGCACAGTGTGTGATGTTATAAGGGAAGGGGAGCACAGTGTGGGGGCTGGATGGAGAAATGGAGCACAGTATGGATGTGGAGGGGAAAGGGGAGCACAGTGTGGGATGTGGAGGGGGAAGGGGAGCTCAGTCTGGGATGTGGAGGGGGAAGGGGAGCACAGTGTGGGATGTGGAGGGGGAAGGGAAGCACAGTGTGGGATGTGGAGGGGGAAGGGAAGCACAGTGTGGGATGTGGAGGGGGAAGGGAAGCACAGTGTGGGATGTGGAGGGGGAAGGGAAGCACAGTGTGGGATGTGGAGGGGGAAGGGAAGCACAGTGTGGGATGTGGAGGGGGAAGGGAAGCACAGTGTGGGATGTGGAGGGGGAAGGGAAGCACAGTGTGGGATGTGGAGAGTGAAGGCGAAGCACAGTGTGGGATGTGGAGGGGGAAGGGAAGCACAGAGTGGGATGTGGAGGAGAGCACAATGTGGGGATGTGGATGGGGGAAGGGGAGCGCAGTGTGGGATGCAAAGGGGGGAAGGGAAGCGCAGTGTGGAGGGGGGAAGGGGAGCGCAGTGTGTGGGTTATGGATGGGGAAGGGGAGCGCAGTGTGTGGGATGTGGATGGAGGAAGGGGAGCTTAGTGTGTGATGTGAAGGGGGAAGGGGAGCTTAGTGTTGGATGTGGAGGGGGAAGGGAAGCGCAGTTTGGGGTGTGGAAGGGTAAGGGAAGTGCAGTGTGGGGTGTGGTGGGGGGAAGGGGAGCACAGTGTGGGATGTGGAGGGGGTGCAGTGTGGGATGTGGAGGGGGGAGGGGAGAGCAGTGTGGGATGTGGAGGGGGGGAGGGGAGAGCAGTGTGGGATATGGAGGGGGCGCAGTGTGGGATGTGGAGGGGGGGAGGGGAGAGCAGTGTGGGATGTGGAGGAGAGGAAGGGGAGAGCAGTGTGGGATGTGGAGGGGGGGAAGGGGAGAGCAGTGTGGGATGTGGAGGGGGGAAGGGGAGAGCAGTGTGGGATGTGGAGGGGGAAGGGGAGAGCAGTGTGGGATGTGATGGGGGGAAGGGGAGAGCAGTGTGGGATGTGGAGGGGGGGGAAGGGGAGAGCAGTGTGGGATGTGGAGGGGGGGAAGGGGAGAGCAGTGTGGGATGGGGAGTCCTCAGTGAGTATTACTCGAAAGTCGCGCAACACGAACTGCGGTGATAACGGCAGAAGCTGTTATAGTCTCTGATGCTGTCCACCAGGATCATAAATTTTGAGTGACACACACTACCAGTAAGACAGAGACTGGGCAGCTAAGTGTGCTGATTGTGACAACTGGGGGGTGGCTTGCAGGATTGAATCACCCCCATTACCACAAACACACACATATATATATCAGTATAAGTCAGTATCACTCTGCTGTTTACTAATTGTAGTTGCCCAGGTGCCATAAGGGGTACAGGACTACCTTGTTTACAGAGGTGAAAGCAACGGCACTCACGGGACTTAGAACCAAAAAGACTTGTTTTACAACAGTGAGTTCGTTCGACTTTTCACTCAGTGAAGACTTTTTTCAAGAACGTTCTTGATAAAAGTATTCACCAACTGAAACCTCGAACTAACTCACTGTTTGGTTCTAAGGGCCTGATTCAGAGCCGCTCTCGCAAAAAGCGTGCGCTCGCTCTGAATCAGGGAGTGTGTTTTTTTTATTGTTGCGGCCTCTTGGCCGCTCGCATTGCTGTTGGTTACCACCCACAGCTTATGCGAGTGGCCAGGATGATGGTCGCGATGGTCAAGACCATCGCGACCATCGGGCTTGCGACGAGACCCTTGCGGTAGGGTCTCGTTGCAGCAAGCCCCAGTGCTCAATACCCATATAATTGGATTGCTGCACCTCTCTGCTTCCAATATGCCCGATATCTCCCAGGGTAGAATTCCTGTTAAAATAGAGGAGGGGGCGCACCATAGTGCATAAAAGTTTTTTATTAGCAGACATAAAAATTCACAAGTTTCATAGTAATGTTCATATCAAATAGCTTAACTCTTTGGACTGGTTACCACATGGCTTAATACTACATCAGTCGGGGCAAGCTGCTTCCACCACAATCTCCTCGGACTCTCACACTACGCCGGTCACCTCCAATAGAATTTCGTCCGAGCCCTCTGACAAAGTCGGTGATGAAATGCATCAGGGCCAAACCAGTACGGGACTTTGTGACATTGCGGTTGCGAGTTGCTCCAGCATGGAGGAACTTCTATTAGAGGTGACTTACGTGGTGTGAGAGTACGAACATTACTATGAAGCTTGTGAATATTTTTTACGTCTGCTAATAAAAATCGTATGAAAGAAATATATATATATATATACACACACACACATACATATATATTAAATATACATACTGTAGACGCACATATAACAAATATACTTATATTGTTATGTATAGGGCTACATTTAAATACCTAAATAACTACACTAAAGTTTAATTTTCATGTGGCTGTACAAAACATTATTAGTGCATAATTTCCCGACAGCTTGGCTAAACCTGACGCCTATGTTAATCCCGACGCCGGGACCCCGACAGGACTCCGGACCGATCGTCCAGTGCCGGAGGTAAGTATCGATATAGCCGGGGATGGGGGGTTAGGTTTAGGCACCCTCCAGGGAGACTTAGGGTTAGGCACCTCCCTGGGGATGGTTAGGCTAGGGGAAGTGGGGCTAGGTTTAAGCAGTAGGGGGAGGTTAGGGTTAGGCAGCCCACCCCGGGAGGGTTAGGTTTAGGCTGCGGGGAGGGTGGGTTAGGTTTAGGCACTAATGGGGGGAGGTTAGGGTTAGGCACTAGGGGGGTAGGTTATGGGGGTAAGGGGAGGTTTAGATTACTTACCTTAGCAGTCGGGATTTCTTCCACGTCAGGCTATCGCTGTCGGGATTTGAACCAGTGGCTACACAGCCACCAGCATTTCAATTCCATTCTATATATATATATTATTGTGTATGTGGTCCTGACGAAGGGGCATAAACTTTGGCTGACTGGGAATACATTGATATTAATTATTTAAGTCTCTGAGTGCTGTTATGTTTGTGGATATAGATAGATAGATAGATAGATAGATAGATAGATAGATAGATAGATATATGCTGCATTTAAAAAGTTTACATGGGGGAAATTACTAATAAAAAATATTAATAATTAAAAATAGGGACTACCATCAAAACATGCATAGCACCATCTTCCCTCTCCAACCCCTCCAAGCTGCTGCCAGAAATAAATGAATGCCTTACCTGCAGCAGGATGGCTAAAGCAATAGGTGCTTTTTAAAAAAAAAAACTCCCTGGTCACCACTCCTCTGCAGACAGGCTGGGCGGCTCACTTTTGTAGTCTGTCTGTCACTGTCAGGCATCAACGACAGCGTGGGTGAGACCGCGGCGGCACTTCCTCCTCCTCCGGGTGTAGACAGCTGTCACTGTGACTGAGCTGCTGACAGCATCCTTCGCTCCTCACTGACACGCGAGCGCGCACGGTTCGACGTCATGACGTCACCGTGCGCTCGTGCACCAAAGGACCAGAGGGTTGAATCCGATTGGTGCGCTAACACGGGGAGGTGGAGCTTGCATACTATGAAGGTCCTCCCGGTCAGGTGAGGGCTGTTAAGAGCGGACAGACTGATAGAGCAGCGTTAACGCTGCCCTGACTCTCAGCCACTAAATACATTTAAAAAAATGCGAAATGGCGGCAGAGGCTAATGGATGGTCCTGTGCACCCCCGGACCACCCCTTAGTTTCGCCTATGACCATAACCTATCTGTCCACAGCACTGCAGAGCGCATCTATTGCTATGGTGGCACTGCCAGGTGGCGCCCCCTGGCGGCCGGCGCCCCTGGCAAGTGCCATCCTGGCCGAAGTATAGATACGCCCCTGCATAGCCTTACTGCAAATATGTTGTTTCCTATTTTTCTTCTAAGGGGAGTGTGGCCATGCAATTAGGGTATGTCCCTCAGATAGTACCAGGGCCCGGTCCAGCTCTCTACTGCCCTGTTTGTCACACTTGTTTTCCTGCCATTGTTTTCCACCCAGATAGCGTCAAACAACAGAGGCCATCTGTACTTGGGTGTGATGGTTGCCGGCTGACTAGTGTAAAGAATCAGATTAAGGAATGGGGGTGGGTGCCATCTCACCAAGGGACGTACGTTTTACCAGATGAATTGTCTTTCCAGATGCTCGAAGCTGTCACAACAGCTTGATCGCAATAACGGAATGAATTACTAACCGAGACAGCCCATACCTAACATTATCTCACAAGGGAACTAACTAGTGTGTGTGTGAGAAGAAGTGTACTTCATCTTGTCCTGTAATTGTCATATAGGTGCTCAGTGTGGCCCTGTGTTGGCTAATAATGAATGACTAAAGAGTGAGGCCTACAATTCTAACACAATGAGAGTGACAAAAATGTTGTATGAAAATAAAGTATTTTTATACACAGTCCCCTATTTTCAGGGGCTCAAATGTAATTGGACAAATTAACATAATCATAAATAAAATGTTCATTTGTAATATTTTGTTGAGAATCTTCTCACAGGCAATGACTGCCTGAAGTCTGGAAGTCTTGGACATCACCAAATGCCTTTGTTATGCTTTGCCAGGCCTTTACTGCAAATGTCTTCAGTATGCTTGAACTGTTTGAGATCAGGTGACTGACACAGTCATTTCAGATCAGTCCACTTTTTTGCCTTAAAAAACTCCTTGATTGCTTTAGGAGTATGTTTTGGGTCATTGTCCATCTGCAAAGCACCGTCCAATCAACTTTGCTGAATTTGGCTGATTGTGAACAGACAGTACAGCCCTATTCATTTCAGAATTCATCTGGCTGTTGCTGTCTTCTGTCACATCATCAATAAACACTAGTGACGCAGTGTCATTGGAAGCCATGTATGCCCATACCATCACACTGCCTCCACTGTGTTTGACAGGTAATGTGGTATGCTTCGGATCATGGGTCATTCCAAGCCTTCTCCAATCTTTTCCCCCCCATCATTCTGGTGCAGGTTGGTCTTAGTTTTATCTGTCCAAAGAATGAATTATCCACTGTTCATCCACCACTGTTATTTTCCGTGGACATCCAGACCTTTTTGTGTTACTGAGCTCACCAGTGCATACTTTTTTTTTCAGAATGTATCAAACTGATTTAGCCGCTCCTAAGGTTCCCGCTATCTCTCTGATGGATTTTTCTATGTCTTTGGATTCTAAGGATGGCCTTTTTGCACTTGCATTAACAGCTCCTTGGATTACATGCTGTATGTTCACAGCAACAGCTTCCAAATGCAAATACCACACTTGGGGACCAATTGATTATGTTAATTATAGCACTACCGATCTGCCCTGAACTTGGGTTCACACAGGAGCACAAAGCCCTGACGTCTGGTGGGAGGAGCCAGGCAGTGGCAGAGGGACCCAAATGGATCCCTCTTCCCAACCCAGGACTCTCTCTCTCTCGTTACACTATATATATATATATATATATATATATATATAAAAGTCCAAAAGGCAACCGCACACACATCCCAAAACAAATGTTCAATGATATCAGATGCTGTAATCCCATAAGAAATCAATATACAGTAGCAAGCTTTTCAGTTTCAGAATGAAACAGAGAAAGGGACCAGCACACCATATTGTATGCAAAAAGATATTGAATTTTAATATATAAAAAAATACAGCCATGAATAATTTGTATCCACAGTGCATGTCACGCTGAAATAACAGCTTGTACCGACAGCCAAACACATGCAAAAAGTGCAGAAACACACAGCAGCCAATATTTATCAATAGCCTGGTGACAATATGCAATCTTGTATCAGTGGCCCGATGGCCATTTCGGCGTTAAGACACCTTCATCATAGGCACAGTTATGATCTGCTAGTCAGCTGTATGTAAGAGAGAGTAGGCGCCAACTATAATCAAGCAATCTTACTCACCTGCGGAGAAGATCACCTCCATTCACATGCAATGCCGTATCCCTGAAGTGTCCCACTGAACACAGTAACGGAGTAAGCATGGCTCACGGCTGACATCATCACGAAAAGGGCCGGCATCGCAGCGCAGATCCTGTGCGCATCAGTAGACATCACCGTTGATAATTGAAGCACAAAAATTATTTCTTATACCCAAAGAAAAATTAATGATGTGCACATAAATAAATCTAAATTCTACCTAAAAAAATAATAAATACATCATCATACGCCCTGCCGATAAAGGCGGGGGCATGGTGATTATGAATAGATGTGATTACATTACAGAAGTCCACAGGCAACTTTCTGACCACTCTTGCTATTAGGAGTTGAGATATGATCTGACTACTTCCTTCAAGAGGGAGGTAGATTCAATTATTACCTTAGGGTTATCTAATGGGTGGTTGGACGAACATACAGTCAAGTTCCTCATCCAAGATTTTCCAGTAATACCACTTTTATATGTCTTACCAAAGATACATAAATCTATTGACCAGGTCCCCTGGAAGGCCTATCATTTCCTCCAGGGGGCATTGTGTCAAACAATTTCACAATATGTTGACTTTTTTTTGCAACCAGTGGTCAGAGGTGTTTCCTGGATTGTAAAGGACATGACTGACTTAAGAGCTTTTGGATCACCACCTAGGGAATGTTTTTTAGTTACTCTTGATGTAGTAAGCCTTTACACTAACATCACTTACAATGAAGGATTGGCGGCTATCAGAAGGGTGATTTATGAAAATGTTAACTATACAGGACCTCCTAGGATTTTATTAATTGATGTAATCCTTCACAAGAACTATTTTCTTTTTTAGAATGCCTTCTACCTACAATTACAAGGCACATCTATGGGGTCAAATATGGCCCCTACCTATGCTAATTTGTATATGTACGATTGCGAACTTTGACACATTTTGAACAATAGAATATTCTCTAAATTTATCTACATGTACTCCAGATTCATAGATGATGTGTTTCTTGTGTGGACTGGTAATTTGGAGACCCTTAATGAATTCATCACTTGGGTTAATAACATCAACAGCACCATTATGTTCACATGCTCTAGCAGCCCTTATAAAATAAATTTTTTTGGATGTGACAGTCTCGACAGTAGACAATAAATTTGAAATGAACATCTTTAAAAAAACGACAGATTTGAAAACTGTCCTAATCGCCGAAAGCTTTCATTGCCAACCCCTCAAAAGAGGCTTACCCTTATCGCAACTAATTAGAGTTGCAAGGATAGCATCAGACCCTGAGAATTTATTGGAAGCACTCAATAACATGGGAGCAGACTTTATTCAACGTGGCTATAATAGACACAAGGAGAATGATGCGATAAAACATTGCCTTAATGTAGACAGAGAATTATTATTTAGATCTACCCCTTTTCAATATCTTCTAATAAGATGATGGAGTCTATTCTCTGGCTTTGACTCATTACTAGGACAGATCCTATATTGAAAGAATCTTGCCAGAACAATCCTCTTTTTGCATACAAGAGAAGCAGCAACCTTAAAGACCAGGTGACAAATTCGGATATAAACTTACAAGTGCACCTAAAAAAGGAGCATTTCACTGCAGCGGCTGTGTCAAATGCCGATACCTAATCACCGTTTTAAACATCCAACCAATGGTATGCAGCACATATCGTATGACCTGTGAAAGTAAATAGGTGATTTACTTAATTTTGTGTCCCTGTAAAAAGTTATATATTGGATAAACTACTAAAAGAACGCATTGCCATGCATTGTTCATCAATTAACAAAACATTAACTAAAATTGATCAGGGCACACCACCAGTTGCAAGACATTTCCATGATTTGAAGCATACAATCAAAAACTTCCGTTTTATGCCACTTAATCAGATTAAACCTCTGAGAAGAGGATGTGACCGAGGGAAACTTTTGGTAGAGAGGGAATATGAATTTATTTACAGATTTGAATGCCTACGACCTATGAGATTGAATGAGGAGAACTCTTTTGGCGTATTTTTGTGAAGTGGCACTGGTATATATTTCTTTTGATTATAACATCATGGCTGTTGCCATGATAAACAGCCCTTTGTGGTTTTTTTATTATGCTTTTTGTACCTTAAGTACCTTGGCTATGTGTCACAACATGAGGTTTGCTACTACGAGAATACTTTTTTCTTTCCATTGATCATGGATGGTTACATTTCAAATTATAGTCTTATGGTGTTATAAGGTGATTGATTGGATATAACAATGTTATTGTTTAACATATGTATTGTTTACTCTTTTAATACATTTTCTATATTATATTTTATTTCTCATTCATTTTTTGCACAAATTTTTTTTCTGTTTTTTTTGCTTTGTTTTGTAGTTATTATTTTTTTAGGTAGAATTCAGATTTATTTATGTGTACAACATTAATTTTTCTTTGGGTATAAGAAATTATTTTTGTGTTTCAATTATTGTATAGATTTGTTGATTTTTCACATAAGTTTTGTAAGGATATTTAGGGATATTTCTTTATAGGTTTTTGGTACTTTTTTATACCACTGTGCTGAAATTTGAAGAGAGTGTTGGATGCCAGCTAGACTCTTAAGCAGAGATTTACTCACACTTACGTACTATTTCTGGAGCTTGTAATATGCTACTTGTAGTTATGATTCAGATACTCGCCTACGTTTAGCAAATATTTTTCATTATATAGATGGGCTTTTTCCATTTTAAGAATCTTTCTGTTGCATACAGCTGTTGCCCTAGCAACGGTGACGTCTACTGATGCGCATAGGGTCTGCACCAGCGCTGGTAACAGCGCAACGCCGGCCCTTTGCATGATGACGTCAGCCATAAGCCATGCTTACTCCCTTATTGTGTTCAGTGGTCCACTTCCGGGATTCGGCATCACATGTGAACAGAAGTGATCTGCTCCGCAGGTGAGTAAGATTGTTTGAGTATAGTTGGCGCCCACTCCCTCTTAAATACAGCTGACTAGCAGATCATAACTGTGCCCATGATGAAGGTGTCTTAACACCGAAACAGCCATCGGGTCACTGATACAATATCGCATATTGTCACCAGGCTATTGATAAGTATTGGCTGCTCTGTGTTCCTGCACTTTTTGCATTGTGTTTGGCTGCCGGTACAAGCTGTTATTTCAGCGTGTGGATACAAATTGATCATTGCTGTATTTCTTATATTTTAAAATTCTTTATCTGTTTGCATATAATATGGTGTGCTGGTCCCTTTCTCTGTTTCATTCTGAAACTGAAAAGCTTACTATATATATATATATATATATATATATACTCCAGAAGGCGGTCGGCACACAGCTTAGCAATAATCAGCCTCTGTCTGGGGTGACCACTCATTGGTCCAAGGCTGGTACCATAATTATTTCTCTATTGCAGCAAACACTTGTGATACCCTGTATTTGTGGACATGTGTATGTTGCCCTGAGCTGGAGAATGTTCTGGAACTGAAATGGGGAGGTGCACTAGGACCTAGGAAATCTGGCAGAGTGTGCTTCACTAGTGAGCTCAGACTAAAAACTGGAACAAAAAGGGGAGGAGTGAGAAGGACCCTGAAACTGGCTGAGAAAGCACATATCTGGTGTGTGAGGGGACTGAAAAGTAGGCTGTGAGGAGTGCAGCACCTGGGATTGTTTGCAGGGCTGTGACCATAAGCCAAGCCGTGGAGTGAAGAAGCTGTACTGCCAGGTCAGAGGACACAGTGGGCAGCAAGTAGCCGGCAATATGAAGTAAGAGACTCCCAGTGAGACAGAGAAAGAAGGAGCAGGTGCAGTGATCGCAGGCACAGTGATATCCTAAAGTGTACTGTGGCTCCCACTATCTATTATGAAAGACTCAGTAAGGCACAGTGAGTAACAACCCTTACAGCACTATAAACTGAACTTTATCCAAGATTTATTTTCCCTCCCTTTGCTACCAAGGGATATTTACCTTAAGAAAGCAAAGCAACCAGCTACAAGTCTATAGTAACAAGTGGTGTGCATTGTATGTGACTTGGGATTCATGCTGTTTAATGAACTGGTCAGAATAACAGCCTGCATAGTACACAGTTAACCTAATTGAAATACTTTACCTCTTTGAACTCAATCCAAGAACAGAACTGTGATGTATATATTCTGTTAGCAGACAACCAAAGAGAACAGGGTGTTACTCCCTTTGCATACAGTTATGAAGGACAGAACAGTTATACATATATATATTCTACCATCTGGAAGTCATTGAAAGCAACGTGACCATTAGTCTGGATACATTTAAGATATCATCTCAGTGCCACCACCTTGTGGATAATAGTAATACATTGACATTCCCAGTCCAAAGTGTGGAGAGAACTCTTTTGCTTTCTGCCTGTAGCCATTAAGACTTTGGTGCAATATGTGTTATTGAGGGAGACTACATTAAGGGAAAACAACTATCTGTTGCAGAACTTCCTGTTATTTCCTAATGGTAATGCCAGATTGTTAGATTATTTGTGAGATATTAGAGCGTTTATCATCATTGTATTGTTCTTTGTAAAATTGCTATAACTTATTATGAAAGGTTAAACTATACTGTGTGTGAAACTGAGTTTACTGTTAACAAAGTCATATTGCTAAACTGTGTATTTATATTGAATTAACATTACAGTGATCTACCATTCAGGCAAAATAAAACATTTTGTCACTGTCCACACGTGTAGTGACTTGTCAGGGTTTTTTTGGGGGGGTTCCCATCTCTCTGCCTAACCACTACAGAATCCAAGAGCAGCAGCAGGTCAAAGACTATTTGGAAGGCCGGGATTGATGACTTCTGCAGGGAAACAGGTACGACTCACCTACCAACACCCCACCACTAGTGACTTATTACACACTCACCAGGGCTTTTCAGTACAGTACAAAAAGACATACCTTATTCTCTACATCATACAGTAGGTTCAGTATTCCAAGTCGACGTTTCGACCACAACAACATGGTCTTCATCAGGACACCACCAGTGAAGACAAGACAGAGAAACACTAATCCCCCAGAGCCCCCTTAAATACAATTAGCAAATATATATACACAGACACACACACATGTTCCAGGATGCTTCCCATGTGCCACAACAATAAATTAATGTAGAATCTCAGTGATAAATGTAGTGTTAATAAATAATTCCCTCATATGTAAATAGTGGTTCAGTTTGTTCATTTCTGCAATTAAATGATGTGCTTCTGTTAATAGATAATGCTGCAATATTTTAAAACAAAACAATTCTTTATGTGCTTAATGTTTAGCAGATAGATGCTTGTTAACCAACTGAGCTTTTTTCATTTATTGCATCTGAAATATCCATAGTCAAAGGACAGTAATCTGAAGTGTGGCTTATTTCTGCTAATGGCCTCTTATAGTTGTCCTAATCAATATAAATAAGGATGTGCTATTTCATGTAATAATGCCAAGCACAATATACGCAACAGTATTCAGGAGATGCTTTTAGCACTCTCTGAAGCAAAAGTTAAAACTCATGCAATTTAAAATTTTGCTGGAGATAATGAAGGCATGCTTCCGTAGTGAAGGTAGACTAATGCTATTTAATAAAACTCTGCTGGAGTTGACATATTTTAGAGACCTGAAAAATAAAGCAATTGTATCTATGTTCGCCTTACAATGCATGTTGTACCCAGCTTGTAGGCTTTTGCAGCATGCACTTTAAAATCTTTGGAGATGCCTTTTCCGAATTGGTCAGAACCAATGGATTACTGATGAGCCAATTTTCAGCAATGGGCTGATAAGTGAAAATTTTCTATTCTCAACATGCATACGTGACTGCATGAAAGAGAATTGTACATAATAAACTGGCACAAACTCAGGATGACTGTATTCTGATTGTTTCTAAACATATGCATAATAGGTAAGCATGGAATGGAATTAATGAGCACAACCCAAGGATTATCCAGGGTGTCCTACTATTTGTAAGGTTATTTATTAATTATACCAATAAAATTATATAAAGGAATCCGTTGATTTGACTGCAATTGTGGTTGCGTTATGGGATGATTATACCTTATATTATTCTTGCCTAAAGTTACTGACTACATTTGGAGCTGCTGTACAGGACATTACAGATCCGCTCACACTACGGGAAGGATTTCCATATCAGTGTGTACACAAGTAGCCAAGGTATTCATTATATGGACAGACACAGTATCAGGGCAAGCAACAGAAATCTTGGGGCCTGGCACACATTTTTTTGGAGCCCCCCTATCCCCTCCCAGTAGGTACATGCAGGTCAGCCATTGGCTCATGCCCTGTGTCTCTCCAGCCTCATCCCCAACTGTCTCTCAGCTTTATCCTTGCCTGCGTTGCACCAGCCTCAACTTACATCTTTCTAGCCTCTTCCTTACTTGTTTTGCTCTAGCACCATCCCTGTCTCCAGCCTCATCCCCCTTGGTCTCTCCATTTCCAGCATACCACTTATCTACTGTGCCTCTCAGCATTATTATCCCCCCACACGTCTCTCAGCTTCATCTGATCCACTGTGTCTCTCAGCTTCATTCCCAACCCTGTGTCTCTATTGATCTGGAGATATATCTGTCCATCGTGCTGTGTGTATGGGTGGTCAACCTACCGTCCGTACACTTGCAGTGGTGGCTGCAGGGAGGGTTGTAGCAGTGCGACCTCCGGCGAGCGAGACCTGCGGCCAGATGACAGATGATGGTTGTTCAGTGTGTTTGAACCATCATCTACAGATATATTTGCAGATCAGTCAATCTTTTAAGTGTGTACACAGCTTTAGCCTCATTCCCCAACCCTGTGTCACTTAGCCTCATCCCCCACCATGTGCCTCTCAGCCTCATTACCCAGCTCCTCTGTGTCTCAGCAGCCCTGTGTCCTCAGCCCCCACCGCCCGACCCGTGTCTCTGTCTAGCCCATCCCAACTCTGCCAACACTTATCTGCTGCTCATCTTCCCTCGCAGCTCAGGCCCAGCTCCTCTCTGATCCAGTGCGCAACGTCATTATGTCACGCGCGTTGCACCTGGCTGTCTGCCTTCTCACTCTCCCTAGTTCCCTGCAACCCTTCTTCTTTAGGACCCAGAGTCCCAGACATGTGCCCTGCTTAGTGCTTACAGTAGCGGACCAGCGGCAGAGGCAAGAGGAACACATGAACTGGGCTCCCGAGCTTCCTGAGGGACTGTTGCTCGGTACATATGTTCCTTCTTGTACCCCCTGTTGTCGGGCCTGCATGTATAATGGCTGCTTTGAATATTGGAATGATGACTCTCAGCTGCTGATGTCCAGTGCACCAATTGCTATTCATATACAGGGCACAACACCGCATCTACGCTTGGCCAACACTGTACAATTACTGGGAGGAACTCTACATCCGTGCATCAAATAGGAGCCAAGTGATTATTTCAAGAGATATGCGCCAACCCCCGTGTTTTGGTTTTGGAACTGGATCTCCCCTGGTTTTGGATCTGGATTAGTTTTGCCGAAACCTCACCTCCGTGTTTTGTTTTCGTGTTTTGGTTTTGGATCTGGATTTTTTTCTTAAAAAATAAAAAAAACAGCTAAAATCACATAAAATGGGCCTTTTTTTGTTCCTACAGTATTAATAACCTCAATAACATTTATTTCCACTCGTTTCCAGTCAATTTTGGTAACCTCACACCTCACAATATTGATTTTTTCCATCTAGTTAAAGGGCCAAAAGGTTGCATCCAGCCTGCTGGCTCAAAACTGATTGATATAATTATTAATAGAGTTGAGGACTGTGCAAAGATGATGGTTGGGATACCCTTGAGGATTGAAGGGATGGACTTTCATAGAGGACAAGGAAGTTGACGGCCTTGCATTATCACCATGACTGCTGGTGGCAGCTACAACATGTAGTTCTTGGCCTTGCTCTCCTGTCATGTGACAGCCCTCCATATTTTCTGTGGTCTTGAAGCAGTGTCACAAGCACCAATAGTGTAGCCAAGGTGCGGTTACAAAATTCACACATGTGCATTCGTGCGCACACAGAAAAAAAAAATATACGAAAGACACTATTTTTTCAGGTCCAGAACTTGGGCCCGGAGCACAGATTGGTGATGACTGGAGTCGGGCAGCACTAGGTTGCATTGCTGTATCTTGTGTGGCAAAGCCTAACACGCGCACACACACAGATAATAAATAGACAAAAGACACTATTTTCTGTGTGGCTTTTTTTCGGGTCCAGAATTTGGTCCCAGAGCACAGATTGATGACGACTGGAGTCGGGCAGCACTAGGTTGCGTTGCCGACTTGCTAGATCTTGTGCAGCTAAGCCTGACATGCACAGACACACAGACAATTATTAAAAAAAAAAGACAAGATTTTGAAAAAAATGTTCACTTCCAGAACTTGGGTCCAGAGCACAGATTCATGACGACTGGAGTCGGGCAGCACTAGCTTGCGTTGCTGACTTGCTGTATTTTGTGCAGTTAAGCCTAACACGCACAGACAAATAAATATTACACAAAAAAATAACTTTATTTTGGTCCAGAACTTGGGCCCAGATGGACGCAGCAGAGAGCACCAGCCCAGATGGATCAGCAACAGCCCAGATGGACACAGCAGATAGCACAACACCAGCCCAGAATGGATCAGCACCAGCCCAGGACACAGCAGACAGAACAGGACACAGCAGACAGAACAGCACAGCACCTCTCCCCAGCCGTACACTACCCACCCTCTCTGTTTGGTCTCCACAGCCAGAGTGAAATGGCGCCTGCCGCGTCTCTTATATAGAGATGAAAGCTCGCGAGCCGCGAGATTTCGTCTCTATTGTTTTACCTCGATGTCAGAGATCCGAGTAAGGTGGGAACATATGAGCCGGCTTGGATCCGACTCGGATCCCCTTAGTTCGGGTGGGTTTGGATCTCTTAGATCCGAACCCGCTCATCTCTAATTATTTCAAGTGCCGGCATCATGGATCATATTATTAATTCGGCTCTTTTACTAACCGCTGATGTCAGGTGCTATCTTTGCATACATAGACGCCTATGTACTGTACTAAGCCTTGGAGAGAGATAAAGTGGATGGAGATACAGTACCAAACAATCGCCCTTATATAGGGTAGCACACAAACTCTGTGATGACAGACAGCACATTACTATAGGAATAAAGGCAAGGAAATGGCGCACACCTGCTCAGATACTAAAAGGGAATAATGTTCTTCGCAAGGTCAGCGTGGCCGTGAAGCACACTGGAGACGCGGAGAAGCACTGCTGTGGGTAGCGTTCCATGGCAGTTTCTTCACTTCTCAACATATAAGGATATAGGGGGAAATATATCAGGCCTTGTAGAGAGATAGGCCTGAGAGTTGTATGCCATGCACTGGGCGCATCTGCTACGTGCAAATATGCTAATGCTGCAGGAGGCATCTGAGGACAAAAGACGCAGATCTAAGTATTGCATCCGAAGGTGCAGCATCTGATCATCATCTCAATCATCAGTCGCAATGTTAGCCGCATCAGCCGTCTGAGTAAGCTTAAGGCTATCTCGGATTGGCCGCCTCATCTGCACTGTCGAGGTCAGTAAATCTGCATCAGAAGATGCAGACACTGGCCTTGACACGCCCCCGTTTTCAGAAACACTGCCTGTCGCCATCCCCAAAAGTCTGCAGCTTGTCAATCAGGCTGCGGCTTAGGGGGCACTGGCCCTCATTCAGAGCCGTTCGCTATTTGCGGTCGTTCGTTTAAAAACAAGGGGTGGCTATTCAAATGATCCGTACGCACATTGCAGTCTGTTCACACCTCTAAGTCTGAACGAACGAGCAAAACACGCTCGTTTATTTGTTAAAAACGCCCCCTGGCCGCTCGCACCATACGTCATGTCCGCTATTTATTAGATTAATCGAGTACATCGACCAGCGTATGAACTAGGGGTGTGCACCGGCCACTTTTCGTGTTTTGTGTTTTGGTTTTGGATCTGGATCTTTCTTCGTGTTTTGGATCTGGATTGGTTTTGCCAAAACCACCCTTCCGTGTTTTGGGTTCTGGGTTTTGTGTTTTGGATCTGTATTTTTTTTTTAAAAAGCATAAAAACAGCTAAAATCACAGAATTTGTTGGTTTCTCTGCTCCTATGCTATTATTAACCTCAATAACCTTAATTTCCACTCATTTCCAGTCTATTCTGAACACCTCACACCTCACAATAGTGTTTTCATGTCCAAAAGGTTGCACCGAGGTAGCTGGATGACTATGCTAAGCGACACGAGTGGGCGGCACAAACACGTGACCCATCTAGGAGTGACACTGCAGTGGCAGACAGGATGGCAGTTAGAAAAACTAGGCCCCAAACTGTACATAATGCAAAGAAAAAAAAGAAGTGCAAGATGGAATTGTCCTTGGGCCCTCCCACCCACCCTTATGTTGTATAAACAGGACATGCACACTTTAACAAATCAATCATTTCAGCGCCAGGGTCTGCCACACAACTGTGGCTGAAATGATTGGTTCGTTTGGGCCCCCACAAAACAAGCTGGCAATTAATGTGTCCCTGCACAAACTGGCTCTACGGAGGCAAGATGTCATCCTCATCCTCCTCATCCACCGATTCCTCACCCTCTTCAGTGTGTACATCCTCATCCTCACAAAGTATTAACTCGTCCCCACTTGAATCCACCACCACAGGTCCCTCTGTACCTTCTGGAGGCTGGTCTCCCTGGAAGAGCTGATAATTCATTTTGATGAACATCATCTTCTCCACATTCTGTGGAAGCAACCTCCTACGCCTTTCGCTGACAAGGTTCCCGGCTGCACTAAACACTCTTTCGGAGTACACACTGGAGGGGGGGCAACTCAGGTAAAATAGAGCCAGCTTGTACAGGGGCCTCCAAATTGCCTCTTTTTCCTGCCAGTACAGGTATGGACTGTCTGACATGCCTACTTGGATGCTGTCACCGATGTAATCCTCCACCATTCTGTCAATGGTGACAGTATCATATGCAGTGACAGTAGACATGTCAGAAATTGTTGCCAGGTCCTTCAGTCCGGACCAGATGTCCAAACTTGGTCCTGCCTGCCCTGCATCACCGCCAGCGGGTTGCTTAGGATACCTAAGTTTTTTCCTGGCAGCCCCAGTTGCGGGAGAAAATGAAGAAGGAGCCGTTGACGTGTCACGTTCCGCTTCAGCTGACAGTGTGTTCACCAGCAGGTCTTTGCACCTCTGCAGGCTTGTGTCGGCCGGAAAGAGAGACACCACATAGGCTTTAAACCTAGGATCAAGCACGGTGGCCAAAATGTAGTGGTCTGATTTCAACAGATTGACCACCCTGGAATCCTGGCAAAGCGAATGAAGGGCTTCATCCACAAGTCCCACATGCCGAGCGGAATCGCTCCATCTTAGCTCCTCCTTCACTTTCTCCAGCTGCTTCTGCAAAAGCCTGATGAGGGGAATGACCTGATTCAAGCTGGCTGTGTCTGAACTGACTTCACGTGTGGCAAGTTCGAAGGGCTGGAGAACCTTGCACAACACGGAAATCATTCTCCACTGCGCTTGAGTCAGGTGCATACCCCCTCCTTTGCCTATGTCATAGGTGGATGTATAGGCTTGTATGGCTTTTTGCTGCTCCTCCATCCTCTGAAGCATATAGAGGGTTGAGTTCCACCGCGTCACAACCTCTTGCTTCAGGTGATGGCGGGGCAGGTTCAAGAGTGTTTGCTGGCGCTCCAGTCTTCGGCACGCAGTCGCTGAATGGCGAAAGTGGCCAGAAATTTTTCGGGCCACCCAAAGCGTCTCCTGCACGCCCCTGTCGCTTTTCAGAAAATTCTGCACCACCAAGTTTATTGTGTGAGCAAAACATGGGACGTGCTGGAATTTGCCCAGATGTAATGCCCGCACAATATTGGTGGCGTTGTCAGATATCACAAATCCCCAGGAGAGTCTAAGTGGGGTAAGCCACTGGGCGATGATTTCCCTCAGTTTCTCTAAGAGGTTGTCAGCGGTGTGCCTCTTACTGAAACCGGTGATACACAGCGTAGCCTGCCTTGTAACGAGCTGGCGTTTCTGAGATGCTGCTACTGGTGACGCTGCTGCTGTTGCTGCGTAAGGTGATACATCTACCCAGTGGGCTGTCACAGTCATATAGTCCTTAGTCTGCCCTGTTCCACTTGTCCACATGTCCGTGGTTAAGTGGACATTGTGTACAACGGCATTTTTCAGGACACTGAGGACACTTTTTCTGACGTTTCTGTACAGTCTCGGTATCGCCTGCCTAGTGAAGTGGAATCTAGACGGGATTTGGAACCAGGGACACACTACCTCCATCAATTGTCTAAATCCCACTGCACTAATGGCGGATACCGGACGCACGTCTAACACCAACATAGCAGTCAAGGCCTCAGTTATACGTTTTGCTTCAGGATGACTGCTGTCGTACTTCATCCTCCTCGCTAAGGACTGTTGGAGGGTCAATTGTTTAGTAAAAGTAGTGGTGTTCCTACTTCCTCTCTGGGATGATGAACGACTCCCAGCAGCAGCAACAGCAGCAGCGGCAGCAGTAGGCGTAGCAATGCAGGATCCTCCAGAGGAATCCCGGATAGGAGAGTCAGTCATGCCAGTGACATGGCCTGCAGGTCTACTTCCGATCCTGACTAAGGAGGAAATTGACGAGGAGGGAGTTGACGGTGTGGTTTGCAGGCGCTTGGATACAACAGGACAACGGGATTTAGGTGTCCCTGGACTGCTTACGGTCTTAGCCAAAGTTTCTGAACTTGACAGTAACTTTTTATGAACGCGCTGCAGGTGCCGTATAAGGGAGGATGTTCCTAGGTGATTGACGTCCCTACCCCTACTTATTTCACCTTTACATATGGTACATATGGCAAGACAGTTGTTGTCCGGATTTGGATAGAAATATTGCCAGACCAAAGAGGTGGAATGTTTGGTCTTCTGCCCAGGCATGACCGTGATGGGCTTTTTCATCCCACGGACAACAACTGTCTCCCCCGGAGCCTGATTTAAACAAACCACATCACCATCAGAATCCTCCTCGCCAACTTCCTCCTCAGCGCCAGCTACACCAGTATCCTCATCCTGTTGTACTTCAACAGTGACATCTTCAATTTGCATATCAGCAAGTGGACTGTGGGTGCTCCTTTCAGCACTTGCAGGGGGCATGCAAATGGTGGAAAGAGCCACCTCTTCCCGTCCAGTGCTGGGAAGGTCAGGCATCGCAACCACCACCACACTTGGACTCTCCTTGGGGATTTGTGATATCTTCTTAGAAAGCACAGTTCTTCGCTGTGCTTTTGCCAGCTTAACTCTTTTGATTTTTTTAGTGGGAGGAGGGCTTCCATCGTCATGTGAAGCTGAACCACTAGTCATGAACATACTAGGGATCGACCTTAGCCGTTCCTTGCCACTCCGTGTCGTAAATGGCATATTGGCAAGTTTACGTTTCTCTTCAGCTGATTTAAATGTCTTTTTCAAGGTCATTTTCCTGAACTTTGCCATTTGGGATGGTATGTGCCCTCTACTATGACATTGGGCATCGGCCTTGGCAGACGACGTTGATGGCATGTTATCGTCTATGTCATGACTAGTGGCAGCAGCTTCAGAACTAGGAGGAAGTGGTTCTTGATCTTTCTCTATTTTATTTTTATCTGAGAAAGTTTGGTCCTCCATTTATGTTATATCGATTTGATATATACGTGCGGCTAAACACAGAAAATAATTTTTTTTTTGGTTTGGACTGGAGTGTACTTTGTGGGTTACAGCACCCTTTAACGGTCAAGCCAGCCGGCCCTTTACTTATGACACAGGCGCACTCTTGGCACTACTTTGTTGATGCACGTGCGGCTACTGCGCACACAATTCACAAACACAGAAAATAATTTTTTTTTGTTTGGACTGGAGTGTACTTTCGGGGGTTACAGCACCCTTTAACGGTCAAGCCAGCCGGCCCTTTACTTATGACACAGGCGCACTCTTGGCACTACTTTGTTGATGCACGTGCGGCTACTGCGCACACAATTCACAAACACAGAAAATAATTTTTTTTTGGTTTGGACTGGAGTGTACTTTCGGGGGTTACAGCACCCTTAACGGTCAAGCCAGCCGGCCCTTTACTTATGACACAGGCGCACGCTTGGCACTACTTTGTTGATGCACGTGCGGCTACTGCGCACACAATTCACAAACACAGAAAATAATTTTTTTTTGGTTTGGACAGGAGTGTACTTTCGGGGGTTACAGCACCCTTTAACGGTCAAGCCAGCCGGCCCTTTACTTATGACACAGGCGCACGCTTGGCACTACTTTGTTGATGCACGTGCGGCTACTGCGCACACAATTCACAAACACAGAAAATAATTTTTTTTTGGTTTGGACTGGAGTGTACTTTCAGGGGTTACAGCACCCTTTAACGGTCAAGCCAGCCGGCCCTTTACTTATGACACAGGCGCACGCTTGGCACTACTTTGTTGATGCACGTGCGGCTACTGCGCACACAATTCACAAACACAGAAAATAATTTTTTTTTGGTTTGGACTGGAGTGTACTTTCGGGGGTTACAGCACCCTTAACGGTCAAGCCAGCCGGCCCTTTACTTATGACACAGGCGCACGCTTGGCACTACTTTGTTGATGCACGTGCGGCTACTGCGCACACAATTCACAAACACAGAAAATAATTTTTTTTTGGTTTGGACTGGAGTGTACTTTCGGGGGTTACAGCACCCTTTAACGGTCAAGCCAGCCGGCCCTTTACTTATGACACAGGCGCACGCTTGGCACTACTTTGTTGATGCACGTGCGGCTACTGCGCACACAATTCACAAACACAGAAAATAATTTTTTTTTGGTTTGGACTGGAGTGTACTTTGGGGGTTACAGCACCCTTTAACGGTCAAGCCAGCCGGCCCTTTACTTATGACACAGGCGCACGCTTGGCACTACTTTGTTGATGCACGTGCGGCTACTGCGCACACAATTCACAAACACAGAAAATAATTTTATTTTGGTTTGGACTGGAGTGTACTTTGGGGGTTACAGCACCCTTTAACGGTCAAGCCAGCCGGCCCTTTACTTATGACACAGGCGCACGCTTGGCACTACTTTGTTGATGCACGTGCGGCTACTGCGCACACAATTCACAAACACAGAAAATAATTTTTTTTTGGTTTGGACTGGAGTGTACTTTCAGGGGTTACAGCACCCTTTAACGGTCAAGCCAGCCGGCCCTTTACTTATGACACAGGCGCACGCTTGGCACTACTTTGTTGATGCACGTGCGGCTACTGCGCACACAATTCACAATCACAGAAAATAATTTTTTTTTGGTTTGGACTGGAGTGTACTTTGGGGGTTACAGCACCCTTTAACGGTCAAGCCAGCCGGCCCTTTACTTATGACACAGGCGCACGCTTGGCACTACTTTGTTGATGCACGTGCGGCTACTGCGCACACAATTCACAAACACAGAAAATAATTTTTTTTTTGGTTTGGACTGGAGTGTACTTTGGGGGTTACAGCACCCTTTAACGGTCAAGCCAGCCGGCCCTTTACTTATGACACAGGCGCACGCTTGGCACTACTTTGTTGATGCACGTGCGGCTACTGCGCACACAATTCACAAACACAGAAAATAATTTTTTTTTGGTTTGGACTGGAGTGTACTTTCGGGGGTTACAGCACCCTTTAACGGTCAAGCCAGCCGGCCCTTTACTTATGACACAGGCGCACGTTTGGCACTACTTTGTTGATGCACGTGCGGCTACTGCGCACACAATTCACAAACACAGAAAATAATTTTTTTTTGGTTTGGACTGGAGTGTACTTTGGGGGTTACAGCACCCTTTAACGGTCAAGCCAGCCGGCCCTTTACTTATGACACAGGCGCACGCTTGGCACTACTTTGTTGATGCACGTGCGGCTACTGCGCACACAATTCACAAACACAGAAAATAATTTTTTTTTTGGTTTAGACTGGAGTGTACTTTCGGGGGTTACAGCACCCTTAACGGTCAAGCCAGCCGGCCCTTTACTTATGACACAGGCGCACGCTTGGCACTACTTTGTTGATGCACGTGCGGCTACTGCGCACACAATTCACAAACACAGAAAATAATTTTTTTTTTGGTTTGGACTGGAGTGTACTTTGGGGGTTACAGCACCCTTTAACGGTCAAGCCAGCCGGCCCTTTACTTATGACACAGGCGCACGCTTGGCACTACTTTGTTGATGCACGTGCGGCTACTGCGCACACAATTCACAAACACAGAAAATAATTTTTTTTTTGGTTTGGACTGGAGTGTACTTTGGGGGTTACAGCACCCTTTAACGGTCAAGCCAGCCGGCCCTTTACTTATGACACAGGCGCACGCTTGGCACTACTTTGTTGATGCACGTGCGGCTACTGCGCACACAATTCACAAACACAGAAAATAAATTTTTTTTTGGTTTGGACTGGAGTGTACTTTCGGGGGTTACAGCACCCTTAACGATCAAGCCAGCCGGCCCTTTACTTATGACACAGGCGCACGCTTGGCACTACTTTGTTGATGCACGTGCGGCTACTGCGCACACAATTCACAAACACAGAAAATAATTTTTTTTTTGGTTTGGACTGGAGTGTACTTTGGGGGTTACAGCACCCTTTAACGGTCAAGCCAGCCGGCCCTTTACTTATGACACAGGCGCACGCTTGGCACTACTTTGTTGATGCACGTGCGGCTACTGCGCACACAATTCACAAACACAGAAAATTATTTTTTTTTTGGTTTGGACTGGAGTGTACTTTCGGGGGTTACAGCACCCTTAACGGTCAAGCCAGCCGGCCCTTTACTTATGACACAGGCGCACACTTGGCACTACTTTGTTGATGCACGTGCGGCTACTGCGCACACAATTCACAAACACAGAAAATAATTTTTTTTTTGGTTTGGACTGGAGTGTACTTTCGGGGGTTACAGCACCCTTAACGGTCAAGCCAGCCGGCCCTTTACTTATGACACAGGCGCACGCTTGGCACTACTTTGTTGATGCACGTGCGGCTACTGCGCACACAATTCACAAACACAGAAAATAATTTTTTTTTGGTTTGGACTGGAGTGTACTTTCGGGGGTTACAGCACCCTTTAACGGTCAAGCCAGCCGGCCCTTTACTTATGACACAGGCGCACGCTTGGCACTACTTTGTTGATGCACGTGCGGCTACTGCGCACACAATTCACAAACACAGAAAATATATTATTTTTTTAGCACTTGGGGGGAGCACCCCTGATGGACAGAGCACCCCCTGGACAACACTACAGCACCTCTTTAGGACTGGGCCACTGCACAGCCCCTATGGAGAACTGACTGCACAACACAGTCCAGCCAGCCCCTATGGACTTTGAAGTAGTGGACACAGCCCCTATTAACAACAGCAGCACAGCACAACACAGCCAGCCCCTATGGACTTTGAAGTAGTGGACAACAGCAGCACTACACTACACTACACTACACAGCCCTAACTCCCACCCTCCCTCTTCACTGTCCACAGCCGAGTGAGAAAATGGCGCCGACGTGGGTACCTTATATAGGATCCAAAACCCGCGAGACTCGGAAGGCGGGAAGATGACGTTTTGCCTCGATTTCAGAATCCGAGTCAGGCGGGAAAAGTCGAGCCTGACTCGGATCGGACTCGGATCGGGGGGGCTCGGGGGGGTTCGGATTTCAGAAATCCGAACCCGCTCACCCCTAGTATGAACTGCTCGCTATTCTTGTGGTTGGTGTTTGCTACCACAAATTTGCGAGCAGTTCTGGCTATAAAATAACCCAGTGACGTGGTCAATGACGCTGCTGTTTTAAATATACACACCCATAAAACGCCCGTTTTGACCTTTAAGCACGCCTGCGTTCGGATCTCCACTCCCCATTTTCAAGCACCTTCCCCTGTTACCACCCACATACGCCTCATTCTGTCACTCAAAATAGCAGGCACTCGCTATATAGCGTACAAACGATTTTCGGCCGTACTGACTGGTTCGCGCATGCGTACTAAAAAGCGTACGCATGCGCAGATGTGCAAACATCGCTCGGAACGAGCGTACTGCCGCTAACGAGCGGCTCTGAATGAGGGCCACTGTGCGCAATGATGCTGGACACCAGTGCATAACCAGTCATCCTGCAGATCACCGATAATACGCTTTTTGATGAGATCTTACTATACATTTGGATAAGTGTACCCTTTTGTGGTCATACCTGATATTTATATATGTGACATACAGGGCATACCAGTGATGTCTTATATTAGACTAAATGATATAAAAGTATATCAAATGGCACTGTGCTCATATAAACTTGAAGGTATTGGGATGGCAGATAAGGTAATCAAGACACATATATTATGTAAAAAATTAAAACATTTAATTGGTAACTGACGATATAAACCAATAAGTAAAGTGAAACTAATGAATATATAATAATTGCTTGTAAAGGTGTGTGTATATATAATATATATATATATATATATATATATATGTGTGTGTATAGAAGCCTGTAAGTAACCATAAATAGAAAAATTACAATGCACTCAATTAAAAATCTGTTGTGCAAGACATAGGGCCTGATTCAGAGCCGTTCGCTATTTGCGGTCGTTCGTTCAAAAACAAGGGGTGGCTATTCAAATGATCCGTTCGCAAATTGCAGTCTGTTCACACCTCTAAGTCTGAATGAGCAAGCAAAACATACGCTCGTTTATTTGTTAAAAACGCCCCCTGGCCGCTCGCACCATACGTAATGTCCGCTATTTATTAGATTAATCGAGTACATCGACCAGCGTATGAACTGCTCGCTATTCTTGTGGTTGGTTTTTGCTACCACAATCTTGCGAGCAGTTCTGGCTATAAAATAACCCAGAGACGTGGTCAATGACGCTGCTGTATTAATTATGCACACCCATAAAACGCCCGTTTTGACCTTTAAGCACGCCTGCGTTCGGATCTCCACTCCCCATTTTCAAGCACCTTCCCCTGTTACCACCCACATGCGCCTCATTCTGTCACTCAAAATAGCAGGCATTCGCTATATTGCGAGCACATGAATTTCGGCCGCACTGACTGGTTCGCGCATGCGTATAACGATCCGTACGCATGCGCAGATGTGCGAACATCGCTCGGAACGAGTGTACTGCCGCTAGCGAGTGGCTCTGAATGAGGGCCATAGAGTCCAACTTATGTACTGTAGCTGCTCAAGTCCTAAGCTGCACAATAATTAGAAGCAATCCAACCTTATTGTAGAGATTATTATAAGTAAAAGTCCATCGTTGATCAAGCACTACCACGGAACAATATATGAATAATCTTTGCTGCAGTCCTGTTGCCGTTTCTCTGGATGATGAATATAAAGTGAGCTCACTGTAGAATGGTCAGAGCGGCTGCGTGGTGAACTAGATGCAGGAATACCAGAACCGTGCAGCTGCTGGGTAGATTGAATGCAGAATTGTCAGCACTATACTGGAATTCCTAAATCGCAGGTAAAACACAGTAGGTGATTCCCTCAGGAACTGAGGTGTTTCGCTTCTGCATGTCTTAGGGGCATATTTTTCACAATCCGCTTCTCAGATGTGGATGGGATGTGATACATTCTCCTGAAATCGAATTGCGATATTTGAATTCCTTTACAAGGTTGTATGACATATAGCATACATGGACAGAGCTTTGTGCGAAAGCTCTGTCCATGCAATTCCTCTCCCTGCATTTCTCACGGTATTTTTCACAAAAAATACTGTGAGACTCTGCCTGCACGGGAAGCAATCGGGAAGCCGACTGCCTATATACCGGCAGCCGGCTTCCCAACTGTCTTATCCCGGCAAGGGTGAAATGCCGGGCGTCTAGATGTAGACGCCCGCATTTCCCCGACGGGGGTGGTTAGGGTTAGGCACTTAGAGGGGGGATTAGGGTTAGGCACTTGGGGGGAAAGTTAGGGTTAGGCACCCCTAAGGAGGGTTAGGGTTAGGGGGGTTAGGTTAGTGGATACTTACCTATCCACGATCTGGATTTCCAGCGCTGTCGGGCTTCCGCTGCGTCGCACTCTGCTCCTGTCGGGCTGCCGCGAATCGAACCCTGCACATGTGCAGCCGGCTCTCCTCTCTGCTCCCCCACTCAGGTTACACTTACCTCAGCAATCGGTGAGGTCCTCAGCGATTTGGTCAGCTGATGGCTTTACGTAACTCAGGCCATCTGATCCCTGCAGTAAACTGAGGTTGCCATTGGGACTTTACAGCATCTCAGCTTACCGATCATATGACTGCAAAGTATGAGGTGCTAAGTTTGAATCCTAGGTATGGCTGCATTTTAAATTAAGGAGAATGTGAAATTGCTTGATATAATTAGAATTCACAGGTCTTCACTGTAGTAGTAGATGATTCCATTGGTGACTAACTGCAAAGCATGAGGTGCTAAGATCGAGTCCCAGGTATGACTATATTTTAGATTAATAAGAATGTGAAGTTGCTTGATATAGTTATAATTCACAATCTTCCCTTGTAAGAGCAGATGGCTTCATTGGTAAGCTGTCAAACTACAAAGCGTGAAGTGACAGGTTCGAGTCCCAACTATGACTGTATTTTGAAATGTGAATATGAATGAAAAAGTAGGAGATGTGATCAAACGCAGTGAAGAGATGCTTGGACTCACAGAGCAAGAAGTTACATTGCAGAGGATGTTTCTTTTATAACGACAACTTCCAGATAGGCTGCCCTGGCCGTCTGGGCCTGCCACGGCACCCAGGGCACGTGCCCTGCCCTAGTTATGCCACTGAATTTAACCATGAGCTAAACAGAGTGTTAGTTGCCTAAAATGGTTTAAAACTGACCCTCTAAGCTTGGACCTTTAGAGAGGGATGTACCAAAGCCTTTTTGTTGTAAAACCTCAGAAAATTTGCACTTTTCGGAGAATTTACCGCATCTATATACTTCCAGGGGCCGGCGCTTCCACTAGGCAGCTTTAGGCAGCTGCCTATGGGCGCAGGGTGCTGATGGGCGGCTAACTGAGGCTGGGATGGAGCTCTTTTCCATCTGAGGCCGCCTCTCCCCCAATAGTGGGCCGCGACATCGCCTCCCCCTCCCGTGTGGTGGTTAAAATATCCGGCCAGCATAATTCAAAAGTACAAACTGCGGCTCAGAGGAGGACTTCACTAACCCTCCCTGCGTGGCATACACATAGTTTGTCAGTGATGTCACGTGTGTCTTCCCACCAGTCAGCGCCAAGCAAGAAGCCCGGCGGCGCTCCTTCTTCTTGAGTTCCAGCGAGGGCTGCTGCTGCCAGCATGCCCAACTGTGGACTGAGATGTCTGTTAAACAGCCTGCTGTCTGCTGCTGATTGGGGCCAGAGAGCACAGATTGCCAGCAATACCTGATGCTGGCTGCTGTGCTGATCACCAGGTACTGACATATTATATATATATATGAAGTAATGTGTGTGTGTGTGTGTATAAAATATATATAGTGTGTTATATATATATATATATATGTGTGTATATATATATATGTGTATATACAGTATATGTAAATATATATTAGAGATGAGCGGTTCGGATTCTGTGGAATCCGAACCGCTCCGAACATTGGGGATCCGAGTCCACCCGAACCCTGTTCGGGTGTTCACCGCCTGACTCGGATCCCCGTTCGGGGCCGAACGGCGGCCGCCTGATGTCGGATTCTCACTAGAGAATCCGACATCAGGTCTCCTCGCGTGTAGGGCAGAGCGCAGTGATAGCGCTCTGCCCTACACAGACACAGACACACAGCCGCCAGCGGCAGCTGTGTGTTTGTTACAGCAGCCAATGAGAGTCACACAGACTCTCATTGGCTGCTGCACGGAGGGAGCCGGCTGGAGCTCACACATGAGCTCCGTCTTCCGGCTCCCTCCTCAGCGTGTGACAGAGCGGACGGCGCGGGAGCGGGGATACAGGTAAGTTTTATTTTTTTTATTTTTTTACTTGTCAAAGGTCCGGGGGCGCTACTGGGGGGGGGGTCTGCACTACTGGGGGGGTCTGCTACTGGGGGGGGCTATACTACTGGGGGGGCCATACTACAGAGGGGCCTGCTACTGGGGGGGCTATACTACTGGGGGGGGTCTGCACTACTGGGGGGGGGTCTGCTACTGGGGGAGGCAATACTACTGGGGGGGCCATACTACAGAGGGGCCTGCTACTGGGGGGGGCTATACTACTGGGGGGGGTCTGCTACTGGGGGGGGCCATACTACTGGGGGGGATCTGCACTATTGGGGGGCCATACTACAGAGGGGCCTGCTACTGGGGGGGGGCTATACTACTGGGGGGGTCTGCACTACTGGGGGGGTCTGCTACTGGGCAGGGCTATACTACTGGGGGGGCCATACTACAGAGGGGCCTGCTACTGGGGGGGGCTATACTACTGGGGGGGTCTGCTACTGGGGGGGCCATACTACTGAGGGGCCTGCTACTGGGGGGGGCCATACTACTGGGGGGGCCTACTACAGGGGGGGCCATACTACAGGGGGGGGCCCATACTACAGGGGGGGCTACTACTGGAGCAGCCTACTACTGGGGGGGCCTGCTACTGGGGCAGCCTACTACTGGGGGAGCCATACTACTGGGGGGGCATACTACTGGGTGGCATGCTAATGGGGGGCATACTACTGGGGGGGCCTGCTAATGGGGGGCATACTACTGGGGAGCATTCAACTGGGGGCACTGCATAGTGGACCGTACTACTAAGGGGACTGCATAGGGGGCACCACTGCTGGGGGACATTGTGTAAGGGACACCGCTACTGTGGGCATTGTGTAAAAGGGTCACTACTGTGGGCATTGTGTAAAAGGGGCACTACTGTGTGTCGTAACATAAATAAGAGACACTACTTTATGGTGTAATGTGAATCAGGCCCTATGTGCGGTGTAATGCTAATAAGATTGTGCACTGTGACTCCTAGGGCCGTAGCCCACTTTGTAAACAAGTACTGTGACTCTGCTGGCCACTGGGTGGGTGCACTACTTTTCATTTCTGCCACTGCTGTGTGGCAATGTGTCATAGATGTGCTTTATACTGTGGTGTCTGTGTCGTTGTGCCGCTGCTTTGTCGCTTAGTAACCAGTCAGCTCACTGCAACCTTTGGCCAATAATGTTGAAAACAATATTATAAGCTGTGATATGGTCTAAATTGACTGGAAATTAATGTTATTGAGGTTAATAATACTCTAGGAAGAAAAAAAAGACCAATTTATGTGATTTTAGCTTTTTTTGTCAATTTTTTTAAAAAAACTCAAATCCAAATCCAAATCCAAATCCAAAGCCAGTCACCGCAGTTTGGCAAATCCAAATCCAAATCCAAAGCCGGACGACGAATTAGAACCAAATCCAAATCCGGCAAAAATGGTCCGGCGCACATCCCTAATATATATACAGTGGGGGAGGGAATGCTGAAGTTTTGCCTAGACTGCCAGGAAACCTTGTACCAGCCCTGTATACTTCCCCATACCGTATGTAAGAAAAGGGTCTGCAGCTGATATCCAGGGAAACAGCAGTCTCAATAGCATTCTATGGTGCTGTGATATGCCAGCATGCATCAACCTCCGGAAAGCGCTATTTTCCGAAGCCTTTGTTCCGGAGCTAATGCCATTAGAGGCTGGGTCCGATACCTGGAAATTAAAGCCTATATCAGAGGTGCTGTCCTGACAAGAACACAAAGATACATACGTGAAGATGTCCGTTAATGATCGCATTATAAACGTGATCATTATTACATCTCGCCCTTAGTGAGACACCCTGAGGCAGCTGTCACATGCAGCAGGTTTTCGATGGGGCATCAAAAATAAAAGAATAATTTTTTATTTTTTTTATTAAAACTGCCAATATTTGTTTATGGTGGTTTATATGAAGAACGAGAGGTACGCCATTTTAGACAGCCTAATGGTTAGGACCACCACTTTGTCTGCAAAAGTACAACTTGGGAGTGTAGGTAAAACCGTTCCATCTGGGATGTTACACCTATAGGTGTTTTTCTTGCTTATGAAAAGGTCTCTTTAACTAACATTTTCCTCTATAATAACGGTAATATACACATTTCTATCTAGAGATTACAGTTCAGTACATACTGGGCCTGATTCTGAGATGTACGCTAACCCGATGGTCAGCGCACATCTCCAATGTTCCCTTCTCTGCGCGTGCAGTAGCTGAAGCATGCAACTCTACAGGACCCGGTCAGGCTGCGGTAAACTTCAGCTACGGCAGCCTGGCTAAAGGTGATGAACACAGGCTGCGACCTTGGTACAGCGTTGGGATCACGCAGATACAGCAAGGAGGTGTCTGACACCTCCTTCTACATTTTCATTTGAGATGGACCGAATTGCACAGCTGCTTGTGTGCGGCTCTGCCATTCCATCCATCTTTTAATCAGGCCCACTGTACTGTATATTGGATGTATTATATTTTAGTTCCTTTATAGGAAAGTTTTTAAAACTCAGCAGCCATTTGTAAGGGAACAATGCATTTCCAAATAATATGAGCTCCTGAAAATGGGGCCAATTCTAACTGAAAAGTGAAAAAGGGAAAGTGTGAGTGCATTTATCTGACCTATAGACTTGCTGTCATACATGCATAAACTGTTCTCGCTTGTCAAAAGAAAAAAGGCTGACAATAAATAATTTTCATTTGCACAGTCCCTTTATGCTGGCACATCTGCCTCTTGTGGGCAAGATGCAGCTTGGTTACAGTTCAGCTCAAACTGTGGCAGGGTCATTACCAGTGCACTAATTACAATGGTCCTCTGGACAGTCTAATTGATGGGTTGGTTCTGAAGTGACCTTGTGAACTAAAATAAAATGAATAGAAAGAACCAGCTGGGAGAGTTGAGTCAGAAACATTTTAAGAGCAAAAATGTACTTTTTTGCAGAGACACAGGAGAACTTAGCAGGCTCACTGTAGATGTTTGCACAAAAAGAAGAAATACAGGTGCTCAAATCCAAATGAACTGATTGTATATAAATAAATAAATTTTTTAAATGAATAAAGGTTTTTGGCATAATCTTGGCCAAGGTTATGGGCCTACCCACCACATCCGGGTAACCTCTGTAGGGTAGGTCCCTAACATACTAGGGTTCAAATCCAGAGCGCAGGACACCTCCAAACTGGCCCAGCTAAACCACCCCAGTGCACCGCCATAGTTAGAGAAGTGCAGTGTAAAAGACATATTTAAGAGCAGCCACTGCTGCTTATAAAGAATGAAAATAAAAAAGTGAGGTACATGTATAATATAGGTGCAATGTATATTTTCGAAGTAGGAGCATAGCTGAGAATGGAGCTTCCCATAGGTGTTCCCATTCCAGTGAAAGCTGCTTGGGGCAGCAATTGCAGTTATATGCTGTGCACCCTGTGGAATTTTACTATAGCATATGTATTCTGTCAATGTAAGTTAAATGCTCAAAATAAATAATACAATCTCCTCTATCAACTGATATCAATGATTCAAAGGAGATCACAGTTAGATCCTAGGTGCTATACTTAAATAAGGCAGTGTCAAAGCAGCTACCCCTTAATGTCAGATAGTGCATCACTAAAGCATTCTATTCCACCAATAGGACCTCAATGCCCATCAGAAAAAACTGCCACTGTTTGCTGTTTTTACTCCTCACTCCAGTATTCCCCCGCAGCCTTGCCATACCCCACTAGCTCAGTTCAGTACAGGGACCCTGGATCGGTGGCGCCAGGACTGCCTGGCTCTATGTATGGTAGACTAAATAACTGCTGGCATATCTGCGTACTGCGGTAGTGGAGAGCCCACCGCTACTGGTCACACGCGCGACCTCTACGATATATAGGAGGGGCATACCTGTGCCTCCCGCTTGGGCAATTCTAACAGCCCTTGTTTGTAAAGGGACAGGACTCAGTGGCATACTCGGAATTTCTACAGAGGGGTTTTTAAATGCTTGATTTTAACTTGTTACCAGTAAGAGGGCATAATTAGCACTTACACCAGCTATAATATACATCATACGAATGTACGGAATGAAATAATTCAGGCCTATACAGGACAAGCAGACACAGTAAGCAATTATATGTATAAGTAGGGCCATCCTGTCTGCGCTGAATCTTTTTATTTCATATGTGGGCTCCATTGCTGATCATTTGAGCAAGGTGGGAAATCTGGGGGGGGGGGGGCAGAAAACGTGCATTGCCCTGGACATAGACGTACAGATTGCTCCCCTTATGTACTGGATAGTGTATTATTCAGTATTAATAATCGATCCTATAGATGGTCTATATCAGTGCAAACCGAACAGTCCATGTTTTCCATATCACCTAGTCGGTTCACAACTATATTCATTACTGGCTGTGCAATTTTTACTACTGGCTGACATATTAAAAGATCAACAGGGACTGTAGTTTGCTAGTTATTTAATTTGTGACACTGAGGGGATCCTAATTTGTATGGCCCCTTTTTATCTGGGGCATGAATTGGGCAGTCTGTGGTACCTGGGAGGGCTGCCTGCCACGCCTAGAGCAGGCAGCAGCAGTCCCCCCAGTATAAAGATGGTGGCCGCACTCGGGGCAAAGCCATGCCCCCTTCGCGGCCAATCACGGGTGCACAACTGCCCGCAATCCGACCGCTCACCAGCCCGACCAGCGGAGCAGCCAGCGGAAAACAACACAGCGGGCAACATGCCCAACTGTGCTCCACCTGACAGCACAGTTGCGGCCGCCGCTTCCAGCCTAGGCCGCACTGGGCACCCCATGGAGAAACAGGATCGGCAGTGGCAAACGCAGGATTTCTAGAGGGGGGTTTCCAAATGCTTGATTTTAGAGTGCGTGTGGCCAGTCCATGAAGAGGTTAGAATTAGCACTTAACCAACTTTACATATGCGTCATGCAAAGTGTATTGTGTGTCATAATTCCAGCATATAGAGTACCAGCGATCACAGTAAGCCATTATATGTGTCAGTAGGGCCGTCCTGTCTGAGCTGAATGTTTTTATTTTAGATGTGGGCACCTTCCAGAGCATGGGAGCAAGTCCGGGAGTCTAGGAACAGCAGAGGAACCTAGCACTGCCCTGGACATGTAAGTACATATTGGGTTCTATAGCAGCACAACCCTAACAGTGCATGTTTTCCAGATCTCCTATTTTTATTTCTTATTTATTACTGACTGATACATGTTAAAAGATCCACAGGTGGTGCTAATTATTTCATTTGTGATACTGAGAAGAACATGCAGCACTAATAAAATTCTATTACATTACTATTTCTATTGTGGTCATGGTGTGAGCTGGGGAGGGGGCTTTCCAGGCAGATGGAAACCCCCCCTGTGTTTGCCTATGATCGGAGATGGCGGATACCACCAGCCACTTCCGTACTACAAAGCTAAAGGGCAGGGGCCGTCAGCCACGGTCATAGCTGTGGCCCTGCCCTACTGCGCAAGCACTGCCTCAGGTCCAGTCCGGGGGGGGGGGGGGGGCAGCAATACGGGAGACTGGAGTTGTAGCCCAGCAGCACCTGCAGCCAAGGAAGGAAGGAATCACAGTGGGAAAGAATACAGGGAAAGTATGAAAGAATATGTGAAAAGAATTAAAGTATATGGGAAGAGAAAAAAAGAAAAGCAGGAGGGAAGAGAACAGGAGAAAGAGAAAAAGCAAAAGGAGATTTATTCAGGAGATTTAAATCACAAATTTTACTTCTCTGTCCTGGAAAAAAAACTGGAACAAAGAGGCAGATTTACATACATCACTCTATTATATACTCTTAGACCACTCCCCATGAAACATTCATTGGATGCATAAGACAAGTTAAACTTAAAGGGGCAATATCCAACATGTTATTAAACTGGCAACACTCAAAACACTTGTGGTTTAATATCCCTCATGCTTAAATGTCAGGCTTCGGGCTTACAGTACATCTGTTAATATATATACTAATCTTTTAATTAGGGATGTGCGCCGACCCCCGTGTTTTGGTTTTGGTGACAGGGCAAATTCAACATTTCTTGCAGGTGCTTCAATCTTCTACATGCACCTGCTGAATAGTGAAAATTTCCGGAAATGTTGCGGGCCACAGAGAGCATCTCCTGTATGGCCCTGTCATTTAAAAATAAAATTGTACCACCAAGTTGATTGTGTTAGCAAAACATGGGATGTGTTGGAATTTACCCTGCTGTAATGCTCTCACAATATTGGTGGCATTGTCAGAAATCCCAAATCCCAAGGACAGTCCAAACAGGGTAAGCCATTTTGCAATGACTTCCCTGAGTTTTTCTAAGAGGTTGTCAGTGGTATGCCTCATAGTGAAACCAGTGTTACACAGAGTAGTCTGTCTTTGAATGAGCTGCTGTTTCTTCGATGCTGCTGCTGTTGGTGGCACTGAAGGCAATACACCCACCAAGTGGGCTGTTACAGCAGGGCCGAAACTAGGATATCTGTCACCTGGTGCAAGGCAGCAATTTTGCGCCCCCTCCCTTCCTGTACCTGAAGTTTGTCCTTGCTCGTCCATGCGGATGGCTGGCATAAACCCCCTGGCAATGAGCATAAACCCCCCTGGCCAGTAAGGACCTTTAGCATTTTTCTCCTCTTTGGTGGCGGCCATTTTTGGATGGCCGTTTTTCTGAGTCTGCAGCCCCCAAGCCACCTTGAGTCAGCTTTTTTCACCCCCTGCAATCTGGCACCCGGTGCACGTGCACCTCTAGCCCCCCCCTAGTTGCGGCCCTGGTTACAGTCATGTAATCTTGCGTATGTCCTCTTCCACTTGTCCACATACCTGTGGTTAAGTAGACAGTGGGTACAATGGCATTTTGGAGGACACTAATTAATTTTTTGAATGTCCCTGTACAGACTGGGAATTGCTTTTCTAGTGAAGTGGAACCTAGATGGGATTTGGTAGTGGAGACACAGGACCTCAATTAACTGTCTATATCCCACTGCACTAATTGCAGATATCGGATGCACATCTAATACCAGCATACTGTAGATGTTAAGGTTTCAGTGATCCACTGTGCAACTGGGTGACTGCTGTCATATTTGCTCCCCCTTGCAAAGGATTGTTTAACAGTCAATTGTTTTTTTGAACTACTACTAGTAGTCTTCCTGGTACCCTTCTGGGATGAAGAACCACTCCCAGCAGCAGCAGCAGGCATAGCACTCAAGGATTCTTCTGAGGAATTCAGGATAGGGGAGGACTGAGTTATCCATATCAAATTGGATGCAGGACTACTTCCGATCATGATTGAGGATATTGTTGATGAAGGTGATGGTGGTGAAGATGCCTGGTGCTTGGATCTAGCAGAGAGAAGGGAGCTAGCTGATGCTGGACTGCTTTTTTCACCAAAGTTTTTGTATTTTGCAAACACTTTTGATGGATGCGCTGTAGATGACGTTACAGGGAGGAGGTTCCTAGATGGTTAGGGTCCCTACCTCTTACTCTGGCATGACAACAGGTACAGATGGCTTGACAATTGTTCGGATTTGGGTAAAAATTATTCCACATGGATTTTTTGTTTTATGCCCAAGCATGACAGTGGGCTTTTCCTTATCATGGGCAACAACTGTTTCCACTGGGGCCTGATTTACACAAAGAACTTCCTCATTAACAACATCTTCGTCATCAGCATCCTCATCATCAACATCCTTATTAGCGTCAGTTACACAATATCCTCCTCATCCTGGTGCACTTCCACAGAAGCAGCCTCAATTTCTATGTCAGCATGTTGACTTGAGCTACTCATCCCCACATTTGCAGAGGATGCACAAGTGGTTTGAAGGAGGCTCCTCTTAGAGTACAGTATTGGAAAGGTCAGTCTCACACATGGCACCCACCGACACACTTAAAATCTCTTGTCAGGGATTTGTGACATTTCTGAGAGCACAGATGGTTCCTGTGCCTTAACGATTTTAATTTTTGTGAAATGTCTACAGGTAGAAGGGCTTACATCATCATAAGAGGCAGAACCACCAGTCATAAATAAAGGCCAAGGCCTTAGCCTTTCCTTGCCACTTCGTGTGTTGAAAGGCATATTGCCAATTTTATGTCTTTCTGCAGCTAACTTTCCATTTGATGTTTTTACTTTACCACTGTAAAAGATTGGTTCTTTCATTTTAGATGCCCTGACTGAAGCCCTGTATGCCCTTGGGCATCGGCTTTAGTAGATAATGTAGACATACTAGTATCATCATGGCTGGTGGCACTGGCAGCAGCTCCAGCACTAGTATGTGGTTCCTCTCAACTGATCATATTCCATATCAACAAACATGAATGAAGTGGAGTAGAGCACACAAGTCAATTTGTACCAATTTTAAATATTACACTGCAGTATCAATGACCTACGGTGTCACAATATGTCACAATATGTTTTACGAATAAGAAAAGAATAACACATTGCGCTACCACTTACAGTGTCACAAGATTTTTTATGAGTAAAACACTGCACTACCACATACATTGTCACAATATTTTTTATGACTAAGAAAGGAATAACACACTGCGCTACCACTTACAGTGTCAAAATATTTTTTCTGAATAAGAATAACACTGTGCTATGATTTATAGTGTCACAATATGTGGATGATAAACTGGATGAGAGAGCAGCTCCTCGATGAACAACAGAGTATCTTTTTATGGACAACAAAGCACCCCTGTGGAGTGCAGTTGGACCACCTGCAGAGTCACAAATACGTGGATGATGAACTGCGGTCTGGATGGCAGTGTCAACAAACAATAATAGAGCAGCTAGCACACACACACAAAAAATTATAATAAATATCTTTTTTTTTTAGTGGAATGATAGTTATTAATTTTAACTTTTATTTTTTTACACTGGGGAAAAGCACCCCTGGATTGACAGATCACCCCTGGATGACACAGCACCCCTTTATGTACTGCAGTCCTAGCCCTATGATGGACCGGACAACACAGCAGCACCCCTTTATGTACTGCAGCCCCAGCCCCTTTGTGAACAACACAGCAGCACCCCTTTGTGTATTGCAGCCCCAGCCCCTTGATGGTACTGCAGCCCCAGCCCATTGATGGGCAGGACAACACAGTAGCACCCCTTTATGTACTGCAGCCCCAGCCCCTTTATGGACAACACAGCATCTGCCAGTGGCGGGCTGGCCCGGAGGGCAGGGTGCCATGTGCCCCCCGGGCCGCAGCGCCATGCGGGCCGCGGGCAGTCTGTGTCTCTGTGACCGGACGGAATTCGGACAGCGCTACACAGTGACTGACAAACACACAGCCGCCGGCTCCGGCAGCTGTGTGTTTGTTTTGAGTGGCAGCCAATGAGAGTCTGTTAGACTCTCACTGACTGCCGCTGCACCCACTGCAGGAGCCGCTCCATCTTCCGGCTCCTGCAGTGGGTAATGGGAGAGATGTCATGATGTCATATGACGTCTCTCCCATAATGCAGAGCGGCCCGGGAGCCGGGAGGACAGATGGAGGAGCGGGGATTCAGGTAAGTGTTTTTTTATATTTTATTTATTACGTGTGTGTGTACTGTGGGAGGGGGGAATTACTACTGGGGGCACTACAAGGGGGAGAGCACTACTGGGGGCTCTACAAGCGGGATTACTACTGGGCGCACAACAAGGGGAGGCTACTATTGGGGGCATTACAAAGTGGGGGCTACTACTGGGGGCACTACAAGAGGGAGAGAGCACTACTGGGGGCACTACAAGGGGGGAGACCACTACTGGGGGCACTACAAGGGGGGGACTACTACTGGGGACACTACAAGGGGGGGATCTACTACTGGGGGCACTGCATAGGGCGTACCACTACTGGGGGCACTATATAAGAAGCTTACTACTGGGGGCACAAGGGGCACTGCACAGGGGGACCACTACTCGGGGCACTGTATAAGGGGCACTGCATAGGAGGATCACTACTGGTGGCCTGTATAAGGGGGTCCTCTCCTGGGGCACAGGGGGCACTGCATATGGGCACCACTACAGGGGGCTGCCCCATATCTTTATTTTTACTTTATATTAATTCCATATGGACCCGTCTCCTCCCTGGAACACTTGAGAGGGGGGGGGGCCTAAGCACGCACGTGCTCCGGGCACCATGGCTACATGGAATCTGTATGAAATACCGCCGACCTGGCCGACCAAAGCAGAGTTCCCGGCAGCGGAAGCCCGACAGCGCTGGAAATCCCGATCATCGATAGGTAAGTATTGACTAACCTAACCTAACCCCCTAACCCTAACCCTCCTTAGGGGTGCCTAACCCTAACCTCCCCCCCAAGTGCCTAACCCTAATCCCCCCTCTAAGTGCCTAACCCTAACCCCCCTTCCCTGCTGCCTAAACCTAAGTCCCCCGGGGGGGTGCCTAACTCTAACCCTCCCTCCCCCTAGCCTAACCCTAACCCTCCCGGGGGGGTACCTTCGATCGGGATGCCGGGCGCCGGTCTCCCGGCGTTGGGGAAATGTCAGGGGTCTACGTCTAGACACCCGGCATTTCACCCTCGGGCAGCCGGCTTCCCGATTGTATACCGGCTACATGCTACTCCTCTGCCAGGGCACCTGCATGCATTTGCCCCCCAGGCTAAAAGTTGCCAGCCAGCCCCTTGCAGCAGCCCTTTATGTACTGCAGCCCCAGCCCCAGCCCCAGCCCCTTGATTGACAGGACAACAGTGACAGCAGCCCCAGCTAGACAACACTGCACCCTTGAGGAGTTGAGAACAAGTGCACAGACAGAGCAGCACTGAACACGTTTGTGACTTGTTACATCATAAGCTGCCATTGTGATGTCACTCAGCTTTGGTAGATAGGTCACCATTTTGTGGAGAACTGTCAGTTATAAACTATGTCTGCTGATATGACATCCCACCATGTAAGGTTTGTTTACTTCAAGTTATCCTAAATGTTATATATGAAAATAATAGATAGATAGATAGATAGATAGATAGATAGATAGATAGATAGATAGATAGATAGATAGATAGAACTGTCAGTTATCAACTGTATTAGTTAATATATTTACTAATCTTGTAATGTAAGCTAATTTTAACCTCAATGATAAATAGATAGATAGATAGATAGATAGATAGATAGATAGATAGATAGATAGATAGATAGATAGATAGATAGCTAGATTGATAGATAGATAGATAAATTGCCTGCAGGAGGTAATTTTTCACATCAATATACTTAAACTATGTCTGCTGATATGACATCTCACCATGTAAGTTTTGTTTATTTCACGTTAACCTAAATGTTATATATGAAAATAATCGATAGATAGATAGATAGAGTTATCAACTGTATTAGTTAATATATTTACTAATCTTGTAATGTAACCTAATTTTAACCTCAATGATAGATAGATAGATAGATAGATAGATAGATAGATAGATAGATAGATAGATAGATAGATAGATAGGAATCGGTATGGAATCCCGGCTGCCGCATGGCCGGCAGTTCGATTCCCGGCAGCGGCAGCCTGACAGATCAGCAGAGCCCAGCAGTGGAAGCCCAACAGCGCTGGAAATCCCGATCATCTCTAAGGTAAGTATAAACTAACCTAACCTAACCCCCTAACCCTAACCCTCCTTAGAGGTGCCTAACCCTAACCTCCGCCCCCCAAGTGCCTAACCGTAATCCCTCTCTAAGTGCCTAACCCTAACCCCCACCCTTCTCTGCTACCTAAACCTAAGTCCCCCGGGGGGGTGCCTAACCCTAACCTCCCACTGGGGGTGCCTAACCCTAACCCCCCTTCTCCTAGCCTAACCCTAACCCTCCCGGGGGGTGCTTAACCCTAAGTCCCCCCCGGGTCCCCTAAACCTAACCCTCCCCCCCGCAGCTGTCCGGCCGCAGCGCCTGGCATCCCTTCGATCGGGATGCTGGGTGCCGGTCATTTATCCCACGCCGGGATAAAGCAGCCAGGAAGCCGGCTGTCGGTATTAAGGCAGCCGGTTTCCCGGCTGCATACCGATAGATAGATAGATAGATAGATAGATAGATAGATAGATAGATAGATAGATAGATAGATAGATTATAAATAGATTTTAAATAGATAGATAGATAGATAGATAGATAGATAGCAATGGCAAATTGCCTGCAGGAGTTGATTTTTCACATCAATATACTTACCATGTGATTTGTTACATCATAAACAGCCATTGTGATGTCACTCAGCCTTGGTAGATAGGTCACCATTTTGTGGAGAACTGTCAGTTATAAACTATGTCTGCTGATATGACATTTCTCCATGATAGATAGATAGATAGATAGATAGCATTGGTGAAATGCAGGTAGAATGTAATTTATAACCTCAATAGGCTAATCATATGACTTGCTAAAGAATTGCCAATTATCAACTGTGGGGTCTATTCATTATGTTAATTATCGGGGTCCCCGATAATTAAAATTTCATCTAGCCGGGAGCGCCGAAGCAATTCAACTTTGCTTCAGCACAGAGACAGCTTATCCGAAAATCATCTGTCTACACAGGACTTTTCACTGCTCATTTCGGTTTGATGGAAGGAGCCGGACATATGGAAGGAACGTGTTGCGTGCAGCAAGCAGGAGCAAATGCCATCTGAAGATGATGAATACTCCTGCAGTCAAGCTCCGAAAATATAATATTTTCAGAGCTTGATGAATTTTGTCCCCATACTAGTGTATATGGACAGTGGGCCATTCCGCAAGAGGAAGGTAAGTAGGAGATAACTGTTATACTAGTTTATGGGGACTGCAGGCCCATTCCGCAAAAGGAAGGTGAGTAGGAGATATCTGTGATTTCTCCTGTTTTACCTTCTTGATGAATGGCCCGATATCTTAATTTCTACAATTGCATGTTAAAAATTTTTAATTTTCACCTGCTTTTGTAGAAATTAAGTGATAATGAATAGGCCCCTGCATCTGTTAATATATTTACTAACCTTGTAATATAAGATTATTTTTAACCTCAGTGATAGATATAGATAGATGGATGGATGGGTTGATGGATGGATGGATAGATTATAAATAGATTTGAAATAGATAGAGAACAATGGAAAAATGCATGCAGGAGGTGATTTTTCACCTTAGTATACTACCATGTGACTTGTTACATCATAAACAGCCATTGTGATGTCACTCAGCTTTGGTAGATAGGTCACCATTTTGTAGAGAACTGTCAATTATAAACTATGTCTGCTGATATGACATCTCACAATGTAAGGTGTAAGGTATGTTTACTTTAAGTTAAATGTTATATAAGAAAATAATGTTAGTTATGTAGATGGACGGATGGACTAAAATGCAGGTAGAATGTAATTTATAACCTCATTAGGCTAATCATATGACTTGCTAAAGAACTGTCAGTTATCAACTGTATCTATTAATATATTTACTAATCTTTTAATGTAAGCTTATTTTAATCTCAATGATAGACGGATGGATAGATAGATAGATAGATAGATAGATAGATAGATAGATAGAATTGGTGAACTGCAGATAGATAGATTACGATTTTGAATAGATAGATAACAATGGCAAAATGCATGCAGGAGGTGATTTTTTTCACCTCAGTATGCTTACCATGTGACTTGTTACATCATAAAGTGTCATTGTGATGTCACTCAGCTTTGGTAGATAGGTCACCATTTTGTGGAGAACTGTCAGTTATAAACTATGGGCCTGATTCAGACCCACTCGTGAGCGGCTGTCCGCTCGCAAGTGGGTCGATGTTCTGGACTGAGCATGCGCACGACGGAGGGAGCTCCGTCGTGCGCATGCGCCAGACGCGACGAGCGAAGGAAAGTCCTTCGCTTGTTGTGTCTGATCAAAGGGGGCATGCTGTCGATGTTGATTGACAGCACGCCCCCTTTGGTAGGCGTGCCGGGGGCGTGCCTCCCTGACAGGGGCGTTCCCACAGGAACGCCTCCCGTCAGAAGCCGGCCCACTGACATCACTAGTGATGTCAGTGGGAGTGATTTTGGCTCTGATAGAGCCAAAATCACTCCGGAGCTTGCGGTTGAAAACCTCAACCGCAGGCTCCGGCTCGCAGTTTCGATGGTCGCGATGGTCACGACCATCGCGGCCATCAAACTGCACGCTCGTATAGCCTGTGGGTGGTGACCCACAGCTATACGAGCGTCCAGGAGGACGCTCCATTTTCATGGAGGCCGGCCCTCATTCAGAGCGTGCGCTCTGCTCAGAGCGTACGGCTCTGAATGAGGGCCTATGTCTGCTGATATGACATCCCACAATGTAAGGTTTGCTTACTTTAAACAAGAAAGACAAAAATTGGACTTTGCGCTTGGTGCCTATTAGTAATCTGTAATGGCAGAATTAAATGGACACAACTCGATCAAAGCTTTGATAAAGCTCCTATAGTGGAAAGAGGGGCGAAACGCGTCAGAAATACACAGTTTTTGACCTTGATATCCAGCCTAGCACCAGCCTTCAGCTTGCACCAACCACATCAGCTATGAAGTACCAGTATCCTTGTACACAACTTTCAGGCAAACCATCTGCACCCGTGCCTGCTGACGAGAGATCACTACGGCTTTACCCCCTACCTGGACAAGCGACACGACTTCGATGTAAGTCAGCCTTTCGGCTGTCCAGTTATACTCTCTAAAGAGAGAGATTGTCACACATCAGCTGTGGCTTTAGTATCCCGCGCAGCGCACAGAACTACGTATTGCAGCCGTGGTTTTTTAGATACATAAATCACGCTTCTTACACTCTAAACCGGACAAGTATTCCTCTACTCAAGGAATGATTGATACAGTTGTGTGATACAATTATTTGATATTATTCAGTGCTCAGTGTGGATTTGGATTTTAAGTCTGGCATATCCGTTTATTTAAGGTGATACATTAATATTCATCTTGGATAAGGAACAAATTACCTGTACGTGACTGTTTATTTATTTTTCCAGACACACAAAACCCGTCTCAATACAGGATTTAATTTCAGAAAGAATTGCCGCATGGACATATCCTGATTACACACATCTTTTAAGTGGCCGTTTAGTATAATTTGCATGTGTGATTCTGACTATATTATTGTAGCTATATATATTATAAGGTTTTTTTATCTTTGTAAAATGCTAACTGGATGTATTAACATTAATATATATGCACGTTAATTTATATATTTTTTTTTTATATATATAATAGATACTTTAAGTGTTTTATGATTAAAATTGTATATTTACACATATGTGATCGAGTTGTGTCCATTTAATTCTGCCATTACAGATTACTAATAGGCACCAAGTGCAAAGTCCAATTTTTGTCTTTCTTGTTAATAGTTGTTTGCGGCAACGCCAGCCCTTTTAGTGACCTTGCTGCTGCCATTTATCAAATTGAGATATATTTGTACCCATTAATATTTTTGATAAACGCATTAATAGCGCTATAGCCATTTTTTTAGTATTTGTTTACTTTAACCTAATTGTTATATGTGAAAATGATAGATAGATAGATAGATAGATAGATAGATAGATAGATAGATAGATAGATAGATAACTAAAAGTGGCCCTGGAAAAATTTCTGGAAGTGGCCTCATGTGGCCGGTTCCAAATTAACTGTAGGCGGAACAAACACCAAAGTAGGCAGGAATACTACAGTACATCACTATACCTGGACACACCAGTGATAGGCAAGGCTAAAGCTTACCTTACATCAGACTTTCCTCTAACTGACCAACTGTCTAACTAAAACAGTGCTCCACACACCTAATCAAGGCCCAGATTTATCAACATGTGATATCCTTGTTATTACTCATTACTAATATTAAATGGTGCTCCAACCAATCAGCTCCTAACTGTCATGTGTTTTAAAAATGACCTTTAGGAACTGATTGGTTGGAGCATCATTTAGGATGAGTAATGAGTGATCACTGGTTGATAAATCTACGCCTAACTCTTTCATCAGACCAGCTAACTGATGTCACAGAAGTAGGCGGACACTGTCATAGATAGAAATGTGACAGATAGATAGATACATAAAGAAATGTTTAACTCATATATTTTTACATTTACAGCATTTTCCTGACATAATAGACTACTGCCACAGCTGTACAAGTTCTTACTTCACTGGGTTTATCACATGCTTGTCAACTTATAAATTCTCCTCCCCGAGAGAAGCCTGAGCTATTCTCATAGAATCGTGTCATTAGGCCCAGCCCCCAATGCAAGGACCCGCCGATCCCCAGTAATATTCTCCACATTTTGCCCACTTCACTAGGAAGTGGGCAGAATGAGGGAGAAGTGCCTACCCTTCCAGGGCTGCGGGGGGTTACACAAAAAGTCAGGAGCCTCCCGCGACTACCAGGAGGGTAGGCAAGTATGGTTTATCAACAACCCCAAAATGACTCAAGAGTTTTTGCATACTCTAATAGGGGTATTCAATATGGGAGCGAAAACATTGTTTTTGCGTTAATATCGCACCTATGACGTCATTATCGGAGGTTTTACTTTTACACCGTATTCAATTTCAAAGACTTTTCGCAGTTTTGAAAAGTCTTTGATAAAAAACGGGGATAACTTTTCACCATTGAATATGTGTCGAAAAAAAGTGCAGAATTGGGGTTTAGGGGTGCAGGCTTAAAAAAAATAGCCTGCACCACTGGGAATGACATTTAAAAAAGAACTGTGTCAAAAAAAAAAAAAAATAGGGACACCCCAAAAAATTTATTAAAAAATTGAGGTGAAAAAAAAAAAATGGGGAAAAATTGATTAACAATAGGGAAATAGGTTCAGGGCTATTCTGCATGTATGGGGCAGGTGTTTTCTAGAATAGATTTATAGCGGCAGGTGCACAATTGCAGAATTTTTAAAAACTTACTGTAGGGACTTAAAAATATGCTAGTACCCATTTTCATGTACCCCAAATTTGATGGGACCACTTAAAAAAACGAAAAAAATAACCTAAGTGCTCTTCTGCAAGACTTCTTCAATGTCGGGAAAAAACACCTGCTGCAGCTATTTAAATCCCCGACTTTCATTTAAAGGCTAAAACGGGGGGTACCCATAGTGAACCCCCATGATTTTACAACATTAGGGGGGGTCCTACAATTTTTTGAAGGAAAAATTTGTAACTTTACGCATATCCAACTTCGGAGAATCCTGTTTTCGGTAATTTCATATTGAATATGGGGATAAGCGGGCGCGCGCCCGATACTTTAACGCAGGTAAAAACTCCGATATGAAACGTAAACTTCGACAGCGAAATTTACGTTTCATATTGAATACCCCTCTAAAAGTCAGTTATCCAAGAGTTTTTATGAGATGCCAATAGACAGGCACCTGACCTTAGCAATGACTTGTACAAATATTTCTGCCATTACTGGCTCTTTGTTGATGGTTTAGTCTGTCCAGGTGAAAATGGAACAAGAAAAAATAGAGATCACCAGCTAATGCTCCTGAGCTGTAATAGTAAAGCAATCAGCTCCCCACGTATAAATCACCTATTCTATCTATCTATCTATCTATCTATCTATCTATCTATCTATCTATCTGTCTCATATCTATCTATCTATCTATCTATCTATCTATCTATCTATCTATCTATCTATCTATCTATCTATCTATCTATCTCTCTATCTATCTCATATCTATCTATCTTTCTGTTTCTATCTATCTATCTATCTATCTATCTATCTATCTATCTATCTATCTATCTGTCTGTCTTCTATCATTATTTTCATATATAACATTTACGTTAAAGTGAACATACCTTACATTGCTGTCATATCAGCAGACATAGGCCCTCATTCAGAGCCGTACGCTCTGAGCAGAGCGCACGCTCTGAATGAGGGCCGGGCTCCATTTTCATGGAGCGTCCTCCTGGACGCTCGTATAGCTGTGGGTCACCACCCACAGGCTATACGAGCGTGCTTTGCGATGGCCGCGATGGTCGAGACCATCGCGACCATCGAAATTGCGAGCCGGAGCCTGCGGTTGAGGTTTTCAACCGCAAGCTCCGGAGTGATTTTGGCTCTATCAGAGCCAAAATCACTCCCACTGACATCACTAGTGATGTCAGTGGGCCGGCTTCTGACGGGAGGCGTTCCCGTAGGAACGCCCCCGTCAGGGAGGCACGCCCCCGGCACGCCCACCAAAGGGGGCGTGCTGTCAATCAACATTGACAGCACGCCCCCTTTGATCGGACACAACGAGCGAAGGACTTTCCTTCGCTCGTCGCGTCTGGCGCATGCGCACGACGGAGCTCCCTCCATCGTGCGCATGCTCAGTGCATAACATCGACCCACTTGCGAGCGGACAGCCGCTCGCGAGTGGGTCTGAATCAGGCCCATAGTTTATAACTGACAGTTCTCCACAAAATGGTGACCTATCTACCAAAGCTGAGTGACATCACAATGGCAGCTTATGATGTATCACATCACATGGTAAGTATACTGAAGTAAAAAAATCACCTCCTGCATGCATTTTTCCATTGTTATTTATATATTTCAAATATATGTATTGTCTATCTATCTAATATCTATCTATCTATCTATCTATCTATCTATCTATCTATCTATCTATCTGTCTATCTATCAATCTCATATCTATCTATCTATCTATCTATCTATCTATCTATCTATCTATCTATCTATCTGTTCATATATAACATTTAGATTAAAGTAAACATACCTTACATTGTGAGATGTCATATCAGCAGACATAGGGCCTGATTCAGAGGAGCACGCTATTTGCGTGCGCTCGCTCTGAATCAGGGCGTCCCTATTTTTTGTTTTGACCGGCCTCCAGGCCGCTTGCACAGCTGTGGGTGACCACCCACAGCGTGTGCATTCGTCCTGGTGATAGTCGCGATTATCGCGACCATCGGGCTTGCGAGGAGACCCTGTGGTAGGGTCTCAGGTCTCGCAAGCATAAGTGGACTTCTTGCTCTAATAGAGTAGGAAGTCCACAACTGACCTAACTAGTGATGTCAGTAGGGCCGCCCACAAACGTCAGGCGTTTCTTTGGGAACGCCTCCATTTGTGCAGCCACCCCCCCTCCCCGCCTACAAAACGGGACTAGCTGTCGATCAACATCGACAGCCGCCCCATCTTGTAGCGAGCTCCGGAGCGAGTAATTTCTCACTCGCTCTGGGGCTCGCACGTGCGCAATGGCCCACCATCGACCCGCTTGCGAGCGCTATGCACTCATGAGCGGGTCTGAATCAGGCCCATAGTTTATAACTGACAGTTCTCTACAAAATGTTGACCTATCTACCAAAGCTGAGTGACATCACAATGGCTGTTTATGGCGTAATAATTCTGAGCCCTCCTTTATTAATTGTTTTTTTTTTTTTTAGAAATCAACAAAACATGTTTACAAGTCTACACCTATTACCTACTTAGTTACTTTCATGATGGTAGTGCAGGTCCTCTAAAGGCCAATGGGGGAATTTAAATAAGGGTGAATCCGTTCGCCCGGCCGAATCTGTGCGGCACCCGCCATGGCAGTGGGATCTTGCACAAATGTGTTCGCTACCCCGTGAATCTGGAATTCGGCCGGCTGGCCAAATGGTGCATGATGGGCTACTGCTGCCAGCGTTTAAACGCAGCGGCAATGGCAATTCGCACCCTTCATCAGCAATTAATTCTCTCCAAAACATTTTATATATGACCCAAACTACATAGTACTTTACAAGCAAATGCTGAGTAACAGCCAGTGTGACAATAATAGCCCTGGAAATACAACATAAGTCCCAGAATTCCAGTTAGTAAAACAACACACAGTCGGCCTTTGACTAAACTGTTATATATGATTTCTATTCCATTAGCTGGAACTAGATCAAACGGCAGAATAATTTACTCATTCGATGAAATGGGAATCTTTTATCCCCTTTTTCTGATGAATTGCTCTAGATACAGTGTTACAGAGAGGCGTTTCACCGCATTAATCCCACAGCAGATGTGACATATGTCTGCAAAAAGCAACGCTCACAATTATTTATTTATGGCTGTTTCCGCTTGAGAAGATGCAGCAAATTTGCTTTCATGCTAAAAACTAAGCTTATGACAACAATGAGCGATTGTTAAGAAACTACGGTATAACATGAGTTCAGTATTTCAGACACTACTGAGCATGTTATACATTGCTATAGAATGACCCTCCACCAGGGCCAGATTAACAATGGGGTGGTTGGAGTTACAGCCAGGCCCGGAGACAGGGGGGGACTAGGGGCACAGCTGTACCGGGTCCCGAGATTCTAGGGGCCCCGGAGGGACCCAGAGACAAACCGAGATGTAACTGCTGCCTGCTCTGCATGTATGGGCCCCGTTACTGAATGGTCCATGGCGTAATGTCCGGCAGTGCAGGTGGCAGCCGGTGAATTGCACAGGTGCCCGCAGTGGCATTGAGAGCAGTACTGTAATGAGTCAGTCAGTCTAACTCATTATACTGCTGCAGGCCATAACAGAAGGAAGAGGCGGTCTGACCCTCCTCCTCCCCTTCCCTCCGGTCTCCTTCCCTTGTTTCCCTTCCCATCTCCTCTTCTCCCCTTCGGGCCTCTTACCTTCTCCTCTGTGACGCTGGTGTTGCCGGGGGCCTGACGTCACAATCTAGTGACCGGTCCCGGCACAAAATGCTTGTTGAAAGGAGCCTGTGTTCCTAGGTTCGGCATCCCGGCTAGATGAGACCTACAGTCGGTCATGAGGGTTCTGCGTCCTCCGTTACTCACAGGACTCTGGCTTTGCCTTGTCCTGCTGTGTCAGCCTGGGGAGGATGCCTGCTTGGTGACAGGTCAGTTCTTGTCTCTCTCTCTCCGTCACTTTCTGCTTAACCCTAGGGGGGGGGCTAAAAAAATGTATGTACTGGGCCCCATGATTTCTGTTGCCGGCCCTGGTTACAGCTCCAATCCTCCAGATTAAAATAGGCCTATCATCATGGCAGCATTATGATGGTCAGCTGCCTAGATGGCCACAGAGTTGTCTATAAATCATATTAATTCTAGGTTTGTGTATTCAGAGAGACAGCAGGGCAGATAGTGTAGGGGGTGTACACACCCACATGTCACTGGCTACACCCACACAGCACTGGTTACAGCTCCTCCCCTTCTCAGTATAGACCTTTGAATATTTTCAGCTCTAGGGCCTGATCCAGGCCCGGTCGCAAGGCTGCATTCGCATGCAGCCATTCACAGCCAAAGTATGCAAATCAGGCGATCGCTGGCAAGACATTAGCACACCCACTATGTTTTGCCGTGCGATCGTGGAATGAAATTAGACACCCACCAGCCTGGCACAAGACGCCCACTTTCCCTTAGCAACATACGATTTCTCCAGGAAGTGTATTAAACAATCGGTAACATCAGCTGACATCGGACCCATATGCAGCACTTTTGGCTGACCATACCCTACCGCAAGCACTGCAGGTGCTGCCGTGTTTAATTCAGCCATGTGACGTGTACGCTGATGATGCGTCTTAATTATGCACACCCTTGAAATAGCGTTCCAACGCACAGACACGCCTGTGTTCACACCACCACACCCCCGATACCATCGACCACCCCCTGTCACCACCCACAAGCGGCACGTCCTGTCACTCATGCTTGCGGTGCTTCTGTGTACAGGGTGCGAATGCTTCCCGATCACATTGACTAGTTCACGCACGCGCACTGAGTCTTGTACGCATGCGCAGATTGCAAACAACGGGAGGCTGCGTTCAAAAGCACCGGGTCTGAATCAGACCCCTAGTCCCATGTGGCCCTTAATCCGGCCTTGCCTCCACCGAGGATTAGTTTAAAGAGACATGGAAATAGCCCCCAATCTCTCAGACATTACTGTTACTCCACTCTTGACACCAATATAAGAAAGCATGTGTAGAACTGAGCATACTTTAAATGATTATTGTATTTATACTTTATATGCAACTATGCTCATATTTTGATATGACACATACTTTATAAAAAGTCATGGCTTTAGACAGTGGTTCCCAAACTGTGCGCCGTGGTACCCTGTGGTGCCTTGGGACACTTTCAGGGGTGCCTCAGGTTGGTGGATCAGCACCAAATCAATTATTTATGGTCAATGTAATGTAAATATGTGAACAAACAGAAGCACAAACCTATCCACCACCACATAACTGACCATAAGGATGACAGACAAGCACAATTTACTTCACATTACTATTTTACCAGATTGATTTAGGAATTTCTCAATAACAACTTTTGCCTCAGGGGTGCCGTGAAAACAATGCTGTTACTCTAGGGCGCCGTGGTTCCAAAAAGTTTGAGAACCACTGGCTTAAGAGGAGGATGGTTCTCTCTCTTGCGTCACTCTAACGCTGGGTACACACTAGGCGATATGTCGTCTGATCCTGCAGATCGGAACGACATAACGGGTACATTCTCTATTCTACCCATGATATGCGTGCTTGAGAGGAAGAGGTCAGGAAATCTCCGTCAGCCGACAGAGGTCCTGATCTCTTCCCTCCCCCCCTCCCAATGGCGGTGACACACCTCCGTTTCAGAAAACAGAGACCATCGCTGCCCCCTCCCCACCCACAAATGGCAGCAGACTGTCAATCAATGATAGGTGCTGCCAGTCTGCGGTATGGGATCACAGCCCCATTCTACACATGCGGACGTGGCCACTGGAAAATGTCTGTGTGTCAACATGACACACCACCGTTTCTCGTCACTCTGGGAACATTCATTTCTATCCCATATGCACCTCAATGCATCCAGTAGTAGTGCCCCTCTTGCAGTGCCCACTATCGTAGTGCCCCTTATGCAATGTCCCCAGTAACAGTGCCCTTTATGCAGTGCCCCCTGTAGTAGTGCCCCTTATACAGTGCCCCCAGTAGTGCCCCTTATACAGTGCCCCCAGTAATGTATCCTTATACAGTGCCCCCGGTAGTGCCCCTTATGCAGTGCCACCAGTAGTGCCAATTATACAGTGCCCCTTATGCAGTGCCGCCAGTAGTGCCACTTATACAATGCCCCCAGTAAAACCCCTTATACAGTGACGCCAGTAGTGGTCCCCCTATGCAGGGCCCCCAGTAGTGCCCTTTATAAAGTGCCCATAGTAGTGGTCCCCCCTATGCAATGGCCTAAAGATTGCCCCCCATAGTGGTCCCTCCTATGCAGTGGTCCCAGTAGTGCCCCTTATACAGTGCTCCCACTAGTGATCCCCCTTATACAGTGCCTCTAGCAGTGGTCCTCCCTATGCAGTGCTCCCAGTAGTGCCACTTATACAGTGCTCCCAATAGTGGTCCTCCCTATGCAGCGCCCATCATACATTGCCTCCAGTAGTAGTCCCCTTATACAATGCCCCCAGCAGTGATCGCCCTATGAAGTGCCCCACGTAGTGGTTCCCCTATGCAGTACCCCTTATACAGTGCATCAAGTAGTAATCCCCCCTATACAGTGCCCCAATAGTAGTCCCCATATGCAGTGCCCCCCATAGTGCCCCTTATATAGTGACCCCAGTAGTAGTCCCCCCTATGCAGTGCCATCACTAGTAGTCCCCCCTATGCAGTGCCATCACTAGTAGTCCCCCCTATGCAGTGCCCTCAGTAGTAGTCCCCCCTATGCAGGGCCCCCAGTAGTGGACCCCCTATGCAGTGCCTCCAGTTGTGCCCTTTAAATAGTGCCCCCTGTAGTAGTCCCCTCCCCCCTATGCAGTGCCCCCAGTAGTGCCCCTTATATAGTACCCCAGTAGTAGTCCCTACTATTCAGTGCCCCCAGTATGGTCCCCCCTCTTCAGTGCCTCCTCTAGTAGTTCCACCTATGCAGTGCCCCCAGTAGTGCCCTTTATATAGTTCCCCCAGCAGTAGTCCCCCCTATGCAGTGCCCCCAGTAGTGGACCCCTCAATTCAGTGACCCAGTAGTGCCCCTTATAGAGTGCCCCCAGTAGTAGTCCCTCCTATATAGTGCCCACAGTAGTGGCCCCTTTAAGCATTGCCCTTTATTTAGTGCCCCCCAGTAGTGGTCCCTCCTATGCAGTGCCCCCAGTAGTGGCCCTTATACAGTGCTCCCAATAGTGGTCCTCCCTATGCAGCACACCTTTTACATTGCCTCCAGTGGTAGTCTCCCTTATACAGTGCCCCAGAAGTGATCCCCCCCTATGAAGTGCCCCCAGTAGTCCTCCCTATTCAGTGCCCCCAGTAGTGCCTCTTATATAGTGCCCCCAGTAGTAGTCCCTCCTATGCAGTGTCCCCAGTATTGGTCCCCCTATGCAGTACCCCCTGTAGTGCCCCTTATATAGTGCCCCCAGTATTAGTTTTCCCTATGCAGTGCCCCCAGTAGTGCTCCTTATATAGTGCCCCCAGTAGTAGTCCCGAATATGCAGTGCCCCCAGTAGTGCCCTTTATATAGTGCCCCCAATAGTAGTCCTCCCTATGCAGTGCCCCCAGTAGTGGCCCCCTATTCACTGCTCCTTAAATAGTGCCCCCAGTAGTAGTCCCGCCTATAAAGGTCCCGTGAACGCCATTATTTTTCATTCCTGCTGTGGAGAGTGAAGAGGGAGGGAGCTGGGAGCTGTGCTGTGCTGCTGTTGTGCATAATAGGTTGTCCTGGCCATAGGGGCTGGCTGTTGTCCATAGGGGCTGCCTGGCTGTTTGAGGTTGTTCTGTCCATAGGGGCTGGCTGGCTGTTGTCCATAGGGGCTGGTTGGCTGTTTTGAGGTTCTGTCCATAGGGGCTGGCTGGTTGTAGTCCATTGGGGCTGGCTGTTTGGTTGTCCTGTACATAGGGGCTGGTTGGCTGTAGTCCATAGGGGCTGGCTGGCTGTTGTCCATAGGGGCTGGCCGGCTGTTCTGCAGTATTGTCCGGGGGGTGCTCTGTCCATCAGGGGTACTCTTCTTCACCCCCAGTGTAAAAATAATAAAAACATTTTTGTGTGTGTGTGTTAGCCACACCACCATTGAAAAAATAAACAGTGTGTGCGTGTTAGCCTGCCACACCACCAGTGAAAAAATAAAAACATTTTTTTTGTCTGTGCATATTAGCCACACCACCAGTGAAAAAATAAATAAAAATTTTTGTGTGTGCATGTTAGCCACACCACCAGTGAAAAAAAAACCATTTGTGTGCGTGTTAGCCACACCACCAGTGTGAAAATAAAAACAATTTTTTGTGTGTGCGTGTGGCTGTTAGCCACACCACCAGTGAAAAAAAATAATAAAAATTTTATGTGTGCGTGTTAGCCACACCACCAGTGTGAAACTAAAAACAATTTTTGTGTGCGTGTGTTTCCAACACCACCAGTGTGAAAATAAAAACAATTTTTAGTGTGTATGTGTTAGCCACACCACCAGTGAAAAAATAAATACTTTTTTTTGTGTGCGTTAGCCACACCACCAGTGTGTGCATGTTAGCTTGCCACACCACTAGTAAAAAAATAAAAACAAATATTTGTGTGTGCATGTTAGCCACACCACCAGGGTGAAAATAAAAACAATTTTTTGGTGTGTGCCTGTTAGCTTGCCACACCACTAGTAAAAAAATGAAAACAAATTTTTGTGTGTGCGTGTTAGCCACGCCACCAGTGAAAAAATAAATACAATTTTATGTGTGTGTGTGTTAGCCACACCATCAGTGAAAAACTAAAAACTATTTTTTGTGTGTTCATGCTAGCCACACCACCAGTGAAAAAATAAAAACATTTTTTTGTGTGTGTGTGTTAGCCACATTTATCAGCAACGTAGGTGCGCAGGAGTGCTGTGCTGCCTGTGTCCCTTTATCAAGAGGCTGTTGCCTCGTTTCGGTGCTCTCCCTCCCAAGTGCTCCCCAAAAATTAATTAAATCAATCAATCTGTTTGTGTGTGTGTGTGTGTGCGCGCGCGTTAGCCATGGCATCACAAAATGCCTCTGCTGAGATTTGCATAAACATTTTCAAAGGTGAAATTAGAGGATATGGTTTAAAAATGATATAAAGCAGCTAAAACTACGTTTTCTGATTATAGTGTCCATACTCGCAGTCCCTACCCATAACCCCTCTACATGAATTTCAGTGAGGCAGAGGGGCAACTCCATGCAACCATATTCCAGAGTGCAGCTGCTCCTCCTGTAGCCAAGGTCAGAAGATGTGTAGGGGGTGTGGTGATGATATGGACTAAAATGGAGCTCACATCCACTAAAGTGGACAATGAATGCCCAAACTAACAGGGAGCGCAGCTGTAATTTATACACAACACAGGATGGGAAGACGACATAGGCTTGGGTGATGGTATAATCTGGGGTGATGTATACATCATCCTCTTCACACAATATTAATTTATCCCCGCTGTTATCCACCATTACAGATGGCGCTGTAATTTTTGCACGTAATTGACGGCAAAGGTCTTTCTCAACAGAATTTGTAGCTCATTTTGATGGGCATCATCTTTTCCACATTTTGGGGAAATAGTCTCAGGCCGATCACTGACAAGGTTCCCAGCTGTGCTGAAAACTCTTTCTGAGTACACACTGGAAGGTGGGCAGCTCAAGTAAAGCAAAGACAGTTTTGTGTAAGGGCCTCCAAATTGCCTCTTTTTTTCTGTCAGTCCTGTCGAAGCCGGATAATTGGCTGAGATAGGATCAGTTTGAAATTAAATCTGCGCAACGCCATTTTGCGAATGGCAATAAGACGCCATTTCGTGAATGGCCACCCAGTGCCATTTTAGTGAATCTCGCCCATTATAAGTACATACGGCGATGCTATTATTTAGCATCGTGCGATTCCCACGCAATAGAAAGAAGTTAAAAGTCCTCACCATATAAATAGTCACTAAAACATATACAATGATTAACCCTGCAAAACACGTACCATGGTGTACTCCACAAACACGTAGTCGCACAACGCTAACTAGTGTCTTTTCCCAAAACCCCAATACTTACACACTTCACACTTACATAAAAGGTTCCCTAGCATTAGAGTGTAATATTCAAGGTTTCTTCAGTGTTATTAATGTTGTGAAACAAATGTAATTTGATATCTAAGGTTTAGTACATGTGAAGCAGACCGTGTTTGGTTTTGTACTGATCCACTGTGTCTTTGCAGATTTCCGGTACCATCGGTGAGAAGATTGCAACATGTGTCTGCAAACTATGGACTATAGAGAGTTAAACATTAAAATGTACTATGTAATGTAGCCAGCTTAGATTTATTATGCAGCGGGAAACAGGACACAAAGAGCTGTTGGAGGCTAGTTTGTGTCCATATGAATTGACCTATGAACTATACTGTAACAGAAGAACCAGGAAGAAGAACCAATGGAATCATGCCAAACTGTTCTATTGTATTGCCTATCTCTGCTAGAGTATATATGTGGGCTCTCTAAACTTGGATGCCAATCTGACTGCTTTGCTGCTGACGGAGGTTTCTATTCTGATGCCGGTATCTGGGTCCAGAGCGCGTTCGTATGTAACAACTGTACCTTGGGTCTGTATGATTTATTTGCGCTAATTGTATTTAGATCACATCATGTACCCATCTGTTTTTATATTGACTAATAACTTTTTGTGCTTTGGAACCACACTCAAAGTCTGAAAGCATTTATTTCTTGTGCGACTCATTACGCTAAATAGCGACAATTTTAGAAGGTATAGGTAGGTAGGAATCGATAGGTAGGAATCGATAGTCCTTATTTACATCTCTTCAGATCTGTGTCCATTGGGAAGAAAAAACAATGACTTCATCCCTTCTGGGATGAAAATCCACTCCCAGCAGCAGGCATGGCGCTCAAGACACAACGTAAGACTTAAACCTTAAATCTTAAATGTTGCATTTGCTACTCAGTTCCGCTTTTCCACAATATCTGCTCCGGTTAAGTGGACAGTGGGTACAACGGCAGTTAGAACTGAAGGCCACTAACTATATATTTTTAATGTCCCTGTACAGGTTGGGAAATGCTTTTTCGGAAGGTTTGCAAAGGATTATTTAACAGTCAATTGTTTTTGGAAAGCACTCTTCCTGGTCCCCTTCTGGGATGAAAATCCACTCCTAGCCACAGAAAAAGGTGCAGGATTCTCAAGAAAGACACAATGTAAGGCCTTAAATCAGGGGTGGCCAACCTTGGTCCTCGAGAGATACTAACAGTTCACATTTTCCAGACCACCTAGCAGGTGCACAGGTGTATTCATTACTCAGTAAGAGATCCACAGGTGGAGTTAATTATTACAGTTGTGATTCTGTGAAGAAACCTGGAAAACATGCACTGTTGGTAGCTCTCGAGGACCAGGGTTGGCTACCCCTACCTTAAATCATAGATCTTACGCTCTGTGCTGGTTAAGTGGCACTTTGAGGTCACTAACTAACTATGTTTTTTAAATGTCCCTGTACAGGTTGGGAAATGTTTAATGTGGAAGCTTTGCAAAGGATTATTTTACAGTCAATTGTTTTGGAAAGCAGTCTTCGTGGTCCCCTTCTGGGATGAAAATCCACTCCTAGCAGCAGAAGTTGGCACAGGATTCTCAAGAAAAACACAGCGTAAGACCTTAAGGGGTAAGTTTAATTTGTGCTCATCTGCTGTGCACAACTTGTCCTGCAGAATGCCTCATTGCTAGATATGACTTCCTCTTTAGAATCCAGTCTCAGAAGTCCTGAACAACTTGAACAAGGAACCAGTTGGAATTGGCTGAATGGCAAAAGTCAGACTTTAAGACAACTGAAAGCATCGTTAAAGACTCAGGCTATTCATCATCGAAGGCCATATGGTCTCCGATGATGAAGTATTGAACTCGCTCCGCGCACAGCCACCGGGGAGGTAGTGAGGAGGCGGCGGAGGGGTTATCCGCTCGGATTCCACTTCGCATCCCCGGAACTCTTTCCCATAGGAAGAAGCTGGGCTAAGAGAGCAAGTGCCGTCAGTAATTTCGCATGGAGCATGGAACCTGATTCACACCAACTTCATTACATTCCAATGTGATGACATCATGATGACATCATGTTGATCAGCAGTCAATTTTATTATATACTGTAGATTACCTTTTGCAAGATATGTTTAGCCATGGTGTGAAGCATTATGCCAAGTAAGAACAGAGAAAGTGAAAGACAGAGACAGTGAAAAGTGAAAGACAGAAAAGACTTTCTGTTAAGGGCTGTCAAAGAAATGACAGGCAGCCAGATCAACATACAGGTAAAACCCTTTCACAGGGACATGCACACTGAGTTGAAAAGGAGAAGGCAGAGAAAAACTGATAGAGATTAGAGATGACCGGGTCCAGTTCCCTGAGAACTGGACCCACCTGAACTTCGGGGATCCGAGGCAGATACGAGTCGGCTCGTGTTTTCCCGCCTGACTCAGATCTGAAAACGAGGCAAAACGTCATCATACCGCTGTCGGATTCTTGCGGGTTTTGGATTCTATAAATGTCCCGCGATTCGCCGCCATTTTTCATTCCAGCTGTGGAGAGTGATGAGAGAGGGAGCTGGGAGCTGTGCTGTGCTGTTGTTATATTGTCAATACTTAATACTTGTTACTGGCTAGCTGTTGTCTATAGAGGGGCTGGCTGGCTAGCTGTTGTCGTGTCCATAGGGGCTGGCTGGCTGTCGTTGTCCTGTCCATAGGGGCTGGCTCTCTGTTGTTGTCCTGTCCATAGGGGCTGGCTGGCTGTAGTGCTGTGTTGTCCAGGGGGTGCTCTGTCCTTCAGGGGTGCTCTGGTCTTCACCCACCCCCAGAGTGAAAAAAAAAAAATTAGTGTTAGCCTAGCCACACTTGTCATCAGTGCAGGGGTGCTGTGCTGCTGTCTGTTAAGGGGCTGCTGCCGCTTTTCAGGGGTTCACCCCAGTGTTAAAAAAAATAAAATAAACACATTTTTTTGTGTGTGGCGTGTTAGCCACACCTGTCATCAGCGTAGGTGCGCAGGGTAGCTGCGCTTCTGTCTGTCGAGAGGCTGCTGCCCAAATAATAAAAATAAAACCAACAATTGTTTTTGTGTGTGGTTGTGTGCGTAGTGAGGGGGTCATTCAGACCCGCTCGTGAGCGCAGGACGCTCGCAAGCGGGTCGATGTTGCCCTACTGCGCATGCGCACGACGGAGGGAGCTCCGTCGTGAGCATGCACGAGACCCGGATAGCGACGGGCTCTCCGTCACTCCGGGTCTCGCACCAAAGGGGGCGTGCTGTCGATGTTGATTGACAGCATGCCCTCTTTTTGGTGGGCGTGCTGGAGGCGTGGCTGCCAGACAGAGGCGTTCCCATGGGAACGCCTACTGTCTGAAGCCGCCCCCACTGACATTACTAGTGATGTCAGTGGGAGTGATTTTGGCTCTGATAGACTCCAGGGCTTGCGGCAGCGAGACCCTACCGCAGGGTCTCCGTCGTAAGCCCGATGGTCGCGATGGTCTTGACCATCGCAACCATCATCATGGACGCTCGCATAAGCTGTGGGTGGTCACCCACAGCTATGCGAGCGTCCAGGAGGACGCTCCATTTTCATGGAGGAGGGCCCTGATTCAGAGCGAGCGCTTTGGTCAGAGCGTTCGGCTCTGAATCAGGCCCTGAGTATGGAGGACAGTCACATGACCGGAGAGCAGGATCCACATACCAGTCTTGTAGCTGCCGGCAGAAGTCATGTTGATGATGCAAGGCCGTCAACGTCATCTAGGAAGGCCGATGTACCAGGGCTTAAGTCAGGCCAAAAAGTCAGGCTAAAAAAATCAACTTTTACCCTGTTAAACCAAAAATAAATTAAAGCTAAGGGGGTCATACAGACCCACTCGCGAGTGGCAGTACGCTCGCAAGTGGGTCCATGTTCCCCACTATGCATGCGCACGACGGAGGGAGCTCCGTCGTGCGCATGCGCGAGACCCGGGGAGCGACAGGCTTCCCATCGCTCCGGGTCTCGCACCAAAGGGGGCGTGTTGTCGATGTTGATTGACAGCACGCCCCCTTTGGTGGGCGTGCTGGGGGCGTGCCTGCCAGACGGAGGCATTCCCATGGGAACGCCTACCGTCTGAAGCCGGCCCCACTGACATCACTAGTGATGTCAGTGGGAGTGATTTGGGCTCTGATAGAGCCAAAATCACTCCAGGGCTTGTGGAAGGGAGACCCTACCGCAGGGTCTCCGTCGCAAGTCCGATGGTCGCGATGGTCAAGACCATCGCGACCATCTTTTTGGACGCTCGCATATGCTGTGGGTGGTGACCCACAGCTATACGAGCGTCCAGGGGGACGCTCCATTTTCATGGAGGAGGGCTCTGAATCAGGCCCTAAGTCAGCTTTAGAGAAACAAAAAATTGGCAATACACCATTCAGTAAATGAAGTGATAATTTAAGCCCCTCTGCTTGTAGGAGAGGTACAACAAAAATTTTAATTGTTAAGACGAGTAAGACACCGGAACCAACTGTGTACTCAGAAAAATCATAAATCCCAGAGGAGTCCTAGTGTGTCTGCGGTTGCCATGTGTGAAACTGACCTTTCTAATACTTTACTTGAAGAGGATTCTCCTTCCACCATTTGTGTGCCTTCTTGCACCTCTTTACTTTATATTTGGCACAGTTTGGGGTATTGCCGACTGACATTATTATAGTTTATTAACCCTGTGAGAGGCCAGGACGGTCACTACTGCACTCCACACAGGTTGCGGGAAAACTGACTAGGGGGGTTTCAAATAGCACCTAGAGATAGCGAGGTACTAGGAGGGGCAGGCCCCTGCACCCCCTTGCAGCGGAGAGGTGAGCAAGAACAGCTTTGTTGCACCTGTCAGGCCAGCTGCACCTGACGCAGGGTTAAACTGCCATCCAGTCTGCCACTACTGTGTGGCAATGTTTCATAGATGTCCTATATTTTTTTAAACTGCCGTGCGTTTGTGCCGCTGCTCTGTTGCTTACTTTAGCCAGCCAGCTCGCTGCAGCCTTTGGGCTATATTGGTGAAAAATAGGGAAATCAATATTGTGAGCTGTTAGGTGTTTAAAAATGCCTAGAAATGCCTGAAAATAATTGTTATTAAGGTTAATATTACTGTAGGAACAAAAACAGGCCCAAATTATGTGGTATTAGCTGTTTATGTAATTTTTTGGAAAAAATACAGGCCCTCATTCAGACCCGGACGCAAGTGGCCGTTCGTACGTTCGGCGTACGTAAAAAAATATGTAAATTCAAGCACTCGCTCGTATTTTTGAACGCAGCCAAACATCCTCCCCAAACTCAATCGACCCCTCCTCTAACTAACGAGCGTGCCAAATAGCGAGCGTACATCCCCGAAATGGCTTGAAGGGAACGCACGCACAAGTACAAACCGGAAGTAGGACTGTCAGATTTCGATTAACTGCTCGTTTATTCTGCCTACCTCCCTCAATCGTATCATGACAATCAATATATCAATTTGCTTAATTGTTTTTTTTTTTTTTTTTTTCACAATGCGATAAACTTTAATCTTGTCCGTGTTTGTGTTTACCCGCAGAATACGTGCGGCTCAAACATTCGCTTTTATTTGTCAAAATACATGTTACACCCAATTAAACAATTGTTTTATTTGTTTTTATCCCCGCATATTTCCCGGGGTTAATTTCTTTATTTAAATTTGCTTACGCATGTCACTGCATCAAGCCTATCATAACTCTCAAGAGATTTCTGGCCCTGTCGAACACATGACTCATACACTAACCAATAGAATTGGTCCTGTTAATTACCCAAATACATTAGCCAATCAAAATTATTTTCGGGTCTTTATTGAAAATGATTTTTAACAAATACACCATTGCCATCATGAGAGCCTTGGCATTCACCAGGCGCGAGCTGCTGGTGTTAATCGAGGTGATGGATGGGCGGATCACCAGCCAGCCTCCACCCATCACAAATCGCGAGAAGCGTTCCGCATATGCGGAGGTACGTGGCCGCCTGCGTTCCTTCGGCTCACGCCGCCAGATCGGCCAGTTGGAGCGCAGGTGGTCGGACCTGCAACGGCGGACGCCCCGCTTGCTGGTATGCTTTCGCATGCAGATCGCTGAAAGTAAGTTTTTGGGACTGTTGTTTTCATGTTTATCTTTGTGGCCCTAACTGCGTGTGCATGTTTTCATGTATGTCCTATTTATTCATTGTACTCATATCTGCATGGCCATGTTTTCATGTATGTCCTATTTATTCATTGTACTCATATCTGCATGGCCATGTTTTCATGTATGTCCTATTTATTCATTGTACTCATATCTGCATGGCAATGTTTTCATGTATGTCCTATTTATTCATTGTACTCATATCTGCATGGCCATGTTTTCATGTATGTCCTATTTATTCACTGTACTCATATCTGCATGGCCATGTTTTCATGTATGTCCTATTTATTCATTGTACTCATATCTGCATGGCCATGTTTTCATGTATGTCCTATGTATTCATTGTACTCATATCTGCATGGCCATGTTTTCCGATTTGTGTTGTCATAAATTAGTGTTTGTCTCGGTTTTGGTTGAAACTAACCACAATTTGTTTCACATCTTTTAGTGGCACAGCGAAGACTACGGCGCCATCGCCAACCAAGACGGCGCTCTCGCCCACTCTCCCCAACCCCAAGCCAACCCTCCACAACCCCAAATTCCCCTATTTCCCCCTCCTCCCCAGCCTGCCCAGACCCTGTGGCGGATATTTCGGGGCTCCTTCCCCTCCATCCAAATTCCCCCTCTCCTCCAACCACCCCTCTTCTAACTACCCCCTCCCCGGAATCCCAAATCACCCCGCCAAGATCTTTGGGGAATGGAGGCACCGAGGAGGAGGACGAGGGAGTGGCTTCAGGAGCGGCCGTTATTTTGAACGGTATGTTTTTGTTTTTGTTTTTTTTGCGCCACAAACTGTTTGGATATAATCATGTGTCGTTCCCTTTTTTTGTGTTGTTTGGTCGACTTTTTGGGAGTTTTCGGGTTGTCTTTACCTGTTACTGCTGATTTCACCATACACATATCACACCTGTCTGAATCTGATTTTTGGACTTGTAATTTTGGGGTAGACCATTTTGGTGGGCTTGGTTTTTTCGGTGTAATTCTGCTTTGTGCCACAATTTTTTGATTTTTGGTTAGCTTGGTTTGGCTTGTTTTTTAATGTGGTTTCATTATTGATGTATTAATCCCCACACTTTTCTAACCCACAGAGGAACAGAGGCGTATGGCTGAATTAGCCGGCTGTGTGGGCCGTATGCGGTAACACATCATCGGGCTGCTGGTGGTCCTTGACCATATGTCGGTCCTCCTTAGGAACCAGTTTTAGTTTTTTTATTTGTCAAAATTTAAATAAATTAATATTTTAAACTTAACGTTCTGTCTCATTCCTTGTTTCAAAATCATAGATTGTTTACACTGACATAAGTAGACTCTTCCAGCAAGGATTTGCAATTATTGTCACTAAGATTGTGTGTTGTATTTTTTAGGAAAACAGGCACACCTAACAGTAACAATCTCATTTCCCTTTTTTGGTGTTGTCAAAATTATATATTACTACATTTTACATGTTCCTATTTGGGGGGCAAGCTGATTAGGCCGATATTACGAAGCCAACTGATTGTACAGGATTCCTTTGGGTGTTGGTTTGGACCCAGAAAACATCTTACATTTTAGCTCACCTTGCGTCATTACTGGATTACCCCTTAGGCAAATGTAACGTGTGTGAACCTGGTTACACTTGCTTGTAATGGGCAAAAAAAGGAACAAAATTACACTCTCAAGACATTTATTCACAACATAACTAAAATAACAAAGTGGTCACTCACAAACAAAACACACAGTGATAATCATAAATACAACACATACAAAAAACTAAAAAAAAACACACAAAAAATCAAGAACTGGTTGACGAAGGACCATGCCAACATGATTCCACAAATGTGGCGTTGCAATATGGGTTCCATAATATATTCCCAAAGTTTCCACATGAAGGTTTTTTAAGGGTAGCAGGAAGTAGTCATCGTTGGAGTCCCAAAAATTATGAAAACAGAAGATGGAGAAAAAAAAAACAATTAATTAGATGTTCACAAACAAACCGTACCACATTGGGTCTAAACACTGTTGTTTTGACAATAATTACCTAAAATATCTGGCCACCACATCATCGCATATGGCCCCCCCACATACTGACCTCCGACCAACCTCGGGGGGGCCATCCTCAGGTAAGGCATCCTCTGGCTGCATTGGGACACCACTCCTTATGGCGATGTTGTGAAATATCCCACACAGGACCACAATTTTCGAAACCATATCTGGCAAATACATGAGCTCGCCACCAGAGCGGTGGAGGCATCTGAATCGGCCTTTTAAAAGGCCGATACAGCGCTCCACCACTTGCCTGGTGGCTGTAAGTGCGGCATTAAAATTACTTTGTGGCCCTGGTGTGGGAGCCAAATAAGGAGTGAGCAGCCAGGGCGTGCAAGGGTAGCCACTGTCTCCTGTGAAAAAGAAGTGACAACATCAGGATCACTGTGTATCAAGCTTAACATTGTTATGTACTAAAGGTCTCCACTTACCCAGAAGCCACGCATCACCAGCTTGTAGGTTGGTTAATTTGTGCCATATCCCTGATTGCCGGATGACGAATGAGTCATGTGCACTTCCTGGTAATTTTGCATTCAGGGACAGGATCTGGAGGGAGGCATCACATACCACCATTACATTCAGGGAGTGATAGTGTTTCCGGTTGCGAAATATGGCCTCCAGCCGTGCTGGAGGCTGAAGTGGTATGTGAGTACCATTCATAACCCCTATGATGTGTGGGAAGCCAGCTATTTGGTAAAAATTGGCCTTGGCCACACTAAGGGCACCCATATCCAAAGGCATTTGAATAAAATGATGGAGGTGCTTGAAAAGTGCCTCCATCACTGCCCTCAGGATCCGGGGAAAAGGAGGATTGGGAGATGCCCGCCACTATTCCCACCGTTGTTTGAAATGATCCTGAGGCACAGAAATGTAACACCGCCATAAATTGCGTAAGTGGTGGTATTGCTGTGGGACTGTCAATTTGCCGCTCAAGATCACTCTCTATTAATGAGAGAGTGTCTATGATGATTTTGGGAGGAAGACGGTAGCGTCTTAAAACCTCATCATCGGGCATTCCAAAAAGGGTGACACGTGTTCGAAATATCTGGGGCCTTGCACGCCTACGATGCCTACGCCTGGGACGAGATTGAGGTTGGTCGGCTTCCGGGAGCATGGCCAGAACAATCCGACCCAGATCAACCTGAAATGGCAAGATTTGAATGTAAGGCTTTTTAACCCCCCAAAAAATAAGAATTTTACTTAGCTTGATGATACCATCCATTGATGCTTACATGCCGGGGTATTGTCATGAAACGTGCAAACTGTAAAGAATCACAATATAAAAATACAACAATTTATGCTGGGCATTTATGTTTCAAAATTTGGTGCAAGGGGAGAAGCACACATTTGCCCAAAGAGCAAAACGACATTGCGCACACTACGTCAAATTGGGGCCAAATGTAAGCAACAAATGCTAAAGGGAAAACACAAACAATTTTACGGTTCTGAATAAGCAGTTAAAAATGCGCTAATTAGTTCTCAAATACAAGTCACAATAGAAACAGATAAAAATGCGCTAATTAGTTCGCAAATACCAGTCACAATAGAAACAGATAAAAATGCGCTAATTAGTTCGCAAATACCAGTCACAATAGAAACAGATAAAAATGCGCTAATTAGTTCGCAAATACCAGTCACAATAGAAACAGATAAAAATGCGCTAATTAGTTCGCAAATACCAGTCACAATAGAAACAGATAAAAATGCGCTAATTAGTTCGCAAATACAAGTTCAAAAATACGCAGCTAGAAAAACACAACATTTTAGAAACATTTCTGACGAAGAAAAACAAAGGTTACAAGTGTAAGGTCCAACAAAGTTGCGTAAATCCAAACATGAACATTTACTAACCAAGTGAAAAAATGAACTTACCAATAGATAATATATAAGTTTCCGGATCAAAAGGTCTTTGGGGCAGAGCCCCAAAAAAACCTAACAAAGATGAAATTACGAAAAAATAACGTTAAAAAAAACAGGAAAAGAAGGAGACACAAATTGAACAAAAGTTAGACTGCCAAAAACTTACCAAATAAAGAAACGCCAAAAAAAAACCACCAGAAAAAATGCGAACGGAAAAACTAAAACAAAATTTAGCAAATAAAAACTACTCCCACCAACGCCAACTCCAAAACCCGCCAACAATCAACTCCGACCAACGTAACCTCCAACAATCAACAAACGCCACCTCGACTCGAGACGCCCCAAGCCATAAATAGTGTTTAGTTTCCCGCACAAATTAAGGAGGGATCATAGGAACGCACAATCAATGATGCGGCCGAAAAATAAGGACGCATGTATAAATACGTCACTAGCCAAACCAAAAATTCTGGTGTAGTTCTTGTTTTGAGCTAAGACATGGCTACAGACCAGGGAAACAATGGGCAACAGTCTGGCGGTAAGTATTTCAGGCATTTGGAAACAATGATTAATTTGACACATAATATAGTGCAAGTTGTGAAGTTTACAATTCTCAACATTTAAACAAATAGGTGAGGAGGATGACATGGAAGAGGCTGCTGGGCCCAGTATTCCGGCCAAAGCTGGCAAAAAGAAAAGGCAGCCACAATTCACAAGAAAGGAGATGGAGGTTTTGGTTCAGAAGTGTGTGGACATCCTGCCACAGGCAGACAGGAATATGAGTGCAAGCCAGAAGTGGAGAATGTGGGAGGAGGTAGCCGTTGCTGTCAATAGGGTGGGTGATTATGTCCGTCTAGCCCGGGATGTCAAACGGCGGTAAGTAAACACTTGACCCCCCCTAAAACCAAAACCCATTTAAAACAAAAGGATAATGGTTCCAATTTCACCCACAGATGGGCCGACTTTAAATATCGCCTGAAGCAAAAACTTGCGGACAGGGCTAGGCATGCAAGGGGGACAGGTGGTGGTCCCACCCCTGTGTCATTGGAGTTGAATGATTTAGAAGAGCTGGCACAGGGGTGTGTGCAGGCTGTGGAGGTGTTTGGCATGTCCAACATGGATACAGACATGCCAGACTTTGCGGCTCCTCATGTTGTCCAAGGTAAATTTTATGATGTCACCAACTCTGAAATGTTATTGTGCCAATATGTAGATTCTAATGTGAGTCTTTTCTCATTTTTCCAACAGAGACACAGGCGGATGAGTCTGCTCCAGAGGGGAGCCTTGGCCGCAGAATTTCTGCTGGCTCTGCAGGGGAGGAACCAGTACATCTGGCTGAGGACCCTGCAGAAGCCAGTCCAGGGCAACCCCCCTCGCAGGCAGTGTCCCTCCTCACAGAACTCAATTTTAAATCGGATTTCCATACGGAGATTCTGCAGAGGATGGACGCCAGTCTGATACGGGTGGCTGAGGCCCTGGAGCAAAATGCTGCGGCCAACGTGACCATTGGTCAGGCCCTGGCGGAAAATACCAGAGCCAACATCCGCATCGCTAATGCCCTGGAGCAACTCGTTCGCCAGCACATGGTGGAGCCGACCTCCCTTCCTGCCGGAACATCAGGATCCTCCACCTCTGGCACAACATCAGCCAATCCTCCAAATGTGCCTAGCCCTGTGCCTAGTCCAGAGGCCACAACATCTGCCTCTGGACGGGCCAGCCCGATGACATCCTGGACCCGGTCTGGCGCCCTCCCTCCCCCAGCCAAACGGGGGAAAAAACGTTGACAGCACTGGCTACTTTTCCCACACTCCTTCTGTGCTTGCCCCATATTCCTTTCTGGCCAAAACTTCCCTCGCCTTTCTTGTGAATTGTTTTTAAATTTTAGCTTTACGTTTCCAAACACTTTTATGTTTGTACAATTATTAAATTTTTTGGAATGAACACTGCAAAAAATGTGTAAAATATGTGCATGAAATTGTTTTTTTATAGCAATAAATTTGCCAAAAATGTACGACTTTGTATTGTGACATTATTGTCAAAATGGTTTACATTTAATCCTGGCCCACAAGGCAAAAACGTGCAACACCAACATTTAACATGAGAAAAAAAAGGGCTCTTTAAGGAACGTTTTAAAATTTACATAAGGATGCAAATTCACCAGGCAAAAGCAAAATGGCCCAAAAAACACAAACATGATGACATTATTGTTACAATAGGCCAAAAACCAAAAATTAACCCAAAAATAAACCCCCACAAATGTACCCAAATTGATTGTGTAATCCTGACATTAGCAGCTATGATTTCCACCTGCGTGCGGTTTTGTGCTAACCCAAAAAACTGATTTCAAAACACATACCAAGCCGGTTTTCAATCCAACACTAATTGATTTTCTGACAAGCCGTGATTAATCGATGCTACATCGTGGAGTGCCGGGATGGAGGAGAAGGCCATCGCCAATGTGGTCGAGTAATCCAGACCCTAAGCTGTGCGAGCATTTTGAAGGGAAAGAGGATCATCCAGTGACGTATGAGTTGGTACGAACACATTTGACGTTCGCATCTGATAATGTATGTACGCCCCAAAAACACCTCGCCACGCCTGCGTTTTTCCATCTCCACCCCCGTCAACGCCCAAAAACGCCCTGTTCTGTCAATCACATTTGACATGTCACTTCCTGCACGCTATTTGACGAACGAGACAAAAAAAGCTCGCAATCTGCCGTACGCACATGCGCAGTGTTACACCGACGCATGCGCGGTAACTCAACATCGGAACGCAACGAGCGTACTGCTGTTAACGAACGGCTCTGAATCAGGGCCACAGATCCAAAACCAAAACAAAACCGAAAAACAAAACACCAAGGAAAAAAATCCAAAACCAGATTCAGGCCCTGATTCAGAGCCGGACGCTCTGAATCAGGTTGTTTTTTTTTTGTGCGGCCTCCTGGCCACTCGCATAGCTGTGGGTGACCACCCACAGCTATAGCGAGCGGCCAGATTGATGGTCACGATGTCTAGACCATCGCGGCCATCGGGATTGCGACGAGACCCTTGTGGTAGGGTCTCGTGGCCGCAAGCCCCAGAGAGATTTTGGCTCTAACAGAGCCGGAATCTCTCCACTGACATCACTCGTGATGTCAGTGGGGCCGCCCCCAAATGGCAGGCGTTCACATGGGAACGCCTCCGTTTGGGCAGCCACCCCCCCGGCCCGCCCACCAAAGGGGGCGAGCTGTCACTCAACATCGACAGCTCTCCCCCTTTGGTGCGAGACCCAGAGCTACGGATTGCCCGTCACTAGCTGGGTCTCACGCATGTGCACGACGGAGCCGGCTCCATCGTGCGCTTGCGCTGTGGGCCACAATTGACCCGGTTGCGAGCGCTTGCGACCAGGTCTGAATCAGGCCCTCAGATCCAAAACCAGGGAAGATCCAGATCCAAAACCAAAACACGGGGGTCGGCGCACATCTCTAATAGAGAATCTCTAATAGAGATGTGCACCGACCACCGTGTTAGCTAAAGACAGGGACACCGACACAGTGAGAGTCAGTGACAGAGATAAGAACTGAGCATATTTCAAACACCTCACAGAGCACCCAGGAGGCATCATGGCAGCCAGCGCACAGAAGAAGCAATGGAACAGTCAGCAAAAGGACTGTGCGAGACAGGACAATGCTAAGTAGTGATCACGTTTAACAGGCTGGCCAGCTGAAGAACATAGTTACACAAAGAAGGCTATCCTGATAGTGCTTACAGATACAGTAAGCCAGGCAGCGTTAAATCATAGATTAAGGGGCCTATTTACAATATGTAAAGATGTGGGGCAGCTTTGAAAATCCAATTTTTTCAGATGTATTTAACATGGGGCCGTTGGCAAGGCACGGTTTCTGCTAAGAGCCTATCTGGCAATGAGACAATTATGGTATGAATTGTGTCTGGTAGGAATGGTGTATATAGTGTATGGTGGGAATGGTGATAATAGTGTATGGTGGGAATGTTGAACGGTGTATGTTATGAACAGTTATGGTGTGAATGATTTATGGTGTACTAACTACCCAACCCAACTTTGCATGGAAGTAATTTCATCTCGCCACATCCCCCTGCATCTCATCACAACCTACACCATGTCACCACAGCCCCCTGCATCTCACCACAGTCCCCTGCATCTCACCACAACCTACGCCATGTCACCACAGTCCCCTGGATTTCACCACAACCTTCGCCATGTCACCACAGCCCCCTGCATCTCATCACAACCCCCTGCTTCTCACTCCTGCCCCAGCATCTCACCAGTGTCACCACAACCCCCCCCCCCCCCAATGCTGATGTCCTGGGATGACAGATTTGTTTTGCAGCTACTGTCAGCATTATCAGCAGCATGTACCTGGGGCTGGGGCACCTGTGCATATTTCTGTAGCCTCCATGTGCAACCTACCAGCTGCCGGACATGGCGATGAGCAATATCCTCTTTGCACAATGTACTCTGTATTTTCTGGGCTTCCTGTTGAGCTTCCTTGCCGTAGAGCCCCTATCCGAAAACAGCACTGACTTGCATGAGAGGTGACTCCTGTTCACCAAGAGCTGTGGCTGAGTGGGAACGCTGGAGAGAGAGCACTTCACGGTGGAGGAGTGGTGACCAAAGTCCGGCTGCAGGTTCAGTGTAGGGATTGACATCAGAATCTGATGGTTACTAACCATCAATGTTTTTGTTCCAATGGTAGTGTTTTTACCATGTGATGGTCCGATGTTTGCCACCATCAAATGGAAATCACTCAGTGGAGTTCTGATGGTTGTTTTTTTCTAAATTCCAGATAGCTATGCCTCCCCTGGCTCCTTCCTGGCTATTGTGTCTGCATCAGGTCATCTTCATGGGTTAGTTGGAGGCTGTCCATATTCTCTATCTGCCTCAGATGTGACCCTGCTCACTCCCTGACTCCCTCCCCTCTCTAGGCTGCTGCTAAGCAATAGGGCACATTGCTATCTCTGATTGGCTTACACTGTCTCAAAAATCCAATCAGATTAGAGCCCACGGCCCTGCAGCAGCAGCAGTCACACATGCAACAGCATAACAGTTTTTTCTGTGACTTGCTTCATTCCAAGCCTCAATTTCAGATGCTCTCTTGCTGTTTCAGCACTCTGGCCAGCTCCTATACAGCAACTCGGTGTAAGATTTTTTTTTCTGTGATTTGCTTCAGTAAAATCATCAATTATGTCAATGCTGTATGAAGTGAATGCTGTACGGTGCGTATGGTGTGAATGTTGTATCATGTGCATGGTGTGAATGGTATATGATGTATGATCTATGTGGCGTGAGTGCTGTATGATGCATACTTGTTGACTTTTCATGTATCCCTTCTGGGAGAGTGCCTAGAGGAGAAATAGAACTGAATCACTGAAGGGATGGGAACGGGCACTTCTCGTCATTAGGCCAAATCTCTCATAATCACATCATCGTGCCCGCTGCCATTTCAGTAGGAAGTAGGCGGGATGCTGGAGGGTGATCTACTCGAAGTCTCCCGGACCTTCTCAGGGAGAGTAGGCAAATATTGTATGAGGTGAATGATGCATAGTGTATGATGTCAGTAGTGTATGAATGAAGTGAAAGGTTAGAATAATGTGCAGTATGGTATGAATTGTGTATCATGCCAAAAGTGTATAAAGTGAATGTTTATGGTTTATGATGTGCATGATGTATAATGTGAATAGTGTATGATGTGAATGGTGTATAATGTGAATAGTGTATGATGTGAATGATGTATAATGTGAATAGTGTATGATGTGAATGGTGTATAATGTGAATAGTGTATGATTTGAATGGTGTATAATGTGGATGCAGCGCTGGCCCTAGCCCAAATTTTTTGGTAAGCAAGCATATTTTTTGGCCCCCCTATGCAGTGCCCCTTTTACAGTGCCCCCGGTAGTGGTCCTCCCTGTGCAGTGCCCATTGTGCCCCCAGTAGTAAGCCCCTTATATAGTGCCCCCGGTAGTACTCCCCCCTATGCAGTTCCCCCAGTAGTGGTACCCCCTATGCAGTGCCCCTTATATAGTGCCCCCAGTAGTAGTCCCCTCCATGCAGTGCCCCCAATAGTGGTACCCCTTATGCGATGCCCTTTAAACAGTGGCCCCGGTTGTAGTTCCGCCCCCTATGCAGTACCCCCAATATTGCCCTTTATATAGTGCCCCCAGTAGTGATCCCTCGATGCAGTGCCCCCAGTGGTAGTCCCCCCCTATGCAGTGCCCCAGTAGTAGCCACCCTCTTGTAGTAGTCCCCCCCTTGTTGTGCCCCCAGTGGAGGTTCCCCCCACTATGCAGTGCCCCAGTAGTAGCCATCCCCTTTGTAGTAGTCCCCCCCCTTGTTGTGCCCCCAGTGGAGATCCCCCCCATGCAGTGTCCCAGTAGTAGCCACCCGCTTTGTAGTAGTCCTCCCCTTATTGTGCCCCCAGTGGAAGTCCCCCCCATGCAGTGCCCCAGTAGTAGCCACCCCCTTTGTAGTAGTCCCCCCCTTGTTGTGCCCCCAGTGGAGGTTCCCTCCCTATGCAGTGCCCCAGTAGTAACCCCCCCTGTAGACACACATGTAGTAAAAATAAAACCAGTTACCTCCGGCCGCCGCCATCCGCTTCTCAGTCCGGGCGGGGCTGCTCTGCATTATGGGAGAGACATAATGAGCTCTGACAGTGGGTGCAGCAGCCAATGACAGTCTGACAGACTCTCATTGGCTGCTAATCAAAACAAACACACAGCTGCCGGCGGCTGTGTGTTTGTCACTGTGTAGTGCTGACCGAACTCCGTCCGGTCAGCGCTACACACGCGGTGCAGCTGTGTCATAGAGACACAGTCTGCCCGCGGCCCGTATGGTCGCAGCTGAGCTGAGGCGTCCTCCACTATGTGGCGCCCTACTCAGCTGCGTACCATGCGTAATGGTAGAACCGGCCCTGTGTGGATGATGTATAATGTGAAAAGTGTATGACGTGCATGATGTATAATGTGAATAGTGTATGATGTGAATGGTGTATAATGTGAATAGTGTATGATGTGAATGGTGTATAATGTGGATCATGTATAATGTGAATAGTATATGATGTGAATGGGTATAATGTGGATGATGTATAATGTGAATAGTGTATGATGTGAATGGTGTATAATGTGGATGATGTATAATGTGAATAGTGTATGATGTGAATGGGTATAATGTGGATGATGTATAATGTGAATAGTGTATGATGTGAATGGGTATAATGTGGATGATGTATAATGTGAATAGTGTATGATGTGAATGATGTATAATGTGAACAGTGTATGATGTGGATGATGTATAATGTGAATAGTGTTTGATGTGAATGGTGTATAATGTGGATGATGTATAATGTGAATAGTGTATGATGTGAATGGTGTATAATGTGGATGATGTATAATGTGAATAGTGTATGATGTGAATGGTGTATAATGTGGATCGTGTATAATGTGAATAGTGGATGATGTGAATGGTGTATAATGTGGATCGTGTATAATGTGAATAGTGTATGATGTGAATGGTGTATTATGTGGATGATGTATAATGTGAATAGTGGATGATGTGAATGGTGTATAATGTGGTTGATGTATAATGTGAATAGTGGATGATGTGAATGGTGTATAATGTGGATGATGTATAATGTGAATAGTGGATGATGTGAATGGTGTAGTTTGCAGTAATCTACAATTATATCATCCTTTTCCCGCTCCTCCCTATAACTCTATAATATGTGGGAAGTCCTTGCCCTGGATTGTTTTGCTGCCTTAGTTGCTTAGTGATTACAGGCAGAAAACAGCAGCTGCTTTTCCGTGTTTCATATACATCAATCATTTTTCACCTGCACAATGACCCTGTCACTTTGGATAGCTCCCAACGAAGGCTTTGGTGAAACACATGTCCAAAGTTGTTATATTCTATTGCAACCATGGTCCACAAGGGTATGAAATAGGACATGACTGTCTATAACTTATTTTTCAATTATAGTTATTAGTTAGCATGGGTTAAGTCACATTGTGGTACCTATGGTAACTGGTCTCTTTTTGTCTATGTCATTTTTAATATTTCATAACTATTTTGCAACACTAAGATTTGTGTTTATGTCACTTTATTACATTACGTAACTAAATGCTACCAATATTAGTTTGCTTATGAATTTGAGTATGTTCTTTGCATGTTTCTTCTATTCTTGGTTTGCGTCTATCTGTGTGTTCGGGCTAATCTTGAGAACCACTGGACGGATTTTGATGCACTTATCACTATTCTATGGAGCATTTGTCCAGGAAGGCTTAGGTATATGAAACAACGCTGCCTAAACTGTTACAGATATATCATACTGATGGACTTTATTTTATACCATGTAGAAACTGATACGTAATATCCAGTTTCTCTGGAAAAATTTATATAAGCCTTGTTTACTGATACAAAATTTATATAAGTGTAATATATAAGCCTTTATTAGTGTGCGGTACAATCTGTTTCATTGTCCATATTGTATGGGTTAATTATTATATGAGAACTGCAGTTCTTTAGGTACATTGTTGCTATTTTAATAAATATTATATGATTCACTTTTGGTTTGTTTTGATAGAACAGTGATTCCCGGCGCAGACACATTCTTTTTGTTTGTTCAGGTTGATTTGGGGAATTTCAGGCAGTTATCCCCTTGTGTCAGCTGCCGACTATTCACTGGCAATATCTGTTGCAATAACAGCGCTACACTATTTTTCAAAAAATTTATATAAGCCCTGTTTACTGATACAAAATTTAGTTTTTGTCTTTATTTTATTGTTCCTTTTTCATTTATGTAAAAAATTATTTTTTAATTTCAAACGAGTCCAATTCCCGGTAAGAGTCTGCTTTGGCATGACAATAATTAAAGCACAGGGACAGACACTTAAAGTGGCTGGAGTTGACCTTAGTGGAGACTGTTTTGCTCATGGACAAGTTTATGTGGCCGTTTTGCGTGCCACGTTGAAATTTTATAAGACCTTGGTTAAAAAAGACTATTATTCAAAATTGCTCCTGTGTGAAGCCGGGGCGGGTCGCCAGTATATAATAAATAAAATAAAAAAATAAAATATAATAAATGTAGTAATGAACTCCTTATGTATATTTGACTTTTGGTGTCTTGGGGCTGTCTATGATGGTTGTGCTTTAACTACATAGGACTTTTTGAGTGATTTTGGTTTATAAGTTAACAATCACCATTATGGAAAATCTAACAGATGATGGTAATGGTAAAAGATATAACTAACAACAGAAAAAAGACATGTCATGGACAACAAAATATGACAGAACTGTTTATTAACCAATCCCTGTATAGTGGCTGCTAATGCCATATACACTTCTAGTAAAGGGCTCCTTCCGACATTTATACTGCATATATAGTGGCACCTCTTACCATATACACTCCCTGTATAGGACCCTCCTGCCATGTGGACTGCCTGTACTCAGCTGCACAATTGTTCACTTTGGACGCCACATTCTGACGGAGAATCTGCACCTAGAATGGAGCGGGTACAAGTGTTGATGGTGTCGCTGAGGGTTTGAGAATCTAAAGACTTCAGGATTGGAGACAATCGATCACCAAGTGGTAAGTGAAGGAGAAAACTCTGTAGGACGGTATCATCAGTGCCAGCACTCTTGATGACGAGGGCACAATATGGCAGTACTAATGCCAAATATTATGAAATATAAGAGTGGCAATACCCAGTTAGATAAGTCATGCCAATGATCAGGGCCAGATAAAGGTTTGTGGGGGCTCCAGGGCAACTAACTTGTGGCGCCCCCTACCAATAAAATTGTCAATATGATATAATGTTAAGGTTGTTTAGTTAGTATAATATGTAATACTTCCAGGACCAGAAATGTGTTAAGTGCACTGTAGTGACCCCAGCTCACATTGTGCCACACATAGGGCCTGATTCAGAGCCGGACGCTCTGACCAGAGCGCTCGCTCTGAATCAGGGCCGGCCTAGCTTAAAATGGAGCGGCCTCCTGGCCGCTCGCATAGCTGTGGGTGACCACCCACAGCTTATGCGAGTGGCCAAAAAGATGGTCGCGATGGTCAAGACCATCACGACCATCGGGCTTGCGACGAGACCCTTGTGGTAGGGTCTCGTCTGCCGCAAGCCCGGAGTGCTTTTGGCTCTATCAGAGCCAAAAACACTCCCACTGACATCACTAGTGATGTCAGTGGGGCCGGACCCAGACGGTAGGTGTTCCCACGGGAACGCCTTCGTCTGGGCAGCCACGCCCCCGTCACGCCCACCAAAGGGGGCATGCTGTCACTCACCATTGACAGCACGCCCCCTTTGATGCGAGACCCCGAGCAACGGCTTCCCCGTCGCTCGCCGGGTCTCGCGCATGCGCACCACGGAGGCGCCTCCGTCGTCCGCATGCGCATTTGGGTAACATCGACCCGCTTGCGAGCGTACAGCGCTCACGAGCGGGTCTGAATGAGACCCATAAATCCCAGTTCACATTTGCTATAGTTGCCCCACACTGGTCATGTAGATATATGTGGGGGACCCCAGTGTGTGGGGGACCCTGGGTGACTGTTCATGCCTTCCCATGGTAAATGAGGCTCTGCCAGTGATAGTGCCCAGCACACTGTAACATTTTATTGATAATGCTTAGTATAATGTAATATTCCAGTAATAATAGCCAGTAAAATAATATACCACTAATATTACCCATGAGTATAATATAAGAGCAATTCTCATTAGAATGTAATATAATAGTAATAACGCCTATTAGAATGCAATAATGCATAGTAGAATGTGATATGCTAGGGATAATCCAAAATTGGATAAAATGTGTTGGTGATAATGCCAAGTAATAAGTACTATGCCAACGATGATGCCCAATATGATAAAATATGTCAATCTTGATTCCCATTATAATGGAATAAAGCCAGTAATTCTGCCCATTTGAATATAATATACCATTGAAAATGCCTAGCATAATGTATTCCTAATGTGTGCAGTAGCAGTATGCCAGTGCTAATGCCCCGTAGAATAAAACAGGCAAGGAGTGAAATCATTTGGTTTGGATGGCATGTTGACAGGCAGCTTTACATTTTTGTAAAGTTAACGTTTAATCTACAGTTTTCTGTTATAGCAACAAAGTAATCATAAATAAAAAATAAAACTGTTAGTAACTTTTCTGCTTTCAGCTAGCCTGATGAATTGGAAAAAACAAAAAAAACATTGCATTTAACATTTCTAAAGGTGCCTACAGACATAGCGATGTGCTCACGATCAGCCGATGTGCACGATTTCCCTTGAAATCTCCCTGGCAGCTCTGCACACGATCTGCACACGATTTGGTGTCCAATCTTCATACATGCTTCTCCTGCATCCAGACTTTTCACAGTGCATCGCCTCCTAGATTGTCAGATCTGTCTTACAGCACGGCAGATCTGACGATGCGATGTGCGACCAGCGGGAACGCACATCGCATCGTGATCGTGAGTGGGGACTCACGATTTGGGCATTTTTTACACGAATCGGCCAGATCGGGTAAAAAATCGGTATGTGTGTAGGCACTTTAAATGTTTATCAAGTCCATTACTTGCTGTTTCCATGCAGTCAGCAGTTTCCATGCCTAAAGTCAGGTTCAAACTATATGATATATTGCACAATATATTATTCCGGCGCAGGTCGGAACGATATATCGTATGGATCGTGCAGTGTGTATGCTTGATCCGTCGTTCACTACATCATCCCATCTGCTGTTCTGCACGGCAGATGGGACGATCCAAGAAACGACACGGTGCTGTTACACGCAGCTTGTAATGACACTTTGCGCCAGAGCCGTAACTAGACTTTTTGGTGCCCTGTGCCAGAGAGAGCATTTGCGCCCCCTCCACCCCAATTTTTATATAGGGACATAAGATAGTGCACCTGAAAAAGGGCCTTGGCCTCATGGGGAAGGGACAGGGAAGAGATAGGAGAGGCCAGGAGATGCTGGGGATAAAAGGAGAGGAAGCCACAAGTGAGAATGATAATAAACAGGAAAAGTGACAGGCCCAAACAGTGCCCCCTGCCCTGCGGTGCCCTGTGCCATGGCACTGGTCACGCTACCCTAGTTACGGCCCTGCATTGCTCAGTCGTACACCGGATCGTGCAGTGTGTACAGCACGAGCAATGTATCGTTACAACGCATTGCACCATCGCATCATGTAGTGTGTACCCAGCTTTATAGAAATAAGTGGAGGATATACACATGAAATAAACAATTAATTACACATTACACACTGAAAAACCTGGTAAAACTGCAGGGTCTCTGTATGTTTTTATCTATAACTCTTTACATTAAGCCGTAAGGGGTCGGCCTGCAATGATACCAATTCTTCTTAATGCTTAGAAGAATATAACATAAAGTAAACACTGTTTATTATTTGTTTTCTTCATGTTTTACTGTTACCATAGAGTATTTTGAGTCACTTTTTTTTATATTGTATACAGTATATACATTTTTTTTGTTACGGTAATGTATAACATATTATATATACACCCCTTATTAATGCAATCAAATATTGATGAAAAGGATAGAGAAAACAGAACTTGTCATCTGTAGCAAATTACTATGCTTTGCCATTTAATGTCAGTGTGTGATATGTTCACGCATCCTTTACGGAGCTACTGTTGTAATTGGATATATGGACGTCTTTCTATGTTGTGGAGTCTATCCAGCTGTGCAGTTCAATAGTTTTAATTGTTCTCTACGATTTTATTTATATTACACACAGGAGCTTTTCAAATACACCATCTCATTGCTGCCCTCTAATGGTGATATGTTACACAAAGATTTCAATTCAGATTACATTTAAAAGAACATGCTGCTTAAAACTGGAGGCAGTATTCATCACTACTTACAGTAAAAATGTGCTTTCATTTTCAAAAGGTAGCCGAACAGTTATGACCTATCAAAGAGCAGTTTGATTTACTGAGAGGCTGGAATTCTAAATTTGCAGGGGGCAATTATTTCTTTTTTTATCCAGCTGTTTGTATTGGGAAAACATTGTATAAGAGCAACAATTAAGTTAATACTAAAGTTGGATACCTCTTGTGGTTAGAGATAATGGAATAGATGTACTAAAGCCTTGGAGAGATATCAGCTCCTGTCATTTTTCACACATAGGGCCTGATTCAGAGATTTCCGCTAATATAATTGCAACTGCGATCTGTTATGGTTCGCAGTTGCTAAAATATGCTAATACCTTCCAAAGTTTAGCCGAGCATAGGGACGCTCTCTGCTGCCTTCTCATATCGGGCCGACGACGCGCAACAGCCAGTGGCGGTACTAGAGAGTGGCGGGCCCAGGTGCAAAATATGCTTTGGGCCCCCTTAGTGGTCCCCTATGCAGTGCCCCCAGTAGTGCCCCATATACAGTGCTCCCAGTAGTGGTCCCCTATGCAGTGCCCCCAGTAGTAGTCCACCCTATGCATTGCCTCCAGTAGTAGTCCCCCCATACAGTGCCCCCAGTAGCGGGCCCCCACTTATACACTGCCCCTAGTAGTGGCCACCCACCCTATACAGTGCCCCCAGTAGCACCCCCCCTCCTATGCAGTGCCAGTGTCAGTGCCCGTGCCCCTTACACATACACACACACACAAAAAAAAACACAACTTACCTGAATCCCGGATCCTGCCGCGACCACCACTGTCCGCTCCTCCCATCCCGCTCTGCACTATGGGAGAGACATCATGACGTCTCTCCCATCACTTGCTGCGGGGAGAGCTGGAAGGCGGTGCTCATGAGTGAGCTCCAGTTGGCTCCCTCCGTGGACTCAGCAGCCAATGAGAGTCTGTCTGACTCTCATTGGCTGTTATAACAAACACACAGCCATTGCTGGCGGCGGTGTGTTTGTTATTGTGTAGTGCGGACTCCTCTCACTGCAGTCTGCACTACACATAATTACTGTGGGGCCCGGGTGACACTGTAGCGGGTGCAGCGGCCCTGTTGGATGCAGGCATCTTATAGGCCCCTGCACCACAGCGAGTACCGGTGCAAGCCACCGGCTGCACCGCCGCTAGTTTGGCCACTGGCAACAGCGCAAACAACGGTACCATCCAGGCACAAATCGGCCACACACTCAGCATGTAAATCTAGTCTGACCAGCTGCAAACACTGCTGCTCTCCTGACACGCAGAGAGCTCTCATGCTGCGATGGAGATGGCACTGGCTAACTTATGCACGCCCATGAAACGGTCTCCACCCCCCCGTTACCACCCCCATACTTCCTGTCACTCACTTTGCAAGTGATCCCTATGAGCGAATGCAATTGCTGAGTGTGCACAGTGCGGCGTTCACACATGCACATTTGCAAACAATCACTTGATCTGCAAAAATATCTGTTTTGCAATAAAGTGAATGGAAATAAAGTACAAATCAATCAGATCCTAATTGTCATTTTTTAAACACAGGCTGTGACATGAGTTAGGAGTTAGGAGTTGGAGTGGCTGGTACTTTATCTCCGTTCACTTTAGCTCCATCCAAGGCTTAGTAAATAGACCCCTTAATCTCTCTCCACTCCAAGGTTTAGTACATCTTCCCCAATGCCGCAAAAGTTTGGAAGACCCATTTTCCATAAGCTTACATTTAAAACAGGATGTCAGTCAGGTTATAAAGAGGTAAGTCATTTAAAGAGAACCTTTCACTTCTAAGACTTGTCCTTTTTCTGTTACCAGAAGCTATTGACAGTCTTATTACTTATTATCTTGGAGCTAAGGCTTCATGGTGATCTTCATTAGTGTCATCTGGCAAGTGATCGTGAACAAGGGAGTTCCATGAAAAAATAAAAAATATATATAGGCTAAAGGGAAAAATGACATATAATTGTTTAAAAAAATGTACTGGTTATTGAAATAAAACAGATACATAATAATGTTTACTTTTATGTATCAGGTTATTTTTTTCAGCATCTCTGGCTTCTTCATTTGGGAAATGACCGTGGTAAGGCTTCTATCTTATATACTTCTATATCGTACATGTCTACACTCTCGACATGTACAGGAGACTCCAGAACTTCAAGGAGTTCTCCTGGACTCCCTGGAAAGAAGACCCACCTCTTGGATCCCGCCACCCACAGAAAATCGTGTCATTAAGCTTGGCATTTAGCAGCAGGGGAAGGGTTGAGGATTGCAGTGCATTCGTTTGGACCTCCCCTCCATGATCTCTGTGAGGGGAGACAGAAAATGAAGGCAAGTATTTTCTGATGGTTGCTGTAGCAATGGTTCTGATATTTTGTCATGTTACAACTCGTACGTCCCCATCTGTCAGGCACACAGTGGACTGCGGTGGTGAGGGGTTGGGTGCAGAGGAAGGAGAAGGGGTTGAGGAAGGTGAAGGGCTTTGGGGCTGAGAAAGATGAAGGAGGTTGGGGGATGAGGAAGGTGAAGAGGGCTGTGGAAGGTGATGAGACTAAGGGCTGAGGAAGGTGAAGGGGGTTATGAGCTAAGGACGATGATGGTGGTCTGAGGATGGTGATGAGGGTCTGAGGCTGAGGAAGGTGATGAGGGGCTTTTGGGCTGAAGATAGTGATCAGAGGGTGAATTTGAGGAAGGTGATGAGGGGCTGAGGACTGAGGATGGCTGGTTGCAGACACCATCCCTCCTACTCCTGAGGTATCCACAGCACTGTCATCAAGAAGACCTTGGAAGAGACGGCATTCAAGAAATACAGCCTGCATCATCAGTGACAGAGAGACAGTGTGGTAAGTCATAGTGTATTTTTACTTTATTTAAAGGCTGGCATATCTCATTTACATATCATGCTTCACATGTCACACATGCAGGGGAGGTGTGTGTGAGTGTACTGAGCCCCGAGATTTCTGTTGCCGGCTCTTCATGCGCCGGAGATAAAGGTGAAGGCCTGCGCAGAGACTGCACATTTGCCCTTTCTCTGTTAAAGCTCCCCTGCTTTAAGACATGTACTGTATTTATAAAGTGAATGTTGAAAGTAACATAAATAATACATACACCAGAGATAAATCCCGGGTTATTGCGGATAAGCCCGGGTTGGTGCTCAGTGTAAAAGGAGCCAGGGTTGGATTCCCGGGTCGAGTGACCCGGCAATCCAACCCGGGTAGCTTGCAGGGTTTTACACGGGAACAACTGCAGTGTAAACAGGTAACCGGGGTAGTCTGACCCAGGTCCCGTTTACAGCATGGGGAGATCCAGAAATCCTGGCGCTTGGAGATGATATCATCTCTAAGCGATGGTAGAAGAATTTGACTGCACACGGGTGCCGTGTGAACGGCGCCAACCCAGGAATAACCTGGGTAGGCGCCACATTGTGAAAGGGGTCTGTCCCAGGTCTTATGCAGTTTAAAACCATATTCCAAATCCCGGGTCAGACCCGGAACTTAGGTGTAAAAGGGGTATTAGTAGGCTTACCATATCATCCCTTTAAACTGGAACACTGATGGATTACACAGGTTCTGTGGCTCATTTGAAAGCTAGGCTTGAAGTCAGCCAGCCACAGGACCTGCGTAATTCATGAGAGTCCCGGTTTAAAAGGATAGTATGGTGCTGTAAGCCTAGGTATTAGCAGACCCGGGCCTAAGCATAGGCATTATAAGCAAATGCCTAGGGGCGACTCAGACTGCTAGGGGCATTCCAGGGCTGAGATCTGCCTGTCTGTCCCGTCCCACCCCCCGCCACCGCTTCCGCCTGCCGCTGCTCCCACCTATCCCGGAGCCAGCGCAGCTACCCGCTCTCTCCCCCAGCGCAGCCGCCCGGCCCTTAGTCAGAACGAGCTTCTGCATAGAAGGGCCGGGTTAGGCAAATCAGCCTCCTGGAGTCCGTGAGGGAGCAGCAGCAGCAGTAGTAGGAGGTTTTGCAGTGCAGCCGCTTGCATCGGCGACGGCGTGGGACAGCTGTTTCAGCAGAGAGGATCCAGCCACAAGAGTCCACCGGAGCTTTGTCAGGTAAGTAATTCAAAGGCGGGGGGAGGGGGGGCATGATGAAGGTGTATGACACCGAAACGGCCATCGGGCCAGCCACACCACAGCGCATTTTTGTCACCAGGTCATCTCATTGATAAGTACTGGCTGTTCAGCCATCATGCACTATTTTGCACTTTTTGTCTTGGCTGCTGTTCATATATGCATTACAGTGTGATGTGCACTGTGGTTTTTATAATTGAATATGGCTGTACTCTTTGATTTATAAACTGACTTTTCTATTGAATTATAACTAGGGGTGTGCACCGGCCACTTTTCGTGTTTTGTGTTTTGGTTTTGGATCTGGATCTTTCTTCGTGTTTTGGATCTGGATTGGTTTTGCCAAAACCACCCTTCCGTGTTTTGGGTTCTGGGTTTTGTGTTCTGGATCTGTATTTTTTTGAAAAAAAGCATAAAAACAGCTAAAATCACAGAATTTGTGTGTTTTTCTGCTCCTATGCTTTTATTAACCTCAATAACCTTAATTTCCACTCATTTCCAGTCTATTCTGAACACCTCACACCTCACAATAGTGTTTTTATGTCCAAAAGGTTGCACCGAGGTAGCTAGATGACTATGCGACACGAGTGGGCGGCACAAACACGTGACCCATCTAGGCGTGATACTGCAGTGGCAGACAGGATGGCAGTTTGAAAAACTAGGCCCCAAACTGTACATAATGCAAAGAAAAAAAAGAGGTGCAAGATGGAATTGTCCTTGGGCCCTCCCACCCACCCTTATGTTGTATAAACAGGACATGCAGACTTTAACAAACCAATCATTTCAGCGCCAGGGTCTGCCACACAACTTTATTGGTTCGCTTGGGCCCCCACAAAACAAGCTGGCAATTAATCTGTCCCTGCACAAACTGGCTCTACGGAGGCAAGATGTCGTCCTCATCCTCCTCATCCACCGATTCCTCACCCTCTTCAGTGTGTACATCCTCATCCTCACAAAGTATTAACTCGTCCCCACTTGAATCCACCACCACAGGTCCCTCTGTACGTTCTGGAGGCTGGTCTCCCTGGAAGAGCTGATAATTCATTTTGATGAACATCATCTTCTCCACATTCTGTGGAAGCAACCTCCTACGCCTTTCTCTGACAAGGTTCCCGGCTGCACTAAACACTCTTTCGGAGTACACACTGCAGGGGGGGGCAACTCAGGTAAAATAGAGCCAGTTTGTACAGGGGCCTCCAAATTGCCTCTTTTTCCTGCCAGTACAGGTATGGACTGTCTGATGCCTACTTGGATGCTGTCACCGATGTAATCCTCCACCATTCTGTCAATGGTGACAGTATCATATGCAGTGACAGTAGACATGTCAGAAATTGTTGCCAGGTCCATCAGTCCGGACCAGATGTCCAAACTTGGTCCTGCCTGCCCTGCATCACCGCCAGCGGGTTGCTTAGGATACCTAAGTTTTTTCCTGGCAGCCCCAGTTGCGGGAGAAAATGAAGAAGGAGCTGTTGACGTGTCACGTTCCGCTTCAGCTGACAGTGTGTTCACCAGCAGGTCTTTGCACCTCTGCAGGCTTGTGTCGGCCGGAAAGAGAGACACCACATAGGCTTTAAACCTAGGATCGAGCAAAATGTAGTGGTCTGATTTCAACAGATTGACCACCCTGGAATCCTGGCAAAGCGAATGAAGGGCTTCATCCACAAGTCCCACATGCCGAGCGGAATCGCTCCGTCTTAGCTCCTCCTTCACTTTCTCCAGCTGCTTCTGCAAAAGCCTGATGAGGGGAATGACCTGACTCAAGCTGGCAGTGTCTGAACTGACTTCACGTGTGGCAAGTTCGAAGGGCTGGAGAACCTTGCACAACACGGAAATCATTCTCCACTGCGCTTGAGTCAGGTGCATACCCCCTCCTTTGCCTATGTCATAGGTGGATGTATAGGCTTGTATGGCCTTTTGCTGCTCCTCCATCCTCTGAAGCATATAGAGGGTTGAGCCACCGCGTCACAACCTCTTGCTTCAGGTGATGGCGGGGCAGGGTCAAGAGTGTTTGCTGGCGCTCCAGTCTTCGGCACGCAGTCGCTGAATGGCGAAAGTGGCCAGAAATTTTTCGGGCCACCCAAAGCGTCTCCTGCACGCCCCTGTTGCTTTTCAGAAAATTCTGCACCACCAAGTTTATTGTGTGAGCAAAACATGGGACGTGCTGGAATTTGCCCAGATGTAATGCCCGCACAATATTGGTGGCGTTGTCAGATATCACAAATCCCCAGGAGAGTCTAAGTGGGGTAAGCCACTGGGCGATGATTTCCCTCAGTTTCTCTAAGAGGTTGTCGGCGGTGTGCCTCTTACTGAAACCGGTGATACACAGCGTAGCCTGCCTTGGAACGAGCTGGCGTTTCTGAGATGCTGATACTGGTGACGCTGCTGCTGTTGCTGCGTAAGGTGATACATCTACCCAGTGGGCTGTCACAGTCATATAGTTCTTAGTCTGCCCTGTTCCACTTGTCCACATGTCTGTGGTTAAGTGGACATTGTGTACAACGGCATTTTTCAGGACACTGAGGACACTTTTTCTGACGTTTCTGTACAGTCTCGGTATCGCCTGCCTAGTGAAGTGGAATCTAGATGGGATTTGGAACCAGGGACACACTACCTCCATCAATTGTCTAAATCCCACTGCACTAATGGCGGATAACGGACGCACGTCTAACACCAACATAGCAGTCAAGGCCTCAGTTATACGTTTTGCTTCAGGATGACTGCTGTCGTACTTCATCCTCCTCGCTAAGGACTGTTGGAGGGTCAATTGTTTAGTAAAAGTAGTGGTGTTCCTACTTCCTCTCTGGGATGATGAACGACTCCCAGCAGCAGCAACAGCAGCAGCGGCAGCAGGAGGCGTAGCAATGCAGGATCCTCCGGAGGAATCCCGGATAGGAGAGTCAGTCATGCCAGTGACATGGCCTGCAGGACTACTTCCGATCCTGACTAAGGAGGAAATTGACGAGGAGGGAGTTGACGGTGTGGTTTGCAGGCGCTTGGATACAACAGGACAACGGGATTTAGGTGTCCCTGGACTGCTTATGGTCTTAGCCAAAGTTTCTGAACTTGACAGTAACTTTTTATGAACGTGCTGCAGGTGCCGTATAAGGGAGGATGTTCCTAGGTGGTTGACGTCCCTACCCCTACTTATTTCACCTTTACATATGGTACATATGGCAAGACAGTTGTTGTCCGGATTTGGATAGAAATATTGCCAGACCAAAGAGGTGGAATGTTTGGTCTTCTGCCCAGGCATGACCGTGATGGGCTTTTTCATCCCACGGACAACAACTGTCTCCCCCGGAGCCTGATTTAAACAAACCACATCACCATCAGAATCCTCCTCGCCAACTTCCTCCTCAGCGCCAGCTACACCAGTATCCTCATCCTGTTGTACTTCAACAGTGACATCTTCAATTGGCATATCAGCAAGTGGACTGTGGGTGCTCCTTTCAGCACTTGCAGGGGGCGTGCAAATGGTGGAAAGAGCCACCTCTTCCCGTCCAGTGCTGGGAAGGTCAGGCATCGCAACCACCACCACACTTGGACTCTCCTTGGGGATTTGTGATATCTTCTTAGAAAGCACAGTTCTTCGCTGTGCTTTTGCCAGCTTAACTCTTTTGATTTTTTTAGTGGGAGGAGGGCTTCCATCGTCATGTGAAGCTGAACCACTAGTCATGAACATACTAGGGATCGACCTTAGCCGTTCCTTGCCACTCCGTGTCGTAAATGGCATATTGGCAAGTTTACGTTTCTCTTCAGCTGATTTAAATGTTTCTTTCAAGGTCATTTTCCTGAACTTTGTCATTTGGGATTGTATGTGCCCTCTATTATGACATTGGGCATCGGCCTTGGCAGACTACGTTGATGGCATGTTATCGTCTATGTCATGACTAGTGGCAGCAGCTTCAGCACTAGGAGGAAGTGGTTCTTGATCTTTCTCTATTTTATTTTTATCGGAGAAAGTTTGGTCCTCCATTTATGTCATATCGATTTGATATATACGTGCGGCTAAACACAGAAAATATTTTTTTATTTTTGCTGGAGAGTAGTGCACTTTGTGGGTTACACCAGCCTTTAAGAAATGAGCCAGCCGGCTCTTTACTTATGGTACACAGGCGCACGCTTGGCGCTGCTCCTTTGTTGATGCACGTGCGGCTACTGCGCACACAATTCACAAACACAGAAATTAATTTTTTTTTGGGTTTGGACTGGAGTGTACTTTGGGGGTTACAGCACCCTTTAACGGTCAAGCCAGCCAGCCCTTTACTTATGACACAGGCGCACGATTGGCACTACTTTGTTGATGCACGTGTGCGGCTACTGCGCACACAATTCACAAACACAGAAAAAATATTTTGTTATTTGGTTTGGAGTGTACTTTGGGGGTTACAGCACCCTTTAATGGTCAAGCCAGCCGGCCCTTTACTTATGACACAGGCGCACGCTTGGCACTACTTTGTTGATGCACGTGCGGCTACTGCGCACACAATTCACAAACACAGAAAATAATTTTTTTTTTGGTTTGGACTGGAGTGTACTTTGGGGGTTACAGCACCCTTTAACGGTCAAGCCAGCCGGCCCTTTACTTATGACACAGGCGCACGCTTGGCACTACTTTGTTGATGCACGTGCGGCTACTGCGCACACAATTCACAAACACAGAAAATAATTTTTTTTTTGGTTTGGACTGGAGTGTACTTTGGGGGTTACAGCACCCTTTAACGGTCAAGCCAGCCGGCCCTTTACTTATGACACAGGCGCACGCTTGGCACTACTTTGTTGATGCACGTGCGGCTACTGCGCACACAATTCACAAACACAGAAAATAATTTTTTTTTTGGTTTGGACTGGATTGTACTTTGGGGGTTACAGCACCCTTTAACGGTCAAGCCAGCCGGTCCTTTACTTATGACACAGGCGCACGCTTGGCACTACTTTGTTGATGCACGTGCGGCTACTGCGCACACAATTCACAAACACAGAAAATAATTTTTTTTTTGGTTTGGACTGGAGTGTACTTTGGGGGTTACAGCACCCTTTAACGGTCAAGCCAGCCGGCCCTTTACTTATGACACAGGCGCACGCTTGGCACTACTTTGTTGATGGACGTGCGGCTACTGCGCACACAATTCACAAACACAGAAAATATATAATTTTTTTAGCACCTGGGGGGAGCACCCCTGATGGACAGAGCACCCCCTGGACAACACTACAGCACCCCTTTAGGACTGGGACACTGCACAGGACTTTGGAGTGGACACAGCCCCTATGGAGAACTGACTGCACAACACAGTCCAGCCAGCCCCTATGGACTTTGAAGTAGTGGACACAGCCCCTATTAACAATAGCAGCACAGCACAACACAGCCAGCCCCTATGGACTTTGAAGTAGTGGACAACAGCAGCACTACACTACACTACACAGCCCAGCCAGCCCTAACTCCCACCCTCCCTCTTCACTGTCCACAGCCGAGTGAGAAAATGGCGCCGACGCGGGTACCTTATATAGGATCCAAAACCCGCGAGACTCGGAAGGCGGGATGATGACGTTTTGCCTCGATTTCAGATCCGAGTCAGGCGGTAAAAGTCGAGCCTGACTCGGATCGGACTCGGATCGGGGGGGCTCGGGGGGTTTCGGATTTCAGAAATCCGAACCCGCTCACCCCTAATTATAACAGTGCGCTGGTTCTTCTTTCTGTTTCTGGAAGACAGATTTTTTTCATATCAATTTTTTATGGGATTACAGCACCTGGCAACATTTAATTATTATGCAGTGTGTGCAGTTGTCTTCTGGATATATATATATATATATATATATATAGATCATATATATATGATTGGTACCTGTGTATTTATATTATAATGTGCTTTAGCACATGTTTCTTTAACAATAGAAAGTTATAAACAAATGTGTTATTTTTGGCGTCCGTGTATACAATAAGGAGCCTATTCATCATTACTAAAAATTATTTGGAGATAGTTAGGTTTAGAACTCGCATGGAGTTCTACCTAATTATCAGAGGAATTCATCATTCCTCCTCTCCATAACTATCTATTCCGAAAAGCTGTCATTTTTGCGATGACAGCTTTTCGGAAACTAGATACTTTTCCCTTTCTAATCCACTGCCGTCCTCCGTCTCCATCAGTTCTGCAGTCTGCACTGCCAGGGAAATTACCCCCGGCGGCGTGTCCAGCTCTCCCCTGATGCACGCTCCATCCAGGATATGTCCCCACACCCCCTCCCCCTTCCTGAACCGGTCTGTCTGGCTGGGAGCTGCAGCCACTGCCTGGCTGGACGGAAGAAGCAGCGAACCCCCAAACCCCACGCCTGGCTGTTACTTATGTGCTGCAAGCAAGTCAACTTGTAAGTATTGTGGACACGGCCGGCGGGGAGATGCTGGGTATGCACCAGCTGCGGCTCCGTGCTTTAAACTGTACCTGTTACACAGCACGGAGCCTCAGCCGGTGCAGACACAGCATCTCCCCGCCGGCTGCGGCTCCGTGCTGTGTAACAGGAGCAGTTTAAAGTTGTGCCACAAGGGATGGATGCTGCCGGCAGGATCTGGGCAGAGAGTGCTTTTTTCCAATATACTTTCCTATTTTCTGCCCGCCGCTGCATGCTGCTGCTGCCGGGCAGTGTCCGTGTGTTCCCCGGTGGCACTTGTAAGTACTTCTTTATTTAACTTTTATAGTAAATAAACAGTTAATTGAAAAAGCACTTACATGTGTCATTGGGGAACACACAGAGGGGAGACACTGCAGCAGCTGCAGGGAGAATACACTTTGCAGCCGGAGGACAGCGTGATGAAGGGTGTCGGATGAAGACCTGCCCAGCTGAAACCAGGCAAGTATATGCCGCTGGTACAGCTTTACAGGGGCTGTACTCCATCTAAACTGGGCGTAGTGTAACACCATCAAATTCCGAAAATACATAATTTTCGGAATTTGATGAATAGCCTAATTTCTACATCCCCATACTAAAGTACTAATGTATGGGGAGTGTGGAAATTAACGCAGAAGCACTAAACCAGGAGATATCAGTGATATCTCGTGCATTAAGTGTGAATACTAAAAAACGGTAATTAAGGAAAAATTTCCTTAAAACTGTTACTTTAGTGTTGATGAATAAGCCCCTAAAATTGATGGTGGGATTATATGCTAGGGGGCACCAGTCAAAATTTTGCCTAGGGCACCAAACTGGCTAGGGCCGGCTCTGGGTATTAGTGAAGACTTTCACGGGACAGCTGGATATCAGATATATGTCCCAGCAAAATTTAAATGAGGCATTCCGGCAGGCTTTAAAGCAGGTTAGTCTGCAATAATGTATGATAATGATCACGTATTAAATGTGATCATTAATAAATCTCACCCATAAAGAGTAAATAGACTTGAATTTTCCTATAACTGCTAAAATACCAAGAAAATTAATTCATCATTTAGGGAGCAGCTGCTTGGCACAATTAAGTGTAATAAGTTCATTATTGGCCTTATTAAACATATTATACTTATAATAAAGCACTATTTGTTATTTCTGCCTTTGTAATCTCTTCCTGATAATAAATGATCACAGTCAAGTAATTATAAATTGGCCTTGGTAGGTGATCAAGAGGTATAAATTGCTAGAAAACCATCTACCTAAAGGGGGTGCAGATAGTTTAATAGGGTTTTTCTTCTATGTGTAACCAATAAGAACTAACTGGCAAAACTTTGTTCAAATGAATACAGTATGAATAGTATAAATAGGCCTCTTAAAATCGAACTATAAACTTTTATTATTCTTTTTTTTTTATACTGCATTCAACATTCACAACTGAGCCGGAAAATTAATTCCTGGCCAGGTCACTTATTGGAGACGTGGATCTGCATTTGCACATTGATAGCAACATAACTTGCCATATCCCAGCAGCACAGACATTGACCTGTGCCAAATAATGGTCTTTGCTGTTCCATTCCTGGACCATGCCAGGTGCAAATTAGTGAGATTTAGCTTGGACTGTGCAGAACCAGCTGCACTGGCTACTTATGTAATCACTTAGGCTTTGAGTTCTGACTGTTCACAATGGGGGTTGTTAGCATTGCTCTGCCACAACACGGCCCTCTGCATGGCAACAAGCTTGCCAGATCACCCTCACCATTAACTCCTGCCTTACATTGAATATCTGTTATAGATTGTATGGCCTGTCTGTTATACACAGGGTAATACAACTTGCTTCAGGAAAACAACTTGTTTTGCAACAAATGTTTATTTTGCAGATCTAACCATACTTGGGGGTCTATTCATGATGTTAATTATCGGGGTCCAAAACGGACCCCGATAATTAACATTCTAACTCACAGCAGACGGCGCAGTAATTCATCATCCAAAAATCCAAAAATCAGCTGTCCCCACGAGTTTTCTAAAAATACTACCATTGATAATATATCTACTGTACTGTATATTTACTAAGTGGCCAGGGGCAGGCTTGCCTACCCTCCTGAATTTGCTGGGAGCCTCCCGAATATCGGCAGCAGCTCCCGGCCCCCCAGAAAGGCAGGCAAGCCTCCCGGCAGCCGCTGATCCCCCCGACCCCCCCCATGATTAATAGTTAAACCCCCACAGTGGAGGGGGACGGTGACGCGATTCACACTGAATTGCATCATTTTGGCCCCACCCCCTGCTCCAAAATGCCTGTATAATCGACACTGTGTAACGGGGCCAGGGCCAAAATGACGTGATTGTGTGGCCCCGCCCCCCACCACGCCCACAAATGCCCATCACCTACCTGGTCAACTCCCCCTTGTTCTGGCCACACCCCCCCATCCTGCCAATTTGGCTGCTCCCTCCTGGAAGGAGCAGCCAGAAAGTCGGCAAGTATGGCCAGGGGCATGAGGAGGAGGCCCGTGTGCAGTCTCCGAGCAGAGCCACTCCCTTCATTTTCCTGGTGATTTCTCCATTGCACATGTCACTGGGGATATGGCGCCACGGATTTCTTCTGCCATGGAAGCAAAGCAAGTATAATCAATGGCTGCAGGACTCAGGGGCCTGTGCGCACGGTATACACTGCACCCATTATGGATACACCAATATAATGGTGACAGACAACAGCATCTCACAATTTTTAACATGCTAAATTCTGTATGTGTTTAGGAGCTTTTGATCATTCCTCCAGCAAATATTTTCTGAAGGATTCCATATATTGTCCATACTTGCCGACAAACTGGCTGCCTCTTCCGGGAGGAGGCAACCAGCTCGGCACTGCAGTGGGGGGGAAAGGGGGCGTGATCCGTTTTGGGGGCGGAACAGGGGGCATGAACGCATCTTCGTATCATCGCGGCTCCGCCCCCGCTTCACAACGCATATCTTATCGGCGTTGTGTAGCCGAGGGGCGCGGCCACGATGACGCGATTCAGCGCGAATCGCGTCATCAGCTCCCCCGACCCAGCCACTTTGACCAGGTAAGTGGTGACGCCGGCCGGGGGGGATCGGACGCAAACGGGGGGTGCAGGCGGGCTGCGCCGGCCGGGAGACTTGCCCCCTCTTCCGGGGGGTTGGGAGCGACACCAGATTTTCGGTAGGCTCCCGACCATTTCGGGAGGGTAGACAAGTATAATATTGTCTAAAAGTAAAATATAATGAGTTGCCCTTCCTAGCTGCAGGTGTTACATCCAGGGGCATTTTAAGGTAGGAGGGGGCCTTTGTGCAGCCTCCGTGGGAGCCCCCTCCTCTCCGACAGCACAGTAGAATTTGTGCCAGACTCTACTACACATACACAGGTCTCCGTGATCATGGCGACTGCTCCATGTTCCTGGAGACATCTCTAGTGCACATGCGCATACCACTAGGAAAATGGCCACTGTGACATTTTCCCGGTGATCTCAGTCTGCAGAACCAGATGACGCTGGACTCTGGAGAGGTAAGTATAATAATTATAAGGGTGCAGGGTGTGCGATGTGGGCCTCATGAACCTAAGGGCCCGTGTACCACCATGCACCTATTATAGATACGCCAATGATCACATCGGATACATTCCTTGTTACTATGGTAGTTCCACCTTTGGTCTTAAGTGTTCCCAGTTCTAACCCGAGCACACAACAGAGAATATGACTTACAAATACAGTGCAGAATGGTAAAGCACACAGGGCCGTCTCTTTCATTGGGCTTTTTGGGCAGCTGCCCAAGGGCCCGAAGCTTCAAGGGGCCCGCCAGCCCCCCTGCAGCCACGGCCAGTTGTTAAATGTTTTTTTTTGTATTATCACTGTGTTCCGATCCGCCAGACCCCCAAACGCCCCCCCCCCCGACCTTCCGGGAGCACTTACTAAGTTGGCTGTGACAGCTGCACCCTCCCAACCCACGCTCCACCTCCCCTGCCCACTTCCTCAAATCAATGGGTCTTCTGCAGATGACGCACAGCCTGCGTGGCGCAGGTGATATGACGATGTCACGCTGTGTATGACTGAGGGCCCATTGAAGAAGAGGGGAGGAGCTGGAGCAGCGCGCAACAGGATGCCGAATCTCCTCAGTAAGTGAATTATGCAGAAGGAACTTGTTCCGGGGGTCAGCGGGGGGGGGGGGGGTGTGTGTGTGTGTGTTATATGTATACTGTGTGTGTTATGTGTATACTGTGTGTGTGTGTTATTATATGTATACTGTGTGTGTATGTTATGTGTGTGTGTGTGTATGTTATGTGTATACTGTGTGTGTGTGTGTGTGTGTGTGTGTGTATGTTATGTGTATACTGTGTGTGTTATGTGTATACTGTGTGTGTATGTTATGTGTATACTGTGTGTGTTATGTGTATACTGTGTGTGTATGTTATGTGTATACTGTGTATGTTATGTGTATACTGTGTGTGTATGTTATGTGTATACTGTGTGTATGTGTATACTGTGTGTGTTATGTGTATACTGTGTGTGTGTTATGTGTATACTATGTGTGTGTTATGTGTATACTGTGTGTGTATGTTATGTGTATACTGTGTGTGTATGTTATGTGTATACTGTGTGTGTGTGTATGTTATGTGTATACTGTGTGTGTTATGTGTATACTTTGTGTGTATGTTATGTGTATACTGTGTATGTTATGTGTATACTGTGTGTATGTTATGTGTATACTGTGTGTGTATACTGTGTGTATGTTATGTGTAAACTGTGAATGTTATGTGTATACTGTGTATGTTATGTCATACTTGCCTACTTTTGAAAAAGCATTTCAGGGAGATTGTGAAAGCAACACCTATGAGCGCGGCAGTAAAGTGGGCGTGTACTGCTACATCTGAGAGGCGTGTCATAAAATTGATATATATCCACATGTAAATGAGCCCCAAAGCACTCATTAAGATCTACTTGTTGATGAAAACACACTGATACTTCTCAGAAAATACATGTAACCATAGGGATCATTGTGCTTTATAACCAATGCAGGGAAATTATACTAATGATCCCATTTGAATGTATATATCTCTTTTTTTTCTTTTATATAACAGTGTCATAATGGGGGTAAGGTGAAATGAGGGAGATTGGTAGACTCTTCAGGGAGACAGGGAGATTGCTGCTATTTCAGGGAGTCTCCCTGACAATGAGGGAGAGTTGGCAGGTATGTGTTATGTGTATACTGTGTGTGTGTGTTATGTGTATACTGTGTATGTTATGTGTATACTGTGTGTGTATGTTATGTGTATACTGTGTATGTTATGTGTATGTTATGTGTATACTATGGGTGTTATGTGTATACTGTGTGTGTATGTTATGTGTATAGTGTGTATGTCATGTGTATACTGTGTATGTTATGTCTATACTGTGTGTGTGGGTGGGTAGGGGCCCCAGAGCATTGCTATGTCCAGGGCCCACACTGCTGTTAAGACAGCCCTGAAAGCACAAGCAGAATATGATGATATTGACAAAACGTAGCTGCGAAACAGCTCCTTTCTGTGCAAATCTTGAATTTTCTTGGCTCATCTTTACTCTGCACTCATCTGTGTGTGTGTGTGCGTTAGCCACACTTATTATCAGACAGCAACCTAGTGCTGCCTGTGTCGTCAATTGCTGCTGCCTCGGTCAGGGGTGCTCCGGGCCCCAAGTTCTGGACAAAACCAAAAAATATATATAATAAAAAGTTAATTTTTTTTCTGTGTGTGCGTGTGCGTTAGCCGCACTTATCAGACAGCAGCAACCTAGTGCTGCCTGTGTCATCAATCGCTGCTGCCTTGGTCAGGGGTGCTCCGAGCCCCAAGTTCTGGAAAAACTTTTTAAAAATAAAACAATAAAAAGTGTATTTTTTTTCTGTGTGTGCATTAGCCGCACTTATTATCAGACAGCAGCAACATAGTGCTGCCTCTGTCATCAATCACTGCTGCCTTGGTCAGGGGTGGACAAAATAAAAAAAAATATATACCGTATATACTCAAGTATAAGTTGACCCGAATATAAGCCGAGGTACCTAATTTTACCACAAAAAACTGGGAAAAGTTATTGACTCGAGTATAAGCCTAGGGTGGGAAATGCATCAGACATCATGACGTCTCTCCCATTACCCACTGCGGGAGCCGGAAGATGGCTCCCGCAGTGGGAGCAGCAGCACCCGATGACAGTCTGACAGACTCTCATCGGCTGCTAATTACAACAAACACGCAGCTGCCATTGCCGGCGGCTGTGTGTTTGGCACTGTGTAGTGCTGACCGAACTCCGTCCGGTCAGCGCTACACACGCGGTGCAGCTGTGTCACAGAGACACAGTCTGCACCGCGGCCCGCTAGTCCTGGAGCATCACTCGAGTATAAGCCGAGGGGGGGCTTCTTCAGCACAAAAAATGTGCTGAAAAACTCGGCTTATACTCGATTATATACGGTAATAAAAAGTGTATTTTTTTCCTGTGTGTGTGTGTGCGTTAGCCACAACTTGGCAACACTATTGCTGCTTGCTTGGTGACACTGCTGCAAGCTGCAGTGAATATGGAAGGCAGTCACATGACAGGAGAGCAAGAACCACATGTTGTAGCTGCTGGCAGCAGTCATGATGATACAAGGCCGTCAACGTCCTCGTCCTCTATGAAGGCTGATGCCCCAGGGCTTAAGTCAGGCCAGGGACATGGAAAAGCAACTTCTTTTACTGTATTAAAAAAAAAAAATCTAAAGCCAAGTTGGCTTTAGATAAACAAAATATTGGCAATATGCCATTCACTACACGAAGTGGCAAGGAAAGGATAAGGCCTTGGCCTTTATTTATGACTGGTGGTTCTAGTGGTGATAGCCCTTCTGCTTGTTCTAGTAGTGGTGATACTATAAAAAAAAATTAAAGTTGTTAAGAAGAAGACGAGTAAGACAGCTCCGGAAGAACCAACTGTGTGCTCCGAGAAATCAAAATCACAAATCCCCGAGGAGAGTGCAAGTGTGTCCGCGGTTGCCATGTGTGAGCCCGATCTTTCAAATAGTGTACTTGAGGAACCTCCTTCCAACATTTATGTGCCCTCTGTAAATGTGGGGAAGGGCAGTCAACATATTGCTGACGTAGTCATCGAGGATGCTTCTGTGGAATTGCACATGGAGGATGAGGAGGATATTTCGGTAGATGCCACTAAGGATGATGAGGATGTTGATGATGAGGATGTTGATGCCGAGGATGTAGTTTGTGTATGTCAGGCAACGGTTGTTGCCCATGGTATGAAAAAGACCATTGATGCTGTCATGCCGGGGCAAAATACAAAAAAATCCACTTCTCACGTGTGGAATATTTCCACCCAAATCCAGACAACAGTTGTCAAGCCATCTCTAACCTATGCCAAGCAAGAGTGAGTAGAGGTAAGGACCTTAACCATCTAGGCACCTCCTTGTTACGTCACTTGGAGCACATTCATCAAATTCCAAAGTGTATGCCGCCAAGTTCCAAAACTAAAAACGTAACAATCAGTCCAGTGTCACCTACATGCTCTCTCTCTGTGGGATCCAAGCACCTTCGATCTCCACCACCAACACCTACATCATCAACATCCTCATTCGTCATCAGAAGTAGTCCTGCTGCATCCAATGTTATAAGCATGATTGACTCCTCTCCTATTCGTGATTCCTCAGAAGGATCCTTGATGACTACGTCTGTGGCTGTTGCTGTGAGTGGATCTTCATCCCAGAAGGGGACCAGGAGGAAGACTACTTGTAGTACTGTAACCAAACAATTAACTGTCAAACAATCCTTTGCAAGGGCGAACAAGTATGACAGCGGTCACCCAGTTGCACAGCGGATCACTGACGCCATAACAGCTATGCTGGTATTAGATGTACTTCCAGTATCTGCCATTAATGCAGTGGGTTTTAGAGAGTTAATTGAGGTCCTGTGTCCCCACTACCAGATCCCTTCTAGATTCCACTTCGCTAGAACAGCAATTCCCAGTCTGTACAAGGACATTAACAAAAACCTTATTAATGTCCTCTGAAATGCCATTGTACCCACTGTCCACTTGACCACTGATATGTGGACAAGTGGGACAGGGCAAAGATTACATGACTGTGATAGCCCACTGGGTAGGTGTATTGCCTTACAACAGCAACAGCTGCAGCATCTACCAAATGCCAGCTGATTCAGAGGCAGGTTACTCTTTGTATATCTGGTTTCACTAAGAGGCATACTGCTGAGAACCTCTTAGAAAAACTCAGGGAAATCATTACAAAATGACTTACCTCACTTGGAGTCTCCTTGGGATTTGTGATTTCTGACAATGCCAGCAATATTGTGAGAGCATTACATCTGGGCGAATTCCAACACGTCCCATGTTTTGCTCACACAATTAATTTGGTGGTGCAACATTTTAAAAAAATGACAGGGGCTAAACCTATCCTACCAAATATCACACCTGCGACTCTAGGCAGAAAAAATGAGGCATTGCTATCCTCTTTGCTCGCCACCTCACTTTTGATATTATCAACCCTTATGAAGATTGGGAAGGCTGCTTCTTTATTCTTGTTGGTACTTTTAACAATACTCTCTGTACCATTGTCAACATATATTCCCCTAACCAAGCCCAGCCTGCCTTTTTCACTAGACTAGATACCTTTCTCTCTCATAAACGGCAGGGCTCCTTTATTTTATCTGGTGGTTTTAATGCAATTCTGAATCCCTCACTAGATAGATCTACCTTGGGGGCCACTGACTCCATCAGGATGGATTTCCGTAACTCCAAGGCCCTGCTTGATCTCATGAAGTCCCAGCTTTTCTATGATTCCTGGCAGGTTTGTGAGTCCCTTACTCGGGACTATACCTTCTTCTCATCTGTGCACAATTCCTATTCCCGAATAGACATGATCCTGCTCAGCCACGACCCAGCCCTACGACTTGTGGATGTTCGAGTCCATCCTTTGATATGGTCTGATCACGCTCCTGTTTCAGCTGACCTTTCCTGTATCACTGAACGTCCTCGTCCAACAACTTGGCATTTAAATTATACCATTCTTCACTCTCGCAATACGGTCACCTGTCTCAATACCGTTCTTACGGATTATTTTCAATTAAATGCTCTCCCAGGCACATCTCCCTCCACACTCTGGTTGGCCCATAAAGCTGTCTTATGGGGACATCTGATTAGTATAGCCTCCAAAACTAAAAAATAATTTCTAAGTCGTACTAACTCCCTCTCCATCCGACTTCAACAACTGGAGTCACAACATAAACAGTCTCCTAGTCCTTCCCGTCAACAAGAACTTCTTGCTGCTCGACATTCTTTCGCTCTCCTCTTTTCCCAACACACAGCTAAATGTCTAAAATGGTTATGCGAAACCTTTTATGAAAAAGGAGATAAGGCTGATTAGATTTTGGCATCTAGGTTCCGTACGACACGAACCCATAGAAATATCCTCATGATTAAAAATTCCAAAGATCACCGTCTTCACGACCCGGCAGATATCAGTTCTGAATTTCAGAGCTTCTACAGTAATCTGTACAACCTGCAGTCTGCCTCATCCCCTACTTCTGTCCCACACACTGAAATGGCAATTCAAGAATTTCTTTCCGCTGCCAATCTTCCCCAGTTGTCTCATGAGGCAATCCAGGGTTTGGGTAAGGAGATCTCGTAGGAGGAAATTATAATTTCTATTAAACAGCAGAAATCTGGCAAGTCCCCGGGACCTGACGGCTTTATAGCTGCATACTATAAAAAATTTGTGGAGCATTTGGTTCCCCACCTGCACTCCATTTTTAACGATGTTCTACAGGGGGGCTCTTTCCCTACAGATATGCTAGAAGCCAGAATCGGCGTGGTGCCTAAGGAGGGTAAGGACCCACACAATTGTGCTAGCTATAGGCCTATCTCCCTCCTCAACCTAGATGTTAAAATATATGCTCAAATTTTAGCCAGTAGACTAAACCAGGTCCTTCCCTCCTTGGTCCATTATGATCAGGTCGGCTTTGTGCTGGGACTGTCAAGCCCGGGATAATACCCGTAGGACAGTAGATTTAATCCATACCATAAATTCAAGGAGGTCCCCAGCTGTTAACCTTTCTCTCGATGCTGAAAAAGCATTTGATAGGATCTCCTGGACCTTTATGTCCCAAACCCTATGATCATTTGGGGTATCAGGAGACTTCCTGACTGGTGTCATGGCCCTCTATTCCACCCCCTCTGCTACTGTCTCCATCAACGGCGTCCCTTCCAACCATGTTCTTATCTCAAATGGCACCAGGCAGGGCTGCCCTCTGTCCCCTTTGATCTTTGCCCTAGTGATAGAACCTCTGGCCTCGCTCGTCCGACTAAACCCTCGCATTCATGGAGTGCAGGTTGGGAATTCATCTTCCAAAATCACCCTTTTTGCTGACAACATTTTACTTACCCTTACTCAGCCCCAACTATCTTTACCGAATTTTTACAATCTATTAGACCGCTATGGTGTGCTCTCCAGATACAAAATCAATTTTTCTAAATCTCAGGCCATGGTCCTCCATATTCCCCACCAAGACGCTGAAGCCCTTAAATCTCCTACAGCTTTAAATGGCAACATAGAAAAATCAAATACCTTGGGGTCTTCTTAAAATCCTATTATGATCTTTTATATCAGGAAAATTTTCCCCAACTTTTTACGAAACTACAAGCGGATCTGACTTCCTGGAAACGGCTTATACTCTCGTGGCTGGGCAGGATCATCGCAGTCACAATTAATATTCTCCCTAAATGGCTATACCTTTTCCAGACCCTCTCAGTGGGGTTCCCTTTACTCTCCTTCAAAATTTTCAGAAGTCTATCAACCGTTTTATTTGGAATGGTAATCCCCCTTGGCTATCTTCGACCATTCTTAAAAAACCTATTTCCAAGGGGGGTAGAGGTCGCCCAGATTTTAAGCTCTACTACCTGGCTTCACACTTTTCCCAAATTGTTTCCTCCTATCCCCCCCTCGGAACATCCTCCTGGCTTGATATTGGATCCAGCTATATCAATTCCCCGGACTTATCTTCCCTATGGGGCCTATAAAGGAAACACCGTCCTACTCCCTCTAACCTTCCTCCAACACTTAAATTCCTTTTACACATATGGGTTTTATACTCACCTAAATTTGCTATTACCACTCCTATATCTCCTCTTACCCCCATAAGGTGTAATCCCAAATTCCCCCCAGTTTTGCATACGACCAACACAAGGTCATGGATAACAGCGTCCCTTAAATTTCCTGCTGATTTTAGCTCACAGGCGCTCTGGCTTTCTATCTCAGACCTACAACTACAATGTCCAACCCAATCCCTAAACCCCTTTGAATATTTAAATATGACATTTTCTAGGCTCCTTACCACAGGCCCCACTTCTCCGTGACCTCACTCCTTTTGAATGACTTTTTAAATATGGCCCCATGTCTAAAGGGATGATTTCTCAAATATACGGCATTCTCATAGATGCTGCTCTGCCTACTAATAATCCCCATGAATACTCCTGGGAGAAAGATCTTGGCCCTACACCTGACGAAGAGGCTTGGGACGACATGAGACTTGCAATTGCTAAAACCTATATCTCTACCCGCCTTAAAAGAAACCTCTTACAAATTGTATTACCGTTGGTACTATACCCCAGTACGGCTTTCCCATATGTTCCCTTCTGCTTCACCTCTCTGTTGGAGAAACTGTGGCCTTCGAGGTACCCTCAGTCATATCTGGTGGATCTGCCCAGCTCTGGAGCCTTTCTGGACCTCGGTTCATGCTCTTCTGAACACTGTCTTTGGAAATCCGATTCCAAAAGATCCATGAACCTTCCTTTTTAAGTTACCCCCCTCCTGATCTTAGCAACCGCTCTGTTAAACTGTTATCCCACATTTTAGTTGCTGCTAGAAGTTTGATTGCCCGTAATTGGAAAAACCCTCTTCCGCCAACTCTCTCTGCCCTAAAGTCACAAATCCGACATATAGCGGAAATGGAAAATATTACCTACTATCTTCATGATAGAGGTCATGTTTTCTCAGGTTTGGGCTCTGTGGCTCTCATACGATAACACTTTGCGACCCCTGCTCCCCATGCTCACTACCCATATCTGACCCATGCGTGATGGCTGAGTCTGCTATCCCCAATTCTACCCCTCTGTGACAAACCCCACTAATTAACTGAACACTTTTCTCTGCTATTCTAAAATGGCACGTTTTTCTTCCTTATAATACTTCTTGTGTAGCATTTGGTATTCTCTATGGAATCTTGCCTCCCTTGGTAGTCCTGTTCCCCCCCCAACACCCTTCCACCCCCCCTTTACTGACCCCCCCCTCATATGCTTATTGCTAATTACTTCATTCCAAAAAATGGCTCATTTGTAATGTTTATTATACTTGTGTTCTTCCATGTTTTTCTTTATGTGAGCTTTCTAAATAAAGAATTTTTTTTTTTTAATGACAGGGTCGTGCAGGAGATGGTCTCAGTGGCCCGGAAAATTTTGGGACATTTTAGACATTCGGCAACTGCTTGTCGAAGATTGCATGACCAGCAAATACTGTTGAATTTGCCCTGCCATCAGCTGAAGCAAGATGTAGTAACTAGGTGGAATTCTACCCTTTATATGCTTCAGCGGATGAAGGAGCAGCAAAAGGGATCCAGGGCTACACAAGGGCCTATGACATAGGCCGTGGAGCGGGAGCGCGTAATTTCCGTGTTGTGAAAGGCTCTCAAACCCTTTGAACTTGCCACACGTGAAGTTAGTTTAGACACTGCCAGCTTGAGTCAGGATATTCCCCTCATCAGACTTTTGCAAAAACAGCTGGAGAAACTGAAGGAGGAGCTGAAATGGAGCAATTCTGCTAAGTATGTCGGACTAGTGGATAAAGCCCTTGATTCGCTTCATAAGGATCCAAGGGTCGTCAATCTCTTGAAATCAGATCAATATATTTTTTCGACCATACTTGGTCCTATGTTTAAGTCATACCTTGTGTCTTTTTTCCAATGGACATAAATCTGAAAAGATGCAAAGCGCCACTTGACACACCATTATCTCCTCCTTCAGTTTCTGCGGCTGCCAGGAAAAAACTAAATTTTCCCTACAGAATCCTTGCTGGTTATGCAGATCAGTCACCAAAAAAATGACATCTGGTCGGACCTGAGAGAACTTCCTACTAATAGTGACATGTCTACCGTGACTATGTCTGATACGGTCACCATTCACAGAATGGTGGATGACTATTTTAGGGATAACATCCAAATAGGCATGTCAGACAGTCCCTTTCAGTACTGGCAGGAAAAAGAGGCAATTTGGAGGCCCATACACAAACTGGCTTTGCATTACTTAAGTTGCCCACCCTCCAGTGTGTACTCCGAAAGAGTTTTCAGTGCAGCTGGCAACCTTGTCAGTGATCAGCGTAGGAGGTTACTTCCTCGAAATGTGGAAAAGATGATGTTCATTAAAATGAATTACAAATTCCACGAGAAAGACTTCTACCAACAAGTACATCAAAAAATTACAGAGGTGCCTATGGTGGATTCCAGCGGGGACGAATTAATATTGTGTGAAGAAGAGGATGTACAGACTGATGGGGAGGACGAGGACGACATCTGATGTTGTAATGTAAAGCCAGTTTGTGTATGGGATCATTTCCATGTCCAATGCACATTGGCAGCTTGTTTTATGGGGGTCCAAACAAACCAATCATTTCAGCCACAATTGGCAGTCTATGTCACTGAAATTATTGGTTTGTTAAACTGTGAATATCCTGTTTCATATACAACATAAGGGTGGGTGGGAGGGCCAAAGGACTATTCCATCTTACACCTCTTTTCTCTGCATTATGTGCTGTTTGGGGCATTGCTGCCTGACATTTTGAATTTGATTGTTTATGAATGTGCAGAAATTGTAATGGCCACATACAGCATCTCCTGTATGCCCCTTTCGTTTTTTAAAAATGGCCACATGTTAGTGCCGCCCACTGCTGTCGCTTAGTTTAGTCAGCCAGCTAGCTGGATGCAACATTGTGGCCTTGGCCTAACCTATTAAACAATTAATATTGTGAGCTGTGAGGTGGTCAAAATTGACTGCAAATGGCTGGGAATAAATGTTATTAAGGTTAATAATACTGTAGGAACAGAAACAGGCCCAAATTATGTGGTTTTACCTGTTTTTATCATTTTTTGAAAAAACATCCAGATCCAAAACCAAAACAGATAAGGGTGGTTTTGCAAAACCAGATCCAGATCCAAAACACGAAGGAGATATAGGGGCCCTTACAAACTTTTGTTATGGGTCCTTCAAATACCTAGTTACACCCCTGGGGGAAGGTTAGGGTTAGGCTGCGGAAAAGGTGCATTAGGGGTTAGGCTACTTACCTTCAGGCGTAGTGATTCTAACTGTCAGGATGCCGCTGTCTGTATTCTGACTGCCGGCTTCCCGACCCTGGGATCCTGTACCCAACCCTGCAGCCCCTAGGTATACTCTGCCATTGTTCCAAACTGATATTCTTGCAATCTACAAATCAACATATTTTATAGCATTGGCATTTAATGCCATATATTATGGCCATAGTTTTATATTGATGGACTAAGTGCAAAGCTATCCAGCGAGTACAAGTCATTACTGTATACAAATCGTCATTCTTAAGGACTACGCGGAAAATACAATCAACTGCAATTTGTCTGAATCGACAATTTTCTGTGATTGTTGCTGCGAGATTTAAAGTACAGAAGAAGCAAACCAGCCAGCATTTACCTTTAAAGAATTGCGGCTTTATATCCTGCAACAAAAAATCGGTAAAAAACATTGATTTAGACAAATCTCGGTTCATTACATTTCCTCCTTCATTACATTTCCTCCTAACAGCAATCTCAACATTGAAGAAAGTTAAGTATTATCGTTACATTATATTATTAATAGCAATATACATAATTATTACAATGACATACAGAATATTTCATAACTGCTGAACCAACAATGTACTATTTGCCTCAGACAGGAAGTGAGTACTGAGGGGAGGGGGAGCACAGCACAGGTCAGGTGGAGTCACTCTTACTGTATGTAGAGATGGCTAGCCGTGGATCCTGAATGGAGGAGTCCCGTCATTTTATGCTGTCCCGCTATCCTGGGGCTAAAGGTGATTGGCACAAAACATCATGGAGCCGACTCCCACCCCCAACTCCCTGTCAGAACTTGTGGCCATGCCCCCACCACGTCCCTGTCTGGACGCAGCAGAGTCCGCCTGCTTGTGCCAGTGATCCCTCCACTTCTTGTGCATGCCCATGGGGGCTCCGCTGGCAGATGCAGGCAGCCCTGATCCAGTGGGATATTGTTAGGATTCAGGCATATCTTAAGAGAGAATGAGTCCAGCAACAGACTTGAGGGCTGGAACACTTGGCTAGCTGCGGGTGTGGAGCAGCCTTGAGGGCTGAAGAAGTTGATGTAGTCTTTGGGCTATATAGCAGCCTTGAGGGCTCGTAAGTGTTTGACTAGTCGTGGCCCGAGGGCAGCGATATAAGATGCGGCGTCTGGGCTATGCAGCAGCCTTGAGGGCTGGTAAACCTTGGCAAGCTGTGGCCAGTGGGCTGTAGAACAAGATGCTGCCTTTGGGCCGTGCAGCAGCCTTGAGGGCTGGTAAGCATTGGCAAGCTGTGGCCAGTGGGCCGTAGAACAAGATTCGGCCTTTGGGCCATGTGGCAGCCTTGGAAGTGGTGGTCTGATGAGGGACCTGTACCGCCGGGTTGGTACAGGCGGTGGTATGCTGGATTGCGGCCTGTGTCGCCAGGTTAACACAAGCAGTGGTACACTGGATTGCGTACTTTGGATTCTGGACTGTGGCCTGTGCCGCTGGGTTGACACAAGCAGCTAGACGCTGGAATGCGGCCTGTGCCGCCGGGTTGACACAAGCAGCTGGACGCTGGAGTGCGGCCTGTGCCGCCGGATTGACACAAGCAGAACTGCACACTCTAGACACTGAGTGCTGTCTGTGCCGCCTGTATGACACAAGCGGCAGGTAGTAGATATGCGGACCGTGCCACCTTGATGACACAAATGGCAGGTAACAAAAGCTGACAGGAGGACTGGGGACTTGACTGGATAACAGGAGACAATGCCAAAACCAGAAACACGTGAAACGCTCTCACCGGCATTGGAGCAGCATTCGCATCAGGAGGAAATAGCCGCAGGAACCAATCCCAAACAGAGCAGGGATAACGGACAGTTGATAGGAGGAGTTCTGCGACTGGTCCTCCGGCGTTCATATGAGCGGCTTGTGACAGATCTGAAAACATGTAGAGCCATAGGCATATGCATACTGTATGTAAGCTCTGGTGTGTTTCATAAGATCTTATGCAAATTGTCCTTTTTCCACATACAGTACTTAAAAACTGGGGACATCCCAGGCATGAAAGTGTGAACAGTGAACACAATAAGATAGTACACACCAGCGGATCTTCTAATCATAAAGCAGCTTATCCAGCATGGTGGTTTATTCATCAGTAATCTGGATGTACAGCCGTACCCACTGTTTTGTATGTAACAGACTCAGAATGGAGCGCAGCTTGAGTGGAATGTACAGGCACCAGTCGGAGACTGTACTGGGGTAGTGGTGCAGGATGCAAATGGTGACAACTGGTATGTAATGATAATAATGTCAGGGTCTTACAGAGCTAAGTGGACCACTTCCATTGTGGAGCTCTAACACAGTGGCATGTTGGCGCTGTGCATAAGCATAAAGCTAAGTGGTGGCCATCTTGGTCCCCCCTTCTTCTCCTGGCACAGTACATGGAGGCTGCTGCTCTGCCTGCACCTGATATGAGGGATCACCCCCCTCCCCAATCTATCCCTGGCTCAGTGGCACAATGGTTCCTCCACTGTCTTTTGCAAGGACATGTGGCCACGCATCCTTACATTAGGCCAGGCCCCCTTGCCATTACCAGGCCCTCTACAGCACAGACAGTTATGTCTGCGGGTTGGTGAAGCCAACAGGAAGTGCCGCAATGAGATTGGTCAGGTAGGGCTGACTAGTGCGCCACAAGGAAGACAACTCCTGTTTGCTTTTTGAATGTGAATGTTCTATTCAGTTGTTAGTAGGCAATCACAAAAATGTGATTGTTATACAAGATGTGTATACACAAGTAATACACGATTCATATATTTGGGGTTTCTCTATAATACATTAACATTATAAGGGCTAGTGCAGTAATCATTGTTTTCTTCTGGATAAATATTAGGTAAGGGTGACCAAACTCCAACGGGGGTCTTGTGTCCTGCAGGGTGAATGCAACAAGAGGTGATTTTAACCGCCGCCTGGAATGCCGGCCATCGGAATCTCGACGCTGGAAGTCCGACTTGGTACTAAATATAGGCATATAAATCCTGACGCCTATCGCCAGACGCTGAAATCCCGACGCCTGGCATCCCAAACGAAAGTAAGTGGGGACTGTTAGCTGTTAGCCGCAGTGGGTAGAGTTAGTTTTAGGATTAGGTAAGACACCCCCCGGGGAGGATTAGGGTTTGGCTAGGGGAAGGGTGAGTTAGGGTTAGGCACCACTGGGGGGAGTTTAGGGTAAGGCACCCCCCCGGGAGGGTTAGGTTTAGGGTGCGGGAAGGGGGGCTTAGGGTTAGGCACCACTGGGGGGACTTAGGGTTAGGCACCAAAGGAGGGAGGTTAGGGTTTGGCACCACTAAGGGAGAGTTAGGGGGGGAGAGGGGAGGGTTAGGGTACTTTACAGCCCCAGTTGGGATCTCCACTGTTCGGGCTTCCGACGTCGGTATTACGTTCACCGGGAACACATCTGGCGGCTTTACATACCGATTCCTTTCCTTATATTATAGAGCAAAGATGTAAACACGGGAATACCTCTATCATTCTGTCTGATAGCTGCCCTTTTCTAAGATGTACTATAATACTGTAATCAGTGCAAGGATGAAGAGCCACCTGTCTCAGGTACTAAAAGCATTTAATATCCATCTTTGTATGTAGGTCATCAGCACAGTTTTCATAGCAATAAATATCTCTGCAGTGAGTTATCATTGTACCGTTTCATTTTTGAGCCTCAATCTTCCAACAAACAGATTTAACAAAATGCAGAAAGGACAACTGCTCAGAAATTTACATGACAATTTCCTGTCACAATGTAAAGTTTTCATGCTGGGATCTTAGTAAAACTCATTTATGAACCATTCTGCCAGCATGAATTATGATAAACCCGCCAGCATGAGCCACATAAATCTTGCGTCTGTATCTCACAGATTTTTCTGATGCTCAATAATCTCTGTTTCCAGAGTTAAATTATCTAAGAACGTTATCAGGCTTTTATTTTGATTAGATATTTGTGCACATTTCCTTGTATAAAGTAATGGACAGACAGCAAACAGCCAATTCTGTGCTTGTGATAAAGTGAGAACCTTGATCAGTAGCTGTATGTATGGGCGAGGCGTCTGAGTAACTTTGCCCAGGAGAATGGGCAAAGTTACTCTGGCATTTACAGTAGCAAGTTATTACCACTCTGTATACTAAGGAGTATTCATGCATGTTAAAGTGATTGACATGGGAGTAAGGGCCTGATTCAAACCCGCTTGCGAGCACATAGCGTTCGCAAGCGGGTCGATGGTCGGCCAGTGCGCACGCGCGTCGTGCGCACCAGCCCCGGAGCGAATGAGAACCTCACTCGCTCCGGGGCTCGCTACAAAACGGCGCGCCTGTCGATGTTGATCAACAGCTCACCCCGTTTTGTAGGCGGGGAGGGGGGGGTGGCTGGACAAATGGAGGCGTTTTCCGAAGGAACACCTGCCATTTGTGGGCGGCCCTACTGACATCACTTGTGATGTCAGTATTGAACTTCCTGCTCTAGTAGAGCAGGAAGTTGACTCGGGCTTGCGGGAGCCGAGACCCTTCCACAAGGGTCTCGTCGCAAGCCCGATGGTCAAGATAATCGCGACCATCGCCAGGCAGCTCGCAAAAGCTGTGTGTGGTCACCCACAGCTATGCGAGTGGCCTGGAGGCAGATTTTTTTTTTTTTTTAAATCCACCCTGATTCAGAGCCACTGAATCAGGCCCTAACTACCATAGGTACAAGGGGTGCAGCTGCTATGGCACCCAGAGCTGAGGGGGGACCATCTTCCTTGTTAAAGTTACATGTGTTATATACATTTTTCACCATTGGGAGGTACATTGGGGCCCTTACAAACTTTTACAATGGGGCCTCTAACTTCATAGTTACGCCGCTGGCGATAGATGTTTATTGTATACAGGTTTTTATAATAGTGGTAATGGTGTGACATGCCACACAGGACCCCTGCCTCTTACATGCATACTAGTAGTCTCACACCTAGAGTACGTGCACCTCTATTGAAGGTGAGTACTCCTTGTTTTATATTGTACCCTTAGGAAAATTAATAAATCACGGAAACATTGGATTCATTATTTAGTTATTGCAGCATTCAATTCAATGAGAAATCATTTATGTGAATATCTGAGCATGTGGGAATTGATAGGTAGAATATCTCCAAATAAATATGAAAATACATTATTGAATAAGATCTTTGTGACAGGTATGTTAAAGCAAATGGAATATGGGTCTCCTAGGAAGTGACAGTTGTTATAAGTGCTAAAAGAACTGTATATAATGTATGTACTGTAGTCAGAGGATGATAAAAAGTCATTTATAGCTTGTCTAAAAGAGACCAAACACACAGTAAAATGAGCTAAAGTGCAAACAGTAGAAATGCCATCATTAAAGAGGGCGATAAAACATTCTTTATGTACATTAGTAAAACTAAAAGGAGGAGCAGTAGATTCTTTTCTGCCATTAAAGTCTATGTTTCTTGGAGATCAGTATGGTAAGGGTGACTTTAAAAGCTGTGGTTATAGATAGAGTTTTGCTCCCGTGGCTTTACATATAAAATCTAATGCAGGTGAACTTCAGACAATGTAGACCTGTATATTGATCTTGGTTTTAGTATATTACAGAGTCTGATGTTGTTTTTCCAAACTCTTATTCATACATAATGTCACTGAGAGAATAGAGGAGCTGCCAGATAAACATTAAGAGGAATCGAATAAAAGACGCTCACCATAAAATATATAACTATGTCATATTTTATCTGGAAACTCACAGGGCCTGATTCAAGCTGCTGTGCAAATCCGTCCATCCCTGATGCAAATGCAGAAGGAGGTGTCAGACACATCCTTGCTGCATTTGCGATCCCAGCACTGCAACCGACATCGCAGACTGGGATCACCATCACAACCGATGGTCACGATGGTTGCTCCTTTGGTCAGCCTAACCGGGTGCTGGTCACGTAAGAGGCAAGGAATCTGCATCCGTGGACTGGGGGGACTGCGAGCTAGATCGCAGGACCCGTTCTGCACATGCGCAGAATGGGTCCTGCTCAGGTGCAGACCCCTAACAATCGGAGATGTACATTCATCGTTGGATGAATGTACATCTCTGAATTAGGCTCATTGTGCAGAAAGTTCTGAAAACCAGAAAGAAAAAAAAATGAAATAAGCGCTGTTATGCATTGATGACATCATACACATGGTCATAGAGCTTTTCTCATTTATAGTCACCATGGGGAGCACGGCAAAACAATTTGATAAGGATGGAAATGTCATGGGTAGCATGGAGAGAGACACAGGGTTTTTTATTTATTTATTTATTTGTTTCTTTTTTGGAGCAATGCAAAAAGGTTAAGACATATTCAACTGTGACACTGCATACTGAATGTAAGTAAAGCCGTAATCAAAAGTTTAACATGTTGTCAGAATCAAAAGAAGGTTTGGTACAATAAGCTAGCAGTCAATATGTGATAATAATATAGTAAATAGACAATAAAAAAATATTATACTAACTGGTTTCCGACGTGGTTATTCTTTGTGTTATTATTTCTGATTAAGCATGGGGTCCTTCTCAATAAGAGTTGGGGGCTACTCCAATTGGACTCGAGCTTCAATATCAGTGGAACTCTGACATACCTCAAAGAATACTGGCCTATGAAGGGAGGATTCCAACTACTCCACCCTAAAGGCAAAGTACAGTAGGTACGAAAAAGAGACATACAGATGTGTCCTCTTCCATCCTTGCCGATCACGCTACAAATGTGCGCACGCATCGCGCCATGCAATTACTGGTGGCCGTGTGCACCACGCTATGTCATGCCGTGCGCTGTGTTCGCATCATGCTGTCCTTTCTCATTGTGGGTGCAAATACATCGAGCCTAACCGTTCCCCGTTGCGTGACTCGTGCCATGCGTCGCGCGATTTGCCGCTCAAGTGGTAAAGATGCAAGAGGACACATCTGTAGAGGACATTTGTTACTTTATCCAGACCTGGAGGAAATTTTTTTTGGCTACAACCGACACAGTCATGAACAGTGTTCTACACTCTTTATTTAGTTTCAATGAGGAGTCTCCGGGGTAAGTAGAGAATAAATAAGCAAGTTAGTGGAGGTAAATAATTGTACCAGTCTCCAGAATTACTTAATTAATGGGCACTTCCACAAACAATGTAATAACGAGCATCTGTGTCATCTGCATTTTGGACAGGCTCCAGAGTCAGATAAGCCATTGTGAAATGTCCTTAAGGAGAAAAATACCCTCTATGAAATATATTCAAAAACATTTCTCTATAGGAGCTCAGTTTGTGCGTAGTGCAAGAACATACAAGTGATCTAGCTCTTCTAAGGAGACAGTGGGAACTGTATCAAGCTAGTGGGAGAGACCTGTTTTTATCTTGAAAAATCACGAACTGTCCTAAGGAGTTTATATGTGTAGAGATTGCCTTCCACTTCTTCAAGGCTAGATTAACATGCGGTCCAGGTCAGATGAGAGATGATAGATAGATGATAGACCAGTCAGATGAAGATAGGACACTCATTATCATGTTCACATAATGCAAAGCTTGATGCACAGCAAATTAATGGGTGGCAGGAAGCTCGTAAATTCTCAGGGTCTGAGCAATAGTTCAGGATTTATGAGAATTGGTTTCAGTCAGGCTTCTTACACTAGTAATTCCCTTGCCACCCAAACAGTACATGGATATGTGGCCACAATATTTTGAAAACCAGGGTTTGTCAGGAAAGTGAATAAAGTGAGGACTATGTAAATGTTTTTGTTTTTTTTTTAATGTTTTTACATGAAACCCGTACTGAGATTAGTGAAGGATTGTCTTGAATCTTTGGTGAGAGAAGAGGTAAGAGACTTCATACTCTGAACTTTATGCATTCAACTCATTTAAATGTATGTGATATCCACTCTCCTGCAATCTTCATACTCTGAACTTTATGCATTCAACTCATTTAAATGTATGTGATATCTTAAATTGTTGCAATAGTCATTACCTTGTTTGTGATGATGTCAGTGAAGCATAGTTTATGATGGCATACTGGGTGGTTGTTTAGGCAATTTAACACCTTAGGTCAGCTGGACATGTCTCAGATGTAGCCTGTTTTAATCAGCCACAGTATATCTTACTAGTCAGATCTAAGAGAGCTGTGCTCAAATTTGAGCTGTGCATCTCATGCACGAAGTATCTTATGCACAAAGTATCCAAAATGAACAGTTAAAAAACAGTTGAACAAACATTGAACAACATCAAGAAGCAGGTAATTTCTAAATGTAACTATATGTATTTTGTATTTTAAATCATCATGTACCAAATATTATTCATTCTTATTTCACTCCATGGCGTGTTCTCTAGGGCTATTACATCCTTCACTCTCCTTGCAGCTCACCCATATGTGCACATTGCAGCCTCAATAATCTACTCCCCTCTTATGAACACACATGAGCTATTTAATTATCTTTATAAATTGACAATAACATCCACAATCTGTCGCCATAAAAAACTTTCATACAAAACCCACAACTATATTTATATATCTCTCCTTCTACTTCTATTAGCTGTTGACATATCACCAAATCCAGGCTCTACACACATGCCCTACTCACAACACAATATAAATCCAGCAAACCTCAGACACATCACATGCCTCCCATCACCCTCCAAAACACTGAATTGTGCCTTATGGAATGCACGCTCTGTCTGCAACAAACTAACATCCATCCATGACCTCTTTATTTCAAATAACCTTAATCTTCTGGCATTAACAGAAACATGGCTCTTGCAAACAGACACTTCCTCCCCTGCAGCACTCTCACATGGTGGTCTACACTTCACACACACCTCCAGACCTGGTAATAATAAAGGAGGTGGAGTAGGAATACTACTGTCCCAATCTTTTACATACACCATTACTCCACAGGTACCATCCCTTACATTTGCATCATTTGAAGTACATTCTATCAGGACTTTCACTCCTTTCTCTCTGTGCATTGCTGCTATCTATCGCCCACCTGGACCACCCAATCAATTTCTGGAACATTTTTCTGCCTGGCTCCTTCACTTCCTATCTTCTGACATCTCCACCATCATCATGGGTGATTTCAATATCCCCATTGACAGTACACAATCCCCTCATGCCTCCAAACTTCTCCCCTTAACATCCTCGCTTGGCCTCTCCCAATGGACTGACTTCTCTACTCATCAAGATGGCTCTGCCTTGATCTTGTATTTACCAGACTATGCTCAGTTTCTGATTTCACTAATTCTCCTTTCCCGCTCTCAGATCATAACCTTATCACCTGCACACTCTCCTCCATTACATCAACCTCAATGCCAAGCAAATCAACCAAACCTCCTAAAACCCACAGAGATATTAATGCTATTAATTTTGAACAACTATCCACCTCACTGCAACAATCACTCTTAACTATATATAACTTCACTTCTCCTGAGACTGCTGAACCAGACCCTAGAACTAGCCCTTGATGAAGTAGTTCCAGCAACCCATCACATTCCGCGTAGACTTAGACGTCAAATGTGGCATTCCAAATTCACAAGACGCCTACAAAAACTCTCACGTAAAGTAGAACATCAGTGGTGAAAGTCTCATACTCCAAGTGACTTCCTCACATATAAGACTATCTACCACTCTTATCGTAATGCACTGGATAATGCCAAACAGACATATTTCCAATCTGTCATCTCTGCCCAAGCCTCTAACCCCAAATGACTTTTTAATACATTTAAATCACTACTTACCCCTCTGTCATCCAACCCGCCTGCTACTATCAGTGCACAAGATCTTGCTTCCTATTTCAAGAACAAGATAGATAATATCCAAAATGAAATGGTATGCACTTCCTCAGTCAGGGACTTGTTCAATTCACTACCTGAACCCAGTGACATGTTCTTGTTATGTTCTGGGTTGTTTGTGGACCCGGGGTGGTAGCAGGAGCGATCACAGAAGCAGATTTGAAAATAAAACTAGGATTTTTAATAAGTACTTGAGTAGACATATAATGTGGCAGTAAATAAAAGTCCAGGAATATATAAATGTGCACAAGAGTTCTGTGGTGGGAGTAAAAGGGTTAATGTCCAAGTAGAAACAATTAGAGCTGTCCAGGTGTGCAGGTAGTGAAACTGAAAATAATCAAACCAGGTATGCAGGTAGTGAACTGAAAATAATCAAGCCAGGTATGCAGGTAGTGAACTGAAGCGCAGGATGTCAGCAGGCTCAGGCACTCAGGTATGGGCAAGGGTGATGGAGGAAGTGGGGGAGTCCAGTGGGAGCTAGGAGCTGACAGGCAGAGTGACAGACAGCGAATTCACAGGAACAGGATAAGCACAGAGAACTCCCTCTCAGCTAGGCTGAGATACACGTTGCACTGGCAAAGAAGGAAGGCACTGACCCTTCCTAAATACCCCATGCCATGCTGTTACTGGCCGGAGGGAACATGTGACTCCCCAGGATTGGCCAGCCGCATCACATGGCCAGAAGGCAAGATGGCGGCGCCCATGCCAAACGGAATGGAGACGCCGCCAGACCTTACCAGCGCAGAGTGACAACAGGCCCGCACAACAACGCGCGCAGCCAAAGCCCCCCGCCAGACACCAGCTCCACCACCAGACAGCCCGCGCCACAATGACCTCACAGGTAACACTCGCCTAGCGCCATGCTGAAATACCCTGGCCGTGACAGTTCTCATCATTTGACCCAACTAATGAAGATGAAGTATCTACACTCTTCTCATCCTCCTACTCTACTACCTCGCCTCTTGATCCTATGCCCTTACAAATCAGTAAAGCTCTGTCTCCTGTGTTCATCCCACACTTAACTAAAATCTGTAATCTCTCTTTCTCTACTGGTATCTTTCCATCACTGTTCAAGCATGCAGTGATCATTCCTATTTTGAAAAAACAAAATTCTGACCCTAACACTCTCAAATTACCATCCTATCTCCCAGCTACCTTGCCCCTCCAAGCTACTGGAGAGACTTGCCTACACTCGCCTCACACACTTTCTTAACACCCACAACTTATTGGACCCACTTCAGTCAGGCTTTCGTTCCCAACACTCCACAGAGACAGCACTGACTAAGGTAGTAAATGATCTGGTCACTGCCAAGGCTAAAGGCCATTATTCACTTCTAATTCTTCTAGATCTCTCTGCTGCCTTTGACACTGTTGACCACTCTCTTCTCATACAAACATTACAATCCCTAGGTCTTCAAGACTCAGCCCTTTCTTGTTTCTCATCCTACCTATCTAATTGCTCTTACACTGTTCGCTTCTCTGATTCTACCTCCACTTTGCTACCTGTGTCAGTGGGAGTACCACAAGGCTCAGTATTAGGTCCTCTGCTTTTCTCTATCTATACCACCTCTCTTGGCAAACTAATTAGCTCTTTTGGTTTTCAGTATCATCTGTATGCGGACTATACTCAAATTTACTTATCCTCCACAGATTTGTCACCATCTATGCTTGTCCGTGTCACTGACTGTCTCTCTGCCATTTCATCTTGGATGTCATCTCGTCACCTCAAACTTAATATATCCAAAACAGAATTAATTATATTTCCACCGGCCAATAGTAGTTACCAAAAAGGGATGTATCCAGGGATACTTGCATAGTTATAGTGTTACATTGGGGAGATTGATACTGCCCTCTGTTTTTTTATTGGAGTTTAAAAACAGCTATACAGTAAGTGAGTGTTTGTTCTGTCACAAAGGTTTTGACCAATCTCTGATCACCTGGGGATAAACAGCTACCGTATTTCAAAGAGTTGCAGAGGACATAAAAACTTGGAAAATATGATCATTTTTATCAAATATCAAGTTGGAGAGGGGAAGATTTTTCCAGCTATTAATTTTGCGTAAGGAACCTTTGATCAAAGGTTTCTGATTTATAGAAGATTACTTATTCAGGTTGGAGACTTGTATCCAGAGATAAGACTATGCCAATATGGTATTGTGAAATACTGTAGCATGGCTACTGATGTCTCCTGGTTCACTGTGTAACTAGACTAAAGTAATTTATTTTATCAATTGTACAGGAAGAGAGTGGTGTGGATTGTAGACAGCGAGTAGCAAGTCATCCGCAAATGCTGCCAATTTAATTTTTGTACAGTAGTTCCACTTTGATAACTTGGAATTTACAGCTAGATTGAAGGAGACAAATTAAAGGATTCAATTACAAATTAAGCAGCAAGAATGGGAGTGAACCTTTAATCATGGTTATTTGAAAATGTTCTTGCACACAGCTACTACCACCAGAGCTGCCATCAGCAATTATGGTACAAATGAAACATGTAGGGACCCCTAAAACCCTGTGTCCCCAATCTCTCTCATGCCACAAACAAACCTTGGATACAAACATGTATACTGACTCAGACACACCTCACATAGAATGGAGACAGAATAGCATGGAGGATATAGCTCGATAATAAAATACCAGTCTGTAGCATATAAGTAGACCTTCATTATTGTTCATTCTGCTGTGGGCAGTTGCTAGTAAAGTCTTGAGCATATCACTGTCAAAAGAATTAACTTCCACCTTACAGTGTGTCTCAGGGACGTGCAATCAGTGTAGGCAGAGCCTGTCATACTCCTGAGATTTGATATAAATAATGCAAAGAAGATATTTATAACTAATAAACATCTTCTTTGTTTATGTAATAATTTTTATAGTTAACACTCACCAGCTTTGTGGAGCTCTCTGGGACTGATAGGGAGATGGGACAGCAACAGCTCAGCCTCGCTTCTGTATAGTCAGACACTGCTTGCAGAGCTAGGGGCAGGGCCACACCATGGGCAGTAAGCTGCACAGAAAGAGCTAATAGAGGCATGCCTCTGAGAGTGGGGGGCATGCCTTGAGCACTGATGGACACCTTGGATGTATCATGTGACCAGGAAGTGCACTGCAGTGTTTAGAGCTCAGTCAGCAGCAGCAAGAGAAGACACAGTGATGCAGGTAGGAGAATCAATGGACACTGAAGCTTAGTGTAGTGAGGGAAGAGTTACAGTGAGTAGGGGGTGAGACAGGCCCCCAGCACTCAGACCCATCTCTATGTGTCCCTCTCCAGACATTGACCTCACCGCATGTCACTGATGTGTCTCTATTACTGACTCAGTTATACAAATGACAGACACTCTGGGTTCAGAAATGGAGACAAACTGATGGTGATCACCAAGTGATGAGTGAGGTAGAAAACTCTTAGTGACAGGACAATTGGTGTTGGGCTGTGACCCGAGGCGCTGAATACCTATTGCTGTCCTAAATTCTTTCACATAATATTTGCTATACATAAACCCCAACCGATGAGAGGCAAGAAGATCGAGTAAGATGTTCTGCAAACTATTAGCTATGACATTTCCTCAGATTTTTAAATTCTGATTTAGTAGTGTAATTAGCCTATATGAAGCTCAGGGCGCTGAAAATTATTTTTTCAATTGTTTTCTAAGGGGCATGTGGCCCCACCTCCCGTAATTAGGCAACGACCGTCATAGGTACTGGTGCCTGTGACGGCTCTCTACGGGACTGATAACGCAATAATAATACAGTACAAATAAAATACAATAGTGAGTAGAGTCTACATGGTTGGATATATGTAACAGTTTTATAGTAACAAATGTTCCAAAAAAACTCTTTATCAAAGTGTTCCTGTTGAGTAGTGTGTGGAGCAGTGCTGAGCAAACATCAAGCTAGAAATTAATCCAAGCAAGATATGATAGACCAAAGTAAATGACATTATGGGCTAAATTTACTTAAGGGCCATTTTGCAGGGGTTTGGAAACCAATGGGATCTGCTTTGGATCGTTTTGACCTTTTGAACTGAACTAATGTCAATCTCCATAAAAGGCTGACCAGCCACAAAGCAACCGTAGCAACACTTTAGTTTGCAGCGATCCCTAGAAAATATTTACAAATAAATATGTGGGGTCCACCCCCACCCCCCTTTCCAATTGTACACCAAGCTGTTTCTCCCCCTGAAATTTCCATTACCAGCTTCAGGCATTACCAGCCAGGGCTGCTGCCAATATAGTAGGCACACAGCTAGCCATACATACTGCCAATCAGCCCTAGACAGAACAGCACAAGGCTGTGTTGCCCTGGGAGATTGTACCCACAAAGCAAAATGTGGGTCTCCTTCCTAGAAGAAACCAGCCCCATACTGCTATTACTCGAGCCAGCCACTGCGTACGCAATATTGCGATCCGTAATGAATCAGGTTTGGAGTACTCAACTAATGAGCTTAGTATTATCCCAGAGATTAGTTATAGCAGTCACCATGGAAGTGTAGAGTACAGTACATCAATCCTTTGATCAAACATAGGAATACATCTATGTTCAATCATGGGTATGAGAACTAAACGTAACACCCTAGTCAGGTCTGTGGTGGCAAAGGAGTTATGAGGACCAGATGCCCCCTGGGTGCCAGACTTATCTGTAAATAGCCATTGGAGACTTGGGGGGAATGAGGTCACTCCTGTATGAGATGAGGTCACTCCTGTGTGAGAAAATGGTTGGTATTGGGATTTTCTTTCTGTTCTCCCATTTTGGTGCATTTGGTCTATTAAGGATTTTTTTTAAATTCCAGGACCAGAAAAACTAGATCAATGAGTCACCTAAATAAAAATACAATGTTACATACAGACCATTATTGGAGCCACAATTACCAGAAAATACAAGCTATCTGATGAGGCCAAACCCTATATAAATGAAGTTGCCCAAATCTATATATATAAAAGAAGACGTTTGTTGGTGAATACCTTCCACAGCTCTCAAGGTAAAGCTGCCAATTCTTACATACAGTAATTATTTAGTATAGGAAAAGTAAGCTATTAGACCCCATAGCGACAATGCGACAGAGCGACAGATCTTGTATATAAAATTAATTGATCTGTTTGTTTGACTGTCCGGTTATGCATTTGGATACTTTGCACTGATTGAAATGAAACCAACGCGATGTGGTCCAGTTGGATCTGGGCCAAGTTTTAGGGGGGTTGGGGTCCTGGTCGGTTGGTGTATATTGGGCAGAACTTTGACCCAGGGAGCCTAGTCTGGGCCTTCCACTGGATGGATTTGTATGAAAGCTTTACAGAGGGGTGGCAATTGGTCTGGGATGCCTAATAGAGTGGTTGGGGACCTGGTCGGACCTCATTGTGGAGTGTGCCAGGCAGAACTTTGACCCATGGAGTCTGTTCTGAGCCTTCCACTGGATGGATTTGGACATCACATAATAAAACTTAATAAGCAGCTTTGCAATTCTGTCCATGCAAATATGCAAATACAGCAGGAGGTGTCTGGTCGCAGTACTGGGATAATGATCGTGACCATCGGTCACGATGGTGGACAGCGCCGTGTCATCGGCCAACTGAGTAAGCCTCAGCTTACACAGGCTGGCCTACATGTGAGGTCAGGAAACTGCATCTGTGGACGCAGCCACTGGCCTTGCCACTCTCATCACTCACCACTCTGTGTTGTTCATCAAGGGGCTGCTGCCTCGTCCAGGGGAGCTCTTCCCCAGTCTAAAAAAAATTATTGTTCAGTGACACTGCCGGCCAGACCGCAGTTTATCATCCATGTAAATGTGACTGCAGGTGGTCCATCTGCACTCCGCAGGGGTGCTTTGCTGTCCATAAAGGGGTGCTGCATTGTTCATCAAGGGGCAGCTGCCTCGTCCAGGGGTGCCCTTCCCCAGTGTAAAAAAAGAAAAGTTAAATAAAATTAGCATTCCACAAAAAAAAAATTCATTTTTTTTGTGTGTGCTAGCTACACTTTTATCGTTCATGACACTGCCAGTCAGACCGCAGTTTATCATCCACATATTGTGACACTGTAAGTAATAGCACAGTGTGTTATTCTTATTCATAAAAAATATTGTGACACTGTAAGTGGTAGCGAAGTGTGTTACTCTTTTCTTCTTATTCATAAAAAATATTGTGACACTGTAAGTGGTAGCGCAGTGTGTTATTCTTATTCATAAAAAATATTGTGCTACTGTATTTGGCAGCACAGTGCATTATTCTTTTCTTCTTATTCAAAAAAATATTGTGACACTGTAAGTGGTAGCACAGTGTGTTATTCTTTTCTTATTCATATAAAATCTTGTGACACTGTAAGTGGTAGTGCAGTGTTTTTCTCATAAAAAATCTTGTGACACTGTAAGTGGTAGCGCAGTGTTATTCTTTTCTTATTCATAAAAAATCTTGTGACACTGTAGGTCATTGATACCGCAGTATAATATTTAAAATTGGTACAAATTGACATGTGTGCTGTACCCCACTTCATTCGTGTTTGTTGATATGGAGAACAATCAGTTGAGAGGAGAGCAGGAACCACATACTAATGCTGGAGCTGCTGCCAGTGCCACCACTCATGATGATACTAGTCCGTCTACATCATCTACTAAAGCTGATGCCCAAGGGCATACAGAGCTTGAGTCAGGGCATCTAAAATCAAAGAACCAATCTTTTACAGTGGTAAAGAAAAAATCATCAAAGGGAAAGTTAGCTGCAGAAAGACATAAAATTGGCAAAATGCCTTTCACCACACAAAGTGGCAAGGAAAGGCTAAAGCCTTGGCCTTTATTTATGACTTGTGGGTCTGCCTCTTATGATGATGTAAGCCCTTCTCCCTGTAGACGTTTCAAAAAAATTGAAATCGTTAAGGCACAGGAACCAACTGTGTGCTCAGAAATGGCAGAAATCCCTGAGGACAGTTTAAGTGTGTTGACGGGTGGCATGTGTGAGCCTAACCTTTCCAATACTGTACTCAAAGCGGAGCCTCCTTCCACCACTTGTGCATCCTCTGCAAATTTGGGGATGAGCAGCACTCGTCAACATGCTGATATAGAAATTAAGGATGCTTCTGTGGAAGTGCACCAGGATGAGGAGGATATTTGTGTAGTTGACGCTAATAAGGATGTTGATGATGATGAGGATGTTGTTGATGAGGATGTTATTTGTGTAAATCAGGCCCCAGTGGAAACAGTTGTTGTCCATGATAAGGAAAAGCCCATTGTCGTGCCTGGGCATAAAACAAAAAAATCCACTTATGTGTGGAATCATTTCTACCCAAATCCAGACAACAATTGTCAAGCCATCTGTACCCGTTTCATCCTAGAGTAAGTAGAGGTAAGGACCCTAACCATATAGGAAGGTCCTCCCTGTTACATCATCTACAGCACATCCATCAAAAGTGTTTGCAAATTCAGAAACTTTGGTGAAAAAAGTAACAACAAGCAGTCCAGCGTCAGCTAGCTCCTTTCTCTCTGCTAGATCCAAGCACCTGGCATCTTCACCATCAACACCTTCATCAACAATATCCTCAATCATGATCGGAAGTAGTCCTGCATCCAATTTGATAAGGCTAACTCAGTCCTCTATCCTGGATTCCGCAGAAGAATCCTTGAGGGGGACTAGGAAGACTACTAGTAGTAGTTCTAAAAACAATTGACTGTTAAACAATCCTTTGCAAGGAGGAGCAAGTATGACAGCAGTCACCCAGTTGCACAGCATATCACTGACGCCATAACATCTATGCTGATATTAGATATGTGTCCGATATCCACCATTAGTGTAGTGGGTTTTAGACAGTTAATTGATGTTCTGTGTCCCCGCTACCAAATCCCATCTAGGTTACACTTCACTAGAAAAGCAATTCCCAGCCTGTACAGGGACGTTAAAAAAAATGGCTTTGCTTTACTTGAACTGCCCACCCTACAGTGTGTACTCAGAAAGATTTTTCAGCACAGCCGGGAACCTTGTCAGCAATCAGTGTAGGAAGCTACTTCCTCGAAATGTGGAAAAGATGATGTTCATCAAAATGAACTACAAATTTCACGAAGACCTTTACCGCCAATTACATCCAAAAATGACAGAGGCACCTGAGGCTGTAATGATGGATTCCAGTGGGGACGAATTAATATTGTGTGAAGATGATATACACAATGATGAGGGTGAGGAATCGGATGATGATGGCGACAACATCTTGCCTCTGTAAAGCCAGTTTATGCATGGAGAGATCATTGCCAGCAATGTCAACTGCCCATATGTAGCTTGTTTTGTGGGGGCCCAAACAAGCCGATCGCTTCAGCCACAATTGGCAGTCCCTGTCGCTGAGGTGATTGGTTTGTTAAACTGTGCATGTCCTGTTTACTATATACAACATAAGGGTGGGTGGAAGGGACCAAGGACATTCCATCTCGAACCTCTTTTCTTTGCATTATGTGCAGTTTGGGGCATTGCTGGCTGACATTTTTAATTTTATAATTTATTAAACTGGCATCCTGTCTGCCACTGCAGTGCCACTCTGTGCCACGTTGGAAGCTGAACTGCCACATGTTAGTGCCGCTCACTGCTTATTCAGCCTGCTAGCTCGATGCAACCTTTTGGCCTAAACTGGATTAAATCAATATTGTGACCTGTGAGGTGGTCAAAATTGACTGGAAATAAATGTTATTGAGGTTAATAATACTTTAGGAACAAAAACAGGCCCAAATTTTTATGATTTTTTAGAAAAAATACAGAACCAAAACACGCAAGGGTGGTTCTGTAAAACCAAATCCAGGTCCAAAACCTTGGAGGAGATACAGAACCAAAACCAAAACACGGGGGTTGGTGCACATCCCTAACTAGGAGGCAGCACTCAAATCTGCTGACAGGCGTCTTTTCTCAGACGCCTCATGCTGCATTAGCATATTTTCACTTCGCTGCTGCGTCCAAAGATGTGGACCACTACGTAGAAATATATTAAGCTGCAGTTGGCCAAATGGAGTCGCTCTTGGGGTAGTTACAAAGAGCAGGACTGGAGGGTAGAAATATCCACTGCAGATGTATAAATGGGGTGAGTGTAGAGCAAGACTTATCACTGATTCCAAGATATCAGCAGGACAGACAGGTCATTTATGTGCCACAGCAGCTGAGGGTGAAAGGAAATCTCCAGTAGCAGAAGTCAAGATACAAGAGTGTCACCAGACAACAACCTGCAGCTGCAGCCTCCCATTCCCCCCTCCATCTGCAAACTCATCTCTACTCACACTTCATCTCACTTGCTCTGATCAGGTGATGACCACCTCCTCTCCTCCTCCCTGCTCACTCCTGCCTATAGGACTTTAATCATTAGTCTTTCACCTTGTCTCCCAGTCTTTAAAAAGCCTACTACACCTTCTCTTAACCCTCCAAAGTTTGCAACTCACTGCTCTGCACCCCACTCTGTATCCTCGCCTTTCTCATTTAGAATGTAAGCTCTTGCAAGCAGGGTCTTCTTTCTTGGTATCTTGTTACGTAATTTAGCATTTTGTTGGTGGTAATTATGTCAACTTGTTTATTCTCTTTATCTGTCTATAGTGTTCCTTGTAGACTGATGAAATCCTGTTGTTTGACTATGTACAGCGCTATGGAACTCTTGTAGTGCCTTAGAAATAAAACAGTTGGATCAATAATTGCCATAGAAGTCGACCCAGCTGTATGAATTGCTAAGTTATGTGCACGGCTTGTCCTGGTGGTGGAGAACAGGAAGCCAGACAGAGATGGGCGCTGGAAACCATCAGGGTATTCATTGGAAGCTTAGTACTAATACATCAGATATGCCACTACAAACTCAGAAGATCAAACTGGTGCCATGAGGCAAAACGGTGTCATCCTATAAGCACTCCTCTGTTCAAGGCTGACTTCCAAGGAAAGTAAAGCAAGGAACAGAATGTTTGTACACCTACTTGCCTGCACTTATCCCTAATACTACTTATAAGTAGGGGGTGCTTCCAGGGAGTTCAGTGAAAGTGCACCCACCTTGGATGGCCTGCCAAATGGACGTCCCCACATGTGAAACATATTTAAGACACCATGCTCCATGTTATGTCCCAAAAATTGTAGATAATGGATATCATATCTGTACATTCTTTCTTTAAAGGTGACAGGTTGAATATATATACCCTCTTTGACCTCTATACTATACATACCCGATATATGTACAATAGGTTGACAGGTACAAAAGGTCGACAGGAACAATAGGTTGACATGGGAATGGTCGACACAAAAATGGATGACATTTTTAAATTATTATTTTTAGGGTTAGGCACTTACTGGAGGGTTACAGTTAGGCAGTAGGAGGGGCGGTTAGAGTAAGGCACTTACCCTGACGGTTAGGCACTAGGAGGGAAGATTAGGGTTAGGCACTTACCGAAGGGCTAGCGTTAGGCACTAGGAGGGATGGTTAGGCACTTACCCTGACGGTTAGACACTAGGAGGGAAGATTAGGGTTAGGCACTTACCGGAGGGTTAGCGTTAGGCACTAGGAGGGATGGTTAGGCACTTACCCTGACGGTTAGGTTTAGGCACCAAGTAGAGGGTTAGGGTGAAGATAAGGGTTAGAAAACAAAAAAACAATGTGTCAACCATTCCCATATTGAAATTTTAACCCTGTTGACCTACACCCATGATGACCTTTTATGAGTCGACCATTTGGTGTCGACCTACACACTGTCAACCTTTTTATTGTTGGTCTAATTTGTTCAATCCTAAATGTGAGTTATTCCACTAGATTTTGTTTCAGATCAAATGATTGTAAATGAATAACTCACAATGAACTCGAGCACAGTATCGCCGTCTGCAAGAACAATGGCTTTGTAATTACAAAGAGTTTTCTACACTCTTTAGATTGATGTTCAAATGAATACATTGCATGGCTGCCTGTCAAAGAAGTTTTAAAAGGCAGCAAAGTGAAGTTGGCATTTAATAGGATTCATCTATAACGCTGTTCCCGTCACATACTTTTATGTTCTTACCTGTGACAGCTTTTGGAAATGTTTTTTTTTTTTTTAATCCATGACAGACAACGTTGTACCACAACCCTGTCTCCACTGACTTATTTTTATTCTCTGTTTACAGCCCAGAACGCATTCAAGACCTGATTAGTTTCTATTGATTCTGTCATAAAAATAAATAAAGTCAATCGTTTTTTTCTTTGTACTTCTCCTCGTACCACCAGTATAAATCCCATTGTCGCATTCAAAGTATAATTATCTGTCTTTCAATGCAACACATAAAGTCTGACAATACCTTAAACTTACCGCATCTCAGAGGTTTGTAGAACTGTTCAAGTAATGCCCAAAAACTATTCCACATAAACAATAGGGCAGAATTTCATGGTTTACTCCTCCCTGAGTAAAACTTTCTAGAGATATACAGAATATTATGTTTTTTTCTAACCCCACTGAGATAGATGATTACGTCTACAAATTAGCTTTGTCATTTTCTAAATTTAGAGTGACCAAATAGGGACTAGTTTTTTTTTTCACTTACGGGCATGTACTGTATGGTCTCTTTGGTCAGGTAGAGGTAAGCACTGGCAGTATCGAGGCACATACCCTAATGTAACCCTGGTCTTTACCAGGAATCACCAGAAGATGGTACAGGCTTCACTGCCAAGAGCCCACAGGTCGATGTCCTCTAACTGCCACCTACTGTAACTGTGTCTAGCTGGGAGAATAGGAGTATTTATAATGGGTTCAGGGTGTATGGTGCTCACGGGTTCCTGGAGGGCCCAGCAACGCACATTCTGCATCCATAGTATTTTTACCTTGTGCCAGCAAGTGGGTTCCTCCTCTTCCGCGGTGCCATCTTAACGGTGACATATTCAGGAAGATGTGCAGAACCGTATGCAAGAACCTTTGCCCTCTTGTGCGCATGCAACATGTTTCTGAATATCACTGGGAAGATGGCGCCGTGGAGGGGGAGGTACCCACTTGTCAGCACAAGCTAAGATGTGGGGCTTGGCTTGAGGGGGGAATGCTGCTGCTGAGAGTAGGTGGTCCAATGCATAGAAGAGGAGGCCCCCCCAGGCGTTAACATGCCTGTGGCTGGGAGGTATGGTAGTAAGGTACAATGGGGGAAATTCATACTGGCATTTTAGGTCGCTATTTGAAAGTGAGAACAGAGATCCATCTGATTCAGAATGAGCCCCAGAATCTTCTATCGTTTCCTCTGCACATGCTGTGTTCCAAACTCTGTTACTTTTTACAGCAACACCTGTCACGTATCATGTTCCCATATAGATTTGTGAAAATAACACATTTTTAATTTACATACATGTCTAGTATATTATCTTTACCATTATTAATGATGCTAAAAGCATACAATACTCGTTATGAGTCACTAGTCAGATTACTAAAACATGTGTGAGCTGCTTTCACTGTAGATAGATTATTCTGTAAATTCCTCTGCTATTTCCGCTATTTTCTTTCATTCCAGAAATTTTGTATTGTCAGCACAGAAATTCTATGTATGGACTGATACCATCACCTTGGCTGGCTATTCTCCAACACGCTGAGAAATGATGATATGCAGAAAGTAAGTCAATGGCCAGACTGCGAAGGGTGAAATAAATCTCGACCTTGTGATTTGCCGTCTTCTCTTCTCGACATGAGAAAAACACAAGCTATTCTCCCTTCTGTCACAGCCCAGGGGCTTGTTTAAAGTGAACTCAGAATTAAAACAGTCCTGGTACTTTCATTTTATACAGTATCTTCATTAACTCAAACACCGAAGATCAAAAATTCAAAACATAGGGGAGGTGTATCAAGCCTTGGAGAGAGATAACCTATAGAGAGATGAAGTATTGACCAATCAGCTTCTAACTGTCATTTTTCAAACACAGCCTGTAACATGACAGTTAGTAGCTGATTGGTTGATACTTTATCGCTCTCCACTTTATCTCTAACCAAGGCTTGATACATCTCCCCCATTAATGTACTAATATAAAAACACACAGACACATGCACTGCTCGCTTGGCATATCATCTAGTTGTTCCTTTGCGTTTCTCTTAAATTATAATGAGACGGTATGTGAACATTCTCATTATGCTAATACAGATTCCTTCAGGAAAATTCAAGATAAAACCGGGAACTGACTGAACCTATTTGTGGAGACGCTGTTCTCACATCTGAACCTCACTGCATGTTAGTTCTGTAATGGAAAAAAAAAAAAACCCTCTTTCTTCCTAATCTTCTGAGCTCTGGCTTATTAGACATGCAAATCTCGTCCTCATATAATTTGCCCAGTTGCAAAGACAAACAGGATACCACAAATTATTAGCAAGAAAAAAAAAAGATATGGTCTATAAAAATAATTAAAACATTTGTCAACTCACGTCGCTCTTTCTATATATATACATATTGGAATACAGCCATGATCTTATCTCCAAAATAACATGATCCGCAGTAGTAATGACACATGATCTGAAATACTGTACAAAATAAGATAAGTAAATCAGCAATTAAATATTGTAGTCATTAAATTAAATAAAGAAATAAATACAAATATAAAATAATTTTTCATTTTGACACTGGTCAAAAAACTTGATTGTGTGTTCCACGACCCACACATATATTGTTTTGCAGCATTAAATATTGTCTGAAATTATATAGAATTAACCACTTAACTGATAATTTTTTTTTGTAAAAACCGCTCCGAAATTGTAATTTTTTTTTTACTTATTTTTACTTATCCAAAATGATTTCATTAAAAAAAAAAATTTTAATAAAATAACAATCGTTTTTTCAAACATCGGATCCACCATCGGCTACATCGCGACCATGAATTTGACACCGGTTTCAGTCACCAGGTACACTAAGGGGGTGAGGCTAATTTACTTTTTCCCAGTGGCTGCTAATCTTTGCAGCCGCTGGGTAGGGGGTCCTGCTTTGCTGACCGATCAGCAGTGATCGGCAGCACAGCAGACACAGGGGGAGAGGGTACAGGCAAGACAGTGGCGTCACAAGGGGGGTGCGGGGGGTGCGGCCCGCATTGGGTGTCACCCTTCAAGGGGGTGACACCAAAGAGCAGCGCACACACACCCGCGGGTCGCACCCCATCCGCACTCCCTTCCCCGGCACCACCGCACCCCGCCGCTGCCTGGAGTCACTCACCGCGTCCAGCGTACAGCGCCACACACAGACACAAAGCGGCCTGTGTGTGGCTCTGGACGCCGGCTGCGGTGACGTCATCACGCATGCGGCATGCCGGAGTAGAAGAAGAAGATGCGCGCCCGGACATTGTGAAGAGGGGTAAGTACTATTGCACAGGGGAGGGGGCACAGCATAAAGGGCGTTACTGGGGGCACAGTATAAGGGCACTACTGTCTGGGGGCACTACTGGGGGTACTGTATGGGAGCACAGTATAAGGGCACTGCATAGGGGCACTACTGGGGGTACTGTATGGGGGCACAGTATAAGGGCACTGCATAGGGGCACTACTGGGGGTATTGTATGGGGGCACAGTATAAGGGCACTGCATAGGGGCACTACTGGGGGTACTGTATGCGGGCACAGTATAAGGGCACTGCATAGGGGCACTACTGGGGGTACTGTATGGGGGCACAGTATAAGGGAACTGCATAGGGGCACTACTGGGGGTACTGTATGAGGACACAGTATAAAGGCACTACTGTCTGGGGGCACTGCATAAGGGGAGCTCCTGGGGCCGGGCGTTGTATAAGGGTCACTACTGGGGGCATTGCATAAGAGCACTACTGGGGGTACTGTATAAGGGCACTACTGGGGACACTGCATAAGGGGAGCTCCTTGGGGTATTGTAAAAGTGGCACTGCATAAGAGCTCTACTGGGGGTACAGTATAAGGGCACTACTGTCTGGAGGCATTACTGAGGGCACTGCATAAGAGGAGATCCTGGGGGTATTGTATGAGGAGCACTACTGGGGCACTGCATAAGGAGCACAGCGTAAGGGACTTTAATACAGGAGGCATTTCATAAAGGGCTATAATACAGGGGCATTGCATAAAGGGGTATAATACATGGGGCAGTGCACAAAGGGGCACTACTAAAGGGGTAACTGCATAAGGGGCACTACCACAGGTGGCACTGAATAAGGGGCACTACTACTGTGGGCATTGTATAAGGGGCACTACTGTGGGCATTGTGTATAAGGGTCAATAATGTGGTCATTGTGTAAAATGGGCACTACTGTGTGCCAGAACATAAATAAGGGACACTACTTTATGGTGTAATGTGAATTTGGGATAGTATTGTATGACAATGCCCCTTTCTTTCGAGATCACGCTCCTTTTTTGCACCACATGCCTAAGGCGCATGCTGTCCTTTTATTGTTAAATCGCTGAGGAATGGGGGGGTTGTTCCACCACATCTCTAGGTCCACTTTAAGCACTGCTACCCAGAATATCGGGCGTGGCATCATCACCTTGGTACCGAATTTTTATTTTGGATGGGGGGGTGTCACCGTGCAACACAGCACCGGGTGACACCAACCCTACTGACGCCTCTGAGGCAAGATTCTCTTCCTGCAGCCATCCTCATGTTTCTGTAGACAGATACTAGGCACTGACTTAATGATCTTTTCATGAACGGTAGTAGTGACCGGGACAACTGCAAGTTCTAAAAGATAAACTAACCAAAACAATAAATAGGAAGTATGCGATAATAAATGTGAGCCATAGACCCCAGTTTTAAGAGGTATCTCAGTGCACATTGTGGTACTTGAGAACCAGTTATTGCTAGCTCTTATAGCTGGTCTCTTTGATTTGTACTCTGAATCTCTTGAGCAAGACCTCACTGAAGAAATGTTTGATACAAGTCCTGCACCTCTAGCAGTTGGATTAAACATGTTTTTCCTCATTGTATTAACTTTATTCACTCACTAATATTTTTATTCACTGTTCATCCCTTTCTACTTAGATTATCATACCTACCATACATGTGAGGAGTGACAGGGGGTTAACTGAGATAGACCCAATTTAATTACAGTACACTGTATGTGTATTTGATCTTCAATATTGTACCAAAAGTTAAAGGGGCAGATGTACTAAGCTCTGGAAAGTGATAAATTGGAGACACAGCCTGTAACATGACAGTTAGGAGCTGAGTGGCTGGTAGTTTTTCACTTTCCAATTTATCACTCTCCAGAGCTTAGTACATCTTCCCCAAACAAAGTTACCCCTTTCACTTCACTTTAAAGCATTTTCTCATGTTATTGTGCCTTGCGTCCCCTAGATTTTCACACCACTCATCCACCTTCAAGGGGCCACATTCACATACTGTACCACCATTGTCTAATCCTATCTTTTACCTGGTGTTTCATTGTTGAATAAAGTAATAGATTCCAATCTAGTATACTTAAGAATTTGTAATTTATTAATTAATTAAATAAATAGATCTAGCCCTTAACTGGGAGCACATATCCCCCAGGGTTATAATACAAGGATAACAACGATAAACTTTGTTACAGAGTATTTTATACCTTCCTATTAACGCTATTAAGTTAATACGCCTCCTGTACACCCACTGACGACATCAGATAGACAAAGGGCCTGATTCAGAGCCGTTCGCTATTTGCGGTTGTTCGTTCAAAAACAAGGGGTGGCTATTCAAATGATCCGTTCGCAAATTGCAGTCTGTTCACACCTCTAAGTCTGAACGAGCGAGCAAAACATACGCTCGTTTATTTGATAAAAACACCCCCTGGCCGCACGCACCATACGTCATGTCCGCTATTTATTAGATTAATCGAGTACATCGTACAGCGTATGAACTGCTCGCTATTCTTGTGGTTGGTGTTTTCAACCGCTATTTTGCGAGCAGTTCTGAGTTAAAAAAAACCAAGTGACGTGGTCAATGACGCTGCTGTATTAATTATGCACTCCCTTAAAACGCCCATTTTGACCTTTAAGCACGCCTGCGTTCGGATCTCCACTCCCCGTTTTCAAGCACCTTCCCCTGTTACCACCCACATACGCCTCATTCTGTCACTCAAAATAGCAGGCCCTCGCTATATTGCGTACCAACGATTTTCGGCCGCACTGACTGGTTCGCGCATGCGTACTAAAAACCGTACGCATGCGCAGATGTGCGAACATCGCTCGGAACGAGCGTACTGCCGCTAGCGAGTGGCTCTGAATGAGGGCCAAAGTTTGTTCTTATGGTCTCTTTCCTTGACAATCAAAGAGAAGTAGATTCCTTTATCAGATGATCATTGTTCGATATCTCTATATTTGGTTCATAGATTTCACTTGCCCAGAATTATGCATAAATGGTCAAGCACTTGTACACTCTTTCAGATAAACACTTTCACAGGGAGTTGCCCTTAAAGTAATCTCAACTCATTTCTTTGTTTAAATGTGTGCAAAGCAAAATGGCTGTGCAAAGGCCATATTGAATTTCATGAACTGTATACATTAAAAAGCACATGTAAATATGGAATTATGTAAAATATAATGTTTCTTGTAAATTAGTTTTCCACACCATCTACCATCAATGGACACCAGTTTCTCTACAACATCACCATGCCAACCTCTTGCAAACAGCAGCTACAGACAGATACTGTATGTATCATTTTAATTCTAGTACATATAGGTTGGGGAACCTGTATACTCTCCCTGGCTTGACTTTTTTGTTGTCATCACTGTGTGCAGATGACCCTGACTTTATCTGGTTAGTCTATTGACTTATGCTGCCTGCCCTGATCTCCGGGCCATTCTCCCGGTGTGCATCCAAAATAAACTGTTACCTAATGAGGCAAACCTGGGGCCACAACCAGTTGAATTTGTCTTGAAGAGCTGACCCTGACCAATTTAGGTGCCCTAGGCAAGATTTTAGTGGGTGTTCACAGTTCACATGAATATACCACCAATTGATGCTGCCCGTCTCCTCACTGGTGGCTGGAGTTGATGGGTCACATGGTCTGATAAGTTCCTCTGTCCATATCCTCACTGATGCTGACATGGCTATGAGACAAATGACCACCAGATATCATATGACATCTCCCAGCAGTAGCACTACAGTCAGTAGCTGGGATTGTTGCAATGCAGAAAAAACACTGACTGTAGTTCTGCTGATGAGAGGTCACCTCTCCTGCTGGTGACTCTTGCTGTCAGTATGCTGGGCAACATAGGAGTGGGTTGTTGGTGCACTAGGAATTCACCTATGTAACCTATGCCCAGGACCCAGTCCGGTGTCTTCCGCCAAAGTTCATCACTTCCTAGTGGGGTCTCTGCTAGTAAGCCAGTATCAATCAATAGCAGTACAGTGGATCCATAACATCTACCTCAATATGTGACAAGGACATTTAAACAAATTACTAATCTTTGATTCATTTCTAAACTTGACTTACAAGCAACATGCCCCTGATCCAGTGGGTACCTAATGTCTCCAATGGACCAGTTTAACATAGCAAACGGCACCCAGAAGTAAATTGTAAGACCCATATTCAATTCACCCTTATATGCAGGGCTGTAGAGAACCTGGCCGAGCTTGGGCCAATGGAGCGTGGCCTAATGTAAAGAGGCGTGGCCACTGGCCACACCTCCTTACAATAAAATATATATATTTTTTAAAACACTATTTGCTCCACAGAGTGGCGTCATTGTGCTCCTCAGCCAAGTGCAGATCCAGAGGAGGCATTATCAGTGTGATCACTCTCTCCCCTCCTATCAGTTGCAGGCAGAAGAGACTGCTTCTGTGCTCAGCGGCAACAGCAGCAGCCTCCCTGTACTCACTGCAGCCCAGCACACAGCAGTGTGTGCTGAGTGCTGCTGCTGCTGACAGAACTAAGACGCGGAGTGGTGAACCCAGGCTCCCACTGGGCCCCTCCAGCAAGCCCAGGCCTGAGTAATCAGTACCTGCTCCCATCCCCCTCTCAGCGCCCCTGCTTATATGCAGTACCCCAATATGGACCAATTTTCCTGTGCAGGAAAATATGGCAATGTTGGTGATTATAAAGTGCAGCTGTTCTGATCGTTGCAACAGCACTTCCCAGGCATCAACCACAATTGAATTGCCACTAAGATTATGGACTACTTATTCTTTATAGAACAACTCATTTGTATTCCATGTTTACCTGCTCTCTCTGCTATCATTCTTGTAAAACATTTATCCCACCAAAGGAAAATGTAATTACTGTAAATACAGATGTGTCCACTTACCTCTTACTCCCTTGCATGTTAAACAGCCCTTCTAGTCGCGCCATGCCGTGGAATGACTTGGTAGGGCTGAGCGTTTTTTTCGTGCGACTCTTTACTTAAGTGTGTCTTGTTAGCAAAGCGATATGAATAGATAGCACAAGCAGCTCCTGCTGATTAAAATGATATGCAGCATGCCTATGTTCTGTGTAGGTAAAAACTTGCACGAAAAGACGCCCAGCGCTACCGAGTCGCATAACGCTTGTGCGTTATGTTTAATGCGACTTGTAGCACACGGAGGTAAGATGTATGTGGACACATCTGTATAATTGAAGTTTAGTATTAAGCAAAAGTGCTTCAGGCATCTTTTGTATCTCAGAGAGCTCTTTAATGAACTTTACTAACACTTATATAGCTGGGCACACACCTTACAGCAGTGCGACCCTGCGATGTGGCGATGCAATGTAACGATACATCACAACGGCTCAATGTATTGTTTCATGCTGCATGTAACTACACCATGTCGTTCATTGAATCGTCCCATTGTAAATGCAGCACATACAATGAGACAACTCAATAAACGATGGCCGGTAACGACTATTCAATGAACAATGGGCCTGATTCAGACCCGCTCGCTATGATGCATACTCTCGCTGCTGCCGATGGTATGTAGTGTGTATGCATTGTGCACATGCATCGCAGTGCGCGTGTGCATACCTTAGCGAAAGTTCACAATGCACTCGCTCGCTGCACATAGACAGCCCAGCAGAGTGAGTGACAGGGGAAGCCGTTTCTAGGTGGTAACAGGGGCTGGCCATTAAAAACGGGGGAGTGGAGGTGCAAACGCAGGCGTGCCTGAGTGTCTCAACAGCGTTTTAGAGGTGTGCATAATTATAAGACAGCGTCATAGTACACGTCACCTGGCTTGTTTTTACACTGAAGTGCTCGCAGTGCTTGCGGCAGGGTATGGTCAACCTCAAGCACTGCGATAGCATCCGATGTTACCCGATGTACCAATGGTTGTATACACTTCCTGGGCATGACGTGCACAAGTGGGCATCTTAAAACAGGCTGGTGGGTGTCTGCATACACTATGTGATCACTCTCTAAGAAATACTGGGCGTGCTAATGCATTGCTGTGCGGCAGCACTGCCTACGCAATTAGCATTCACTTCGTGCGAGTGATCGCATCTAGCGAGCGGCTCTGAATCAGGCCCAGTGGGCGGTAACGGCATGGGCACACTATGCAATGTGTACAATACTGTGTATCGTTCCGATACAGGTTGTGCGTTCCCAGTTTGATTCAGTAGAGTTACTCTTAGTGTAGCCTTACTTAATGTTAAACATAGGATAAGCACACAACCATTTCAAGGCAAAGACACACGACACGCTGACTCTGGTAGAATTTTTGTTGATATTTAGAGGTTTTTGTCATTTTTTTTCCTGCAACACGATGATTAACAACCTCCATTTGTTAGAATTCAAGTGGGTTATTTGTCATTACTAGTCCGTACTTCTAAAGTGTTACATTGACAAAGAACCATATTTATCAAATAGCAAATCATTTATAGTCGCTAGCAAACCAAGACTGAATTGCAGGAATCTGCTATACGGGCAGCCTGTGTAGTTACTCTTAGCTGTCCACTTACACATCCTAAACATTTTCGTTATTAAAAATAAACATTTTATTCCAAACTTTATCTCGTAAAAGTCACAAATATTAATATATAATTTTCAGGAAAATATCGGAATGGAACATAAATTAGATATTGTTTATATCATGTTAGGAGACATTTGTATTTAACCACTATATTTTGTAGGCTAATGGAGATATTTGGATACATATTTGACTTCACCTATTGGATCAACATAATTATGTTAAACTGTTCATTAATGGAATGTGCAAATTTTAATGTGTCAAGTAGCCTGCCTATATAATCAATATTACCATCAATGCCTGCGCAGAAACCAGGAACTAGAAATGAATGAAGTCCTGGCAAATATATGCTGCTGATTTCCCAGTGTTAGGACTCAAAAATCAAGAATCTTTTATACTTTTGCTGGTTAAAATCAGTGAATTGTAATAAACCTTGTTCATTTTTAGTTCCATGGGTGTTAGACGAACACAAACAAATAAGTTGGTGATTTGCAACATGCAAAGGATGAGGTTTTACACTAATGCACCCACCTGAGCTACTTTATAAAATTATTGAGGTGCCCCTCTACAAGGCTGGCGTATAGACATTGTTAGCACAAATATTGGGGTGCGCACTCACCTGCACAGCTTGTTCCTATGAGTGCACCTGTGAAACTTTTCAGCGAACTTCAAAGTGCATCCCGTATTCCAAACTTTGGAGACAAACTAGGAGGGCATCTACATTTGTGGGTGTAGCTGTGGAGTCTAGAGACACAATTATTTACTCCTATTACAATGTTATATTCCTCCCAGACACATATTCAAATAGCAGAGCTCCAACTGGTAATCCAAATGAAAACAAAAATGGTTAGAGAGCCAGACACTGTCTGGCTAACCACCCATTACAATATTTTATGTAACTTAATCATAACAAGCATGCTCCCTAACCATCCAAAACTGATATCCTGTAAATAATATGTTAAGCAATTAGTGGCCCACTTTGCTGCCAGGCACTCTTTTCAATGACTGAACACTTTGTTTGGTCATTGAGTCCAATTGTCTACTTATAAAGAGCACTAGGAACCTCATTCAGAGTTGGACCCAATATATGTCTAAGTGCAAATGTAAAATGCATCCAGGGAAACAAAATCACATTTTACTACCTATGCAGAGTTGGGCACAAACATGAGATGTGACCAAGTCTGTATCATACAGTAGATAATAAGGGAAACTCCCTCCCCATGCAAGTATCAGGAGCAGATGCAGCAGGTACGTGACAGGAGGAGTGGTTTCACTGTGAGCACAAAAGATGAACAAAAAAACAGTACACAATAATTCATACACATTACAGTAAGTGGCCGGAAAGTGTACATAATAAATAGCTAAGTTGCATTGAGCCTGGTAAAAGCAAATCAAACAAGATGCAAATAGAGAACTTTAACACAAATAAACATATCAGTAGCCTTTCTCTTTCCAAACAGAGTAGGAAACACTTTTTATTTTTTTATTAAATAAGTGTTTAGTTCACTGTAATCCTGTTACTAGTCAGCAGCTGCAGCAGCTATAATATGTATGTATTAAAAAGTGGGAGGCACATATAGAAACAGTTGGAATTCCTACACCGTTCACCTGATTTGGATGTAATTACCCTCAAATTAAATCTGAAAGTCTGCAGTTAATCTTGTTTGTTTCATTTCAAAGCCATTGTGGTGGTGAATAGAGACCAAAATATGAAAATTCTGTCAATGTCCCAATATTTATGCACCTGACTGTATATATATATACATATATACATATATACACATATATACATATATATATATATATATATATATATATATATATATATATATATGAAATGAAAACTGGAGCCATATTGAAAATGGACACTTACCACCACAAACAGACAGACAGCGGAGGTGTTGAGCTCTGGTATGCTGGACTGTCTGTGTGCCCGGTGGCAGTCGTTTTCCACTTCCTGGCTTCCCCACTCCTCAGTGGATGGACGTTGCAGCAGCAGGCCAGGAATACAGGGAGGGCCAAGCACAGCCACGAAGCGTAATGCGCGGCGACGTCATGACGCACTACACGCAGTGACGCGGCCACACTCAGAAAGGGTGTTGTGACCACCGGGGTTTCCATTTGGGGGGCGGGACCCGCTGGGGGGTAATAACAGGGGTTTTTTTTACTTCCTCAGTTATGTGTCATGAGCCAGCAGTAAATTCTTTATTTACTAACAGTCAAGGACCCACAGCAGAGGCTGTTTCTGCCTTGAACCCTCGGGGCCCCTCAGACGCTCAGGGCCTGGCATGGGTGTACCCCTAGTACCCCCCTGTCGCCGGGCCTGCCTGCAGGTGTCGGTATTCTAACTCTGTCGGCATGCCATTTTTGGGATTCTAACTGCTGAAATACTGAGCGCCGGCATCCCGCACACAACCCTTTTGGGATCTAAATTGCCAGATGTAAAATAAAGTGGTTTGGAGGGTGGGAAACCAAGCAGCTGGCGATTTGTTGTGAGTTTAAAACTAAAAAAATTAAAATAGTAGGACACACTTTTTTACAGTTTTTTTTAAATCTATTCTCCAATCGCTGCAATGAGTGACCAATATATAAAAAAATGTGCTTCCTTCCTTTGTCCAATAAGCATTGGGTTCAGTCATCTAGAGATAGCAGTGGTCCCTCCCTGGTACCCATTGGGCTTTGGGTATTAGTCTTATAATATGTCCCCAAAAATATTGGAAAATAGTTTGGGGGACCTTTTATATAAAGCAAAAAATATTGCCTCATAAACAAAATATTCTAATTTATTACCATTTAAAAATAAAAAAGTGCCCCCTATTTAAATAAATTATAAATTTTCCCTCTTGCAATTATATACAACTAAAAGAGCAAACACATATAATAAATTGTAAATACTTCACATTTTTTTATACTGTATATGCCATCAATTTATCTTCTATCATTTATTTTAATTGGGAGTACATTTTTATTCTTAAAAGGGCAACAATTTATAATATTTTATTTATTGAGGCAGTATATTTTTAATTACAAAAAAAATTATTTTACTTATTAAGGGGGAAAATATTATTATTCAACATTGGGTCATTTATCTCTGTAAGGGGTGCAGTGCTACACATACATATGCCCTTCCGCCCCCGTACCTAGCAGATATCGGGATTTAACCTCTAAACTTACTTCACTGCTACATCATAGCTGCAAAAGTAATTGGGACCTACAAAATGGATCTCCCTGGGTCTACATCTGTTTCAGCTCATTCAGAAATTACATTTATTCAGTCTTTACAGAATGAGATAATTTAGCTGCATTTTCAATTAAATGAACTTTTGTTCATGCTCCCTGATTTAATTAAAGGACTCCTCACAACTCCTTGTCAGTGCTATGTTCATTCACAGGCTCATTCCTGCCAAGAACCAATTAAACTGGCATCTCATATCCAGTCATTAAAGAGCCTCAGACAACAGTTATTGCTGCTGCTCCAGACCCAATTGCAATGGCGGCAGAAATGCCTAAGGTTAGAGGTGGCACATGCAGTCCCCTCTCAGAAGAATGTAGTCACCTTAAAAATCTGAACTTTGTTTTTAAGGTGTCCAGCTGACCTGACCATAGGATGATTATTACACAGTATTCATCTCTATTATGAGCCTCAAAGAGGTTTCTCGCCCTACATCTGGTTTCTGCATCTGTTCCAGAGAGTTAGGATTCTGTCTCTCTTTCGGAGAGTCTGGATTCTGCATCTGTATCTGAAATATCTGTTTTCTGAATCCATTCCTGACAGTCCAGTTTCTGCCTCTGTTCCTGAAAGTTCTATTTCTGCAGATGACGGCCCAGTTCAGTGACCTAGAGATGACTGTCTAGCCTGGTGTCCTTGAGATGACTGCCAAGTCATACGCCCTTGAGGTGACTGCCCAGTCTTGTGACATTAGATGACTTCCCAGCATGCTGTTCCCGGATATCAGTTGATTGGTTGTCAAGAAAAGGTAGACACCAGAAGGATGACACTTTGTGAACGTCAACAGTAAAAATGTCGACATGGTCATTAGGTCGACTATCATTGTGTAGACATGCATTTCAAGTGACAGAGTTAAATGGTCAACACAGTCTAAAGGTCAACATTTAACATGTTGACACTAAAATGTTGACATATGGTTTTTTCATGATTTTTAGGGTTAGGTTTAGGATTAGACTTAGGCTAAAGTAACACAAAAAATGTGTCAACATTTTTGTGTCAACATGTTAAATGTCGACCTTTTGACTGTGTTGACCATTTTTTAACCCTGCCAATCAAAATAGATGTCTACACAATGATGGTCGACCTAATGACCATGTCAACCTTTTTACTGTCAACATTCGTAAAATGTCGACCTTCTGAATATCGAGCTTTATACTGTCTACCTATTGAAACACACCCGCTGTTCTCATGATAATTCCCCAATCTGTTGTTCTCATGACAACTGCCAAGTCTGCTTCTCTTCCCATTATGGCCTGCTGAGAGGGTTGACCCCCCCTTCCTTCTCCTAGACAAAAGGGAGCCAAGCAGTGACTCTTTTAGTGAAACAGTCACAGAAAAAATCTAATCATACACCAAGCTGAAGCAGAGTAGCTGCCCATGGTACTGAAACAGCAAAGTGAGAGCCAATCAGAGCTAGCAATGTGCCTTGCTGCAGCAGCCTAGAGAGGGGAGGGAGCCAGGGCATGAGCAGGGTCATGCCTGAGGCAGAGAGTGAGAGACAGCCTCCAACGAATCCATGAAGATGCCCTGATGAAGACACAGTAGCCAGGAAGGAACCAGAGGAGGCATACTGTAGATTTCAGGAATTTAATAAAAATAACCATTGGAACACCATCAAATGATTTCCATTCTATGGTGGCAAACATCGGATCACCACCATCTAATAGTACAAACACTACTATCGGAACAAAAACATAATGTTTAGTAACCATCTGACTCTGATGTCCATCCCTACGCTGAACCTGCAGATGGACTCCAGCCACCACTTATCCACCATTAAATGCTCCCTCTCCAGCATGATGTTCCTGCTCAGCCACACACTCTCGGTGAACAAGAGGCACCTCCCATGGAAGTTAGCACTGTTCTCGGACAGGGGCACCATGGTGAGAAACCTAAACAGGATGCCCAGAAAATATAGGTTACATTGTGCATGGCATTGTGCCATGCTTGAAAGCTGGGGAGGGGTGCGCATCGGGACTGCGGAAATATGCACAGGTGCCACAGCCCCGGGTACATGCTGCTGATAATGTTTACGGTAGCTGCAATACAAATCTTTTATCCATGATCCTCCTGCCCTCCCCAGCACATCCCAGTGACCGGGCACCAGCCAGCTGCAGGGCAACAGCAGTGGGGGCTGTGGTGAGAAGCAGGGGCCTGTGGTGTGATGCAGGTGGCTGTGGTAAAAAGCAGGGGCCTGTGGTGAGATGCAAGGGGCTGTGGTGAAATATAGGATGCTGTGATGAAATGCAGGGGGGAGTATTGAGAAGCAGGATGCTGTTGTGAGATGCAGGCAACAGGAGTAAGAGGCATGAGGCTTGTGTGAGATGTAGGGGACTATGGTGGCATGAAGTAGATTGTTATGAGTTGCCGGGGGCTGTGGCGAGATTAAATTGTTCCCGTGCAAAGCTGGGGCGGTTCATTAGTTGGTATTATAAAATAAGCCCATGGTGCACCAACTTTGGTACCAACCTCAGGGTCATAAGCTTTATTATTAAATGCCCTTGCCAAAGGTTTCCATGCCTGAGCTATCCCATTCCGTTGATTAAGGGAATCCAGAACTTGAAGGTGTGTGGAATCTACCATTGAGGAGTGATCAAAGTGTCTCACTCCTGCAAGACAAGTGCTGAAGTACTCCATGGGACTTGATCCCAGAACATGTGCACTTGAGAGTGTTCCTGCCAGCAACTCATCCTCAGTTTAGCTCTTGCCCTGGCAACGTCATACATCCTGGAATGCGCTTATTCTCTGCCCGCTCCCTGACCATAGCCAATCCTCGCATCCTGTGGGTATTTTAGTCTGGAGAAAGAGACACTCAGGGCCTGATTATTGTGCTCACACACTCTAATCTGAATGCTGCAGTTTCTGCAGTTTGATTTCCTGGACCTTTGGGTGCACTCTGGGCCTGATTCAGACCCGGACGCAAGTGGCCGTTCGTTCGTTCGGCGTACGAGCGAAAAAATTTAAATTCAAGCGCTCGCTCGTATGTTCGCTCGCAGCTAATCTTCCGCCCCATAGTCTCCCAACCCCTCCTCTAGCTAGCGATCATTCAAAATAGCGACCGTCCGTCTCCTCTATGGTTGCAGGGGATGCTCGCACAAGTCAAATCCGGAAGTGGGCCTGTCATTTTTCGATTGCCTGCTATTTCATTCTGCAAACATACTTGAATCGATTAATAGCAATCAGTATATTCATTAGCTTAATTGGTATTCACATCTTTGCAATCCGTTTTTTTTTACAATGTCAATAAACTTTATTATTGTTCGTGTGTGTCATTCCTTCCGCAGAATACGTACGTTTGTACTAAGGGGATGGTTTTTCAAATGTTAAAGTTTGTTTGAATGCTACTATTGTTTTGCGTTAGTTTATATGCAGATTTTTCATCTTTATTAATAATATTTAAATTAGCTTACGCATGTCACTGCATCAAGCCTATCATAACTCACATTATATTTGTGAGGGTGTAGGTCACATGACTCATACAATAACCAATACAATGCTTTCTGTTAATTTTCAAAGTACATTAGCCAATCAAATTTTTTCTGGGACCTTTATTAAAACTGTTTTGTGTTGAAAAAATCATTGCCATCATGAGAGCCGCAACATTTTGTTGCAGAGAACTCCTGGTCCTCACAGATGTGATGGACCGGAGAATAACTTTGCATCCGGCCCCCATCACTAACTGCCGCAAGCGGCAAGCCTATGCGGAGGCGCAGCGCCGGCTGCGTACCGTGGGCTAACGCCGCAATATCGGCCAGCTCGAAAGGCGCTGGTCAGATCTCCACCGCAGATCCCCACGCCTTTTGGCCAATTTGCGTCAGCAAATTAGCGAAAGTAAGTGTATTTTTTTAACATTTTAAATGTAAGCATACCTGCGTGTGCATGTTTTCCGTCTAGCCCTGTTTCTTTATTTATGACATACCTGCGTGTGCATGTTTTCCATCTAGCCCTGTTTCTTTATTTATGACATACCTGCGTGTGCATGTTTTCCGTATTGCGCTTTTTTTTTTTTTTTTTTTGGTTGTGTAAATTTTTAAAAAATCCAAAAATAAAATTAATATTAAAAATTTGTATCCATTATTTAGGGGCTGAGCGCAGACTACGATGTCTACTATGTCAACGACGTTGGCCTCGTCCCCTATCCCCCACTCCCACCCAAACCTCCTCTCTCCAACCTTCCCCAAATTCCCCCTCCACCCCAGACCGGCCAGACCGTGATGCCCCTCCCTCTCATAATATTCCCATCCCTCAAAATTCACCCTCCCCTCCACCCCCCCTCTCTTTTCATCACCGTCCCCTCCACCCCCCCCTCTCTTTTCATCACCCTCCCCTCCACCCACACCTCTCTTTTCCTCACCCTCCACATCAAGCCAAATCACCCCTCCTCCATCCGACCAGCACTGGCCCACCTCTGAGGAGGACGATGTCGGGGCTCCAGGCCCAGTCATCATTATCACTGGTATGTTTCCCTTTTAAACTATGGTTGCTTTTGCATTATTTTGTTTTTGGTTGATGTTGTCCTTTTGCCTGTGCATTTCCAATTTGTTAAGTATTTCTAATGTTTTGGATATATATCTTTGCCAAACAATGTCTAGGATGTTTTCCCCTTACACATATCACACATGTCCAAACACTCATACTTGTGTCTTTCTTGTTTACGGTACCAACAAATGTATTTTTGCGTACTTCTCCCTTTTTTTGTTGTATTTTTATGTGTCATTTTTTACGTTTTTATTTATACAATCTTTGCGTTTGCCATTACTTTGTTTTTGTTTTTTTTTTCTATTTTTTTAAAGTATAGTCTGATTTTTAAGTTGTTTGGTAACATATAAATGAAGGTGTCATTTTAGTAATCCACACATTTTTTTAACCCACAGAGTACCAGAGGCGGATGCAAGAAATGCAGGATGGCTTGCACAGGTTGAGGGGCTATGTCGTAGGCATGTTCGTGGTTCTGGATCACATGTTGGCGCTCCTGCGCCACAAATTTTTTTGTTTTTTCGCCCTAAAACTGTTAAAAAAAATAAAATATATTTTGATTTATTAAAGTCTCATTCCTTGTCTGTAAATATTAGATTGTTTAACCTTACATAAGTCGACTATTGGAGCATGTTTTTTTAAGTAATGTAAATTAGATTGTAGAAAGCTCAAGTAAGTATGTAAGCTGGCACATTAAACACCTAACAATACCAATAGGTTTGTAGAATTACCAGCAATTTTATTTTATTTTTTTGGTGGGTAATGTAAATATTAAATCAAACCTGCTTAGGCCTAGGTTAGAAAACATACTGATTCACCATAAAACCTTTGGTGTTTGTTTTTAGCCACAAAGCAGGGTAAAATACTCTACAATTTAACACATTACAGGATTAGCCATTAAGCAAGTTTGCCTTTTTTGGACCAGGTTACACTTGCTTGTAATTTACCAAGGAAATGTTTTTTTAACGTTAACCAAAAATTTATTCCACACAAATAATAAACACAAAGAGAATTGTCACAATCAATTCACACAGTGAAAACACACTCAAAAATACAACCAACACCAAAAATAACAAAATAAAAACAACAATCAAGATCTGTTTGAAGAAGTAGCATTCCAACTTGAATCCACAAATGAGGCGAAGAAATCATTGTTCCAGAAGTTATATCCAATGTGGCCACATGAAGTCAATTTTTTGGATCAGGTAGTAGGCATAGTTTTTTCGGTTAATTTTATAGAATAAAAGACAAAAAAAAAAGCACAAATTAAAATTGGCCATTAAAATCTTACATGTCTACTTTGTGTCAATTAACTAAATTTTTAACAATAATTACCTAAAAAATCTGGCCACCACATCATCGCGTATGGCCCCCCCACATACTGACCTTCGACCAACCTCGGGGGGGCCATCCTCAGGCAAGGCATCCTCTGGCTGCATTGGGACACCACTCCTTATGGCGATGTTGTGAAATATCCCACACAGAACCACAATTTTTGAAACCATATCCGGCAAATACATGAGCTTGCCACCAGAGCGGTGGAGGCATCTGAATCGGCCTTTTAAAAGGCCGATACAATGCTCCACCACTTGCCTGGTGGCTGTAAGTGCGGAATTATACTCACTTTGTGGCTCTGGTGTGGGAGCCAAATAAGGAGTGAGCAGCCAGGGCGTGCAAGGGTAACCACTGTCTCCTGTGAAAAAACAAAAACAAACATCAGGACCATTGTGTAACAAGCTTTGCATTGGTTGCAACAGAAGGTGTCAACTTACCCAGAAGCCACGCATCACCATCTTGTAGGTTGTCTAATTTGTGCCAAATCCCTGATTGCCGGATGACGAAGGGATCATGTGCACTGCCGGGGAATTTTGCATTCAGGGACAGGATCTGGAGGGAGGCATCACATACCACCATTACATTCAGTGAATGAAAGTGCTTGCGGTTCCTAAAAATAGCATCCAGCCTTGCTGGAGGCTGAAGTGGTATGTGAGTGCCATCCACAACCCCTATGATGTGTGGGAAGCCAGCTATTTGGTAAAAATTGGCCTTTGCCACACTAAGGAAACCCATATCCAATGGCATTTTAATAAAATTATGGAGGTGTTTAAAAATGGCCTCCATCACTGCCCTCAGGATCCTTGAAAAGGAGGATTGGGAGATTCCGGCAACTATTCCCACAGTGGTTTGAAAGGATCCTGAGGCACAGAAATGTAACACTGACATTAATTGCGTAAGTGGTGGTATTGCTGTAGGACTGTCAATTTGCCGTTCAAGATCACTCTCTATTAATGAGAGAGTGTCTAGGATGATTTGGAGAGGAAGACGGTATCGTCTTAATACCTCATCATCTGGCATTCCAAAAAGGGTGACACTATATATATCTGGGGCCTTGCATGCCTACGAGGCCTACGCCTGGGACGAAGTTGAGGTTGGTCGGGTTCTGGAACCATGGCCAATATAATATGAACAACATCAACCTGAAATGGTAAGCCAGGTAGTTATTGTTTTAGACAAATGTGTAAAGAAAAATATACTTATCTTTTCTATGAAATCCAAAGATGCTTACAGGCTGGGGACTTGTTATGAGTAGAACAACCTACATTTCAAAAGTAGAAAATATATATGTAGCTTTTTTTTTGAAAACTTGGATTGTAAACACATTTTTTTGGGGTAAAAAATAGAGAAGGGAGCACACATTAGTTCGGAAATCGCACACTACATTTAGTGGGAAAACATGATTTTACAATGAAAAAATCAAAACACATTAGTGCGCTAAATCGTACGCAATTTTTACAGTTAAATAAGGAGACATTAGTGCGCTAAATAGTATGCAATTTTTACAGTTAAATAAGGAGACATTAGTGCGCTAAATAGTACGCAATTTTTACAGTTAAATAAGGAGACATTAGTGCTCTAAATAGTACGCAATTTTTACAGTTAAATAAGGAGACATTAGTGCGCTAAATAGTACGCAATTTTTACAGTTAAATAAGGAGACATTAGTGCGCTAAATAGTCTGCAATTTTTACAGTTAAATAAGGAGACATTAGTCCACTAAATAGTAAGCAAGTTTTACAGTTAAATAAGGAGACATTAGTGCGCTAAATAGTACACAATTTTTACAGTTAAATAAGGAGACATTAGTGCGCTAAATAGTACGCACTTTTTACAGTTAAATAAAGAGACATTAGTGCGCTAGATAGTACTCAATTTTTACAGTTAAATAAGGAGACATTAGTGCGCTAAATAGTACGTTCATTTTAAATTAAAAACAACTCAAACATTATTTCGCAAAAGAGTACACTCTATTTAGTGGTAAGACATGATTGGTCCAAGAAAAAAAACAAGATTACTTAGCGAAACATATGCGAAGACCAACACATCGAAATTGTAACTTCATGAAACTAAGAACACTTACCAAAAACATACAAATATCCCAAAGTACAAAAACTTCAATGGGGCAATGCCAAAATAACTGTAAAAATAAAATAGAAAAAAATAAGTACAAACATTTGTAAACTATTTACTATTATTTTTTACGGTGGTTTTTAAAAACACTTACTCAAAAACTCCAAAAAAAAAGCTAAACAATAAAAAAAAAGCGAACGGAAATTAAATAAGTAAGAAAACAAACAAAACAATCACAAGTGAAAAATCCGCCTAAAACTCCAAATACCGCCAACAATCAACTCCTACGCCAAACCTCCAACATTCATAACACGCCACCTCGACTCGAGTCACACCAAGCCATAAATAGTCTTTATTTTCCCGCTCAAATTAAGGACGGACAATAGGAGCGCACATTCACTGATGCGGCCGAATAATGCTGACGCATGTATAAGAACGTCACTGAAAACCCCAATCGGTCTGCTGTAGTGAGACCTGAAAGTCAAAAATGGCTACAGAGCAGCAAAGCACTGGCTAAGAGGCGCCAGGTAAGTATTTGTCTTTTTTGGACTAAAGGATTATGTTTAACAATAATTTTGGTAACATTTGACATTACAATTTTTACAATCTTTTTAAAAAAACGAGTGGAGGATGCCATGGAAGAGGTTGCTGGGCCTAGTAGGCCAACTAAACCAAAAAAAAAAAGGCAGCCACAATTCACAAGAAAGGAGATGGAGGTTTTGGTGCAAATGTGCAATGACAACCTGCCACAGGCACCAAGGAATATGGGTGCAAGCCAGAAATGGAAAATGTGGGATGACATAGCCAGTGCTGTCAATAGGGTGGGTGAGTTTGATCGTTCAACCCGGGAGGTCAAACGCCGGTACATAAAAACTACATTTGAAAAAAAATTGTTTACAGGTCCAAATACTGCAGGAATAATGCCAACTTTTTAACCCACAGATGGAGCAACTTCAAATATCGGCTTAAGCAAAAACTGGCTGATAGGGCTAGGCATGCAGGGGGGACAGGTGGGGGCCCCACCCCTGTGTCACTGGAGCTCACCGATTTGGAGGAGATGGCCCAGGGGTGTGTGCAGGATGAGGAGGTGTTTGGCATGTCAAACATGGATACCGACATGCCAGACTTTGCGGCTCCTCATGTTGGCCAAGGTAAATGTTGTAATGTTAACAACTCAGAAATGTGTTTGGGACAATATCTAGATTCTAATGTTACTCTTTTCTCTTTTTTCTCACAGAGACACAGGCGGATGAGTCTGCTCCAGAGGGGAGCTTTGGCCGCAGAATTTCTGCTGGCTCTGCAGGGGAGGAAGCAGTAGATCCGGCTGGGGACCCTGTGGCAGACAGTCCAGGGCATTCCCCCTCGCAGGCAGTGGGCCTCCTCACTGATCTCAATATTAAAACCGATCAGCACACCGAGATTCTGCTGAGGCTGGACACCAGTCTGCTACGGGTGGCGGACGTCCTGGAGCAAAGTGCTGCGGCCAACATGACCATTGCTAAGGCCCTGGCGGAAAATACTGGGGCCAACGTCCGAATAGCAAATGCCCTGGAGCAGCTCGTTCGCCAGCAGATGTTGGAGCCAGCCTCCCTTCCTGCCAGAACATCAGGACCCTCCACCTCGGGCACAACAACAGCCATCCCTCCAAATGTGCCTAGCCCTATGCCTAGTCTAGAGGACACAACATCTGCCTCTTGCCAGGCCAGCAGAAGGACATCCCGGACCCGTTCAGGCTCCCTCCCTACCCCGGCCAAACGGGCCAAAAGGCGATGACAGCACTGGCTAATTTTCCCACAATCCTTCTCTGTGTTTGCCCCATATTCCTTAATGCCCAAAACCTCCCTCTCCTTTCTTGTGAATTGTTTTTAAAATTTGTTTGTTTGTGTTTTTCAAATGGCACTTTTTTTGTTTGTGTGTTTCTAAAATATTTTGTTTATTGTTTTTACGTTATCCAGATTTTATTTATGGAAAAACACCAAAAAAAATAAAAAAATGTGAGGATAAAAAAAATACTGTTTAAAATCTGCACCATTCTATTGGTAATTTTTTTAAAAACTGGTTAAAAGGTAATCCCGCAAACAAAATTACAAACAATACAACGGAAATATAAACATTATTTTGGCCAAAAAAAGCCAAGGGTTAAAAGCAATTTATGAGTTTTAATTAACACTTAGCAAAAAACAAAAGGACAATTGTTTTCTTTGCCCCTAAAAAATGAAGAAAAAGAACAAACATGCGTACAATATTGTTGCCCTAAAAAATTCAAAAAAGAAATGTGGCAAAAACACGCAATTTTTAAATAATTTTGTAAACTAATTGATTGTATAACCCAGAAATTAGCAGCTGAGTAGTTCACCTGCGTACGGTTTTTTGCTACAAAAAAAAAACAATTTGCTAAACACCTTACAAGTATTTTTAAAATTCAACACTGATTGTTTTTGTGGCATCAATTGATAAATCGAAAGAGCATCGATGTGCCTCGGAAAGGACGAAGAGACCATCGTCATTGCGGTAGAGTATACCAGGCCACAAGCTGAGCGAGAAGTTTTAATGGAAAGGGGAACAGTCAGTGACGTATCACTTTTTCCGTTCACATTGGCCGTTCGCATAAGATAATTTATGTACGCCCTAAAAACACCTCGACACGCCTGCGTTTTCCCATCTCCACCCCCGTCACCGCCCCAAAACGGACAGTTCTGTCAATCACATTTGACATGTCACTTCCTGTTCAGTATTCGACGAACGACTGGGAAAATGATCGCAATCAGCCGTACGCACATGCGCACTGTTACACCGACGCATGCGTGGTTTAACAACATCAGATGACTACGAGCGTACGACCGCTTACGAGCGGCTCTGAATGAGGGCCACTGACCACTTTCCTAGCTCTGTTACCCATGTCTGTGTTTCTGAGTCTGGCTTTTACATTATCCTTAGGTTACCAGTAACAGACTTCTGCCTGTTCCCTGTTAGAAACTTCTGAGTACCGATCTAGTTTGCATTTACTACCCATTTATTTCTACTGTCTGTTCCCAGTCTGACTGCTCATCTGAACTATATAGACACCTGGGGATAGATTCACTAAAGCTCCTAAAAATGAAAAGTGGAGGTGCGGCCCATAGTATGTGTGGTATGAATGTCAACACCAGTATGTTAACAGGTTCTGAACGTTGATATACTGTCGCCATGGTCATTAGGTCAGCAATCAATATGTAATCCTGTTTGGCATGTCGACTTTTAGCATGTCGACACCAAAATGTCAACAAGCTTTGGTTATTTTAGACTTCCAGCAGCTGCATTCAGGCCTCCTATACTCCAGGTATCAATAATTACATGTTATGGGCCTTAGGCAATAGCCAGCAAAATGTAGGCACGGACGCGATTCCGATGAGTCTGGCCATATTTATAGAGCAGCAGTAATTTAAGATGCAAAACCAAAACCAATTGCGCCTGCAACTCACTGGCTGTTACATATGGTCCTAAGGGTGAAACATTTTACATGGAACGGCTGCCAGTTGCTGGCAATCCCTTAAACCTTTTACTATTGTTATTGTTGGTCTAATGCCAGTATTATCATATTATGCACAGAATTTGTACTATTGTGTTTTTATATGCAACTTGTATTTCATGCTCATTTAAGACACTTTGGGCCAGATGTACTAAGTTCTGAAAAGTGATAAACTGGAGAGTGATAAACCACCAGCCAATCAGCTCCCAAATGTCATTTTCAAACACAGCCTGTAACATGATAGTTGGGAGCTGAGTGGCTGGTTGTTTATCACTCTGCACTTTATCACTTTTCAGAGCTTAGTACATCTCCTGTAGAGGAAAAATATATATACAGTATATATTTTTTTACAAATTTTCTAATTTATTACCCTTCCACTTGTCAGGGCATTTAATAACCTTCCCTAGTGGGTTTACCTTACTGGGTATGAGTGCATGAGTTGTCTATCACCAGCTATTTGAGCAGAGTCTTGCGAGTCCTTCTTAATGACCTCGTCAATATCTGCAAACCAAAGAGATTACACTGAGGCGCTACGTTTGAAAAGAGGTGAGTCGTAGTTTTACCTACCTGTAAAATGATTCCAACCTTCAAGTCCCCTCAGATATCCAGGGGGAAAGATGCTACAATAATAATACAATGATCAATATTACATTAGTGGTTTTGTTTTCTCTCCGAGTTGTTGTCTTTTGTTTGTGATTCTCCCCATGGTTTTGCAAAAGGCTGACTGACCAATATCATTGAGGTGCCTGTTCCCAGTGAATTGATGGGTTATATCAGGGGATGTCGTTATGGAGCTCAGAATCCTGGTGTCGACATACCGATGGTTAGTAGAGGGGTTAGGGTTAGGCACTAGAGGGGGGGAGGTTAGGCTTAGGCACTAGGGGCAGAGGTTAGGTTTAGGGTGCAGGGAGGGAGGGTTAGGTTTAGGGATAGGATACTTACCGACAGCTGTCGGTATCCTAACCCTGTCGGGATGCCGGCAACGGAATTCTAACTGCCGAGATCCCGTAGCCAACCCATTCTCAGGACTATTATTTACCCCATAAAATAAATGCCTCCACTCTGTGGGGTCTATTTACTAAGCCTTGGACGGAGATAAAGTCGACAGAGATAAAGTACCAGCTAAACAGCTCCTAACTGTAATTTTTCAAACACGGTTCTATTTACTAAGCAGTGTTAGGACTGGAGACAGAGTGGAAAGTGATAAGAAAGTGATAAGGTATCAGCCAATCAGCACCTAACTGCTATCTCACAGGCTGTGTTTGAAAAATTACAGTTGGGAGCTGATTGGCTGGCACCTTATCACTTTTCACTCTGTCTCCTAACACTGCTTAGTAAATAGGCCCCACAGCCTGTGACATGGCAGTTAGGAGCTGATTGGTTGGTACCTTATCTCCACCCAATGCTTAGTAAATAGACTCCTGTGTACACTGAAATGTGGGTAATGCTTTTTGGAGTAGCACATGCTGTCCTGCAGCTTTTACTAACCTTCATATCAGCATAGAGAGTCATTGTTTGTGGCTGTTTTCTATGCTACTTATTGGGGAATGTAATATAAAGCTTTTTGGCATGGCATGTTTTTGGACGGTGCTGCACATATCAATGGAAAACTGTCAAAAAAGTGCTACAGAACCGCCATATTCCAAAGCAACCCGCCATCCCAATATTGTGTTTAAAAAGATAGAATGCGCCAGATATATTAACCTGCAGTCACACCAACTGTCGATTGACTCACCTAAAAAAAAAATAATTTATAAAACTACATGCCCTTGCATCCAGGGGGCGCCAAGAGGGTGGGGGAGCGGATACTATTTACCCAGGCCCAGTGCAGCCCCCCCCCCTTCCTGTTATTTCACAGTAGCTGGGCCACAGTTGGAGACTGCCTGCAGCTGCTGAGCAGCAGCAGTCTCCTATGCCTGTGGGGGGGAGCGATCACACTGATTACACCGCCTCCCCTGGCTGTGACCCTGCTGAGGGGCTCACAGCGCCCCTCTCCCCAGTGCACAGATTATGTACAGGGTTTAACGATGAGGGGGCGTGGCCACGCCCCCTTCACCCGGGATGACTGGGCTAATGCTAAATAGCATTGGCACTTCCTTTCGACCCCTAGTCTTTGGTACCAACATTGAAAAAAAAAATGTGTTCCACAAAATGTGTTTTCAGTGCCCCCTTGATTTATTTAAATTATATTATATTTACAGAGCCGTAACCAGGGCTCTGAGGGCCCTGTGCTGGTCCCGCTCCCTTTGCGCGTGATGTCATGATGTTGTACATAACGGGGCGGGACCACCGGCACCTGAAGCTGCAGCAGTGTCCGGAGCATCTTCAAGCCACTACGGGCAGCTGTAATTATGCAATGGACACTATAGACAGCACTGCCGTAGCGATGCTGGCTGCAGGGTGCCGCTTCAGGTAGGACCTACTTTCCCAGAACACCCGGGAGGTTCCAGAATCTAAAGTGGCTCACCCATATGCTCGAATCGTAGTCAAGTCTCCCAGAGCCTGTCCGTAGCTGTCTAGCACTGCCCTCTTCCAGAGTAAAGTGGGCACTCCAAGTGGCTGAAACGCGTTACTGTGGCCCCACTTTGCAATGCTGGTAATCTTGGCATTGTATAGGGGGAGTGGGACTACGGTAACGTAAATGCGCCGTCATGCTCACTGCACTGCCCATCTCTGCCATACCATGTCCTCTCCTTCCACCATCTTGTCTGTCCTCTAGTAGAAGGGCCATGGCAGAAGTCGGCAAGTATGGATTATATCTGTGCCATCATAATTATTTTCAGTCACATCTGTGCTCCCTTAATTCATTGACAAGAATATCTGAATAAAGTTGTAGATAGATACGCATCAGGTGGAGATAGACATTTATTGTGTCCAGAGAGCTTACAGATGTGTCCTCACTCATCTTTGCCACCGATGCTGCAAACGTGCACACACATCTCGGCATGCGATTTGCCGTGCATGCATACGCCACAATATGGCTAGCCACGGCAGCATTCACACCATGCAATCCATTGGATTGCGGGAGCGAAAAAGATGCACGGGCCCATCCGCTGGCATGCGACTTGCGGCATGCGTGCCACGGCAAGTCGCTGTGGCGGCAAAGATGAGCGATGGCACATATGTATTTTGTTGTACGCTAGGGCAGGAAATAACTCTATCTGATGACATAAAAGATATTGCTGAGCAGCCCCTAAGGCACCTAGAAAACATGCAATGCATTTTGTAAAGCTGCAGGAGTGCATGTAAAAAATCTAAAATGATGTGAAGGGCGCCCCTCTTCCACAGATAATAACATACAGCATATAGGCAGATAAGGCTTGATGGTCTTTGCGACCAGCCTCTTTCCTGTATCTATTTTGCTTAATGTTTAATGAACAGCACAGAAATTTTATATCTACACAATAACCTTGACCAGACGAGAAAACATTGTGCTTGTTGCTACATTTTCCGTCTGCACCATAATGGAATAAGCAATATTTCTGTCTAAAAGCATTTCAGCTGAAAAGTACTAAGTAAGCAGCAGTCTGTTCTTCTCTGATCCCTGTCTCCACAATCATCTCCATCTGCCAGGGCAGCACAAAAGCTCGCCTCCATTGCAGTGCTGGGGGCTGAGCTGTCTCACGTCAGGACAACACAAAGAGGCTGATAATTATCACTTAGAACCATGCCCGAGCTTCCATTTCTATAGCTGCAAATTTAATGTTATCTAATAACTGATGTAATATTTTTCTGCAGTCTCAGCACTGAAAGGAATGTGGAGATCGATGAGGAGAAATTATTTGCAAGGCAACCTGGCAATAAGGCACTTATTCAATGTAATTCGTTGGGCCGACATGTAGGAAACGCTGATGTTTATCACTCCTTATCTTATTTGTTTATTGTGGATGCAAACTTAAGCTTCCTTAAAGGCATTATGTTTATATACTGTATGTAAGTGAATAATTATAGATACACAAATAGGAGTCTATTTACTAAGCAGTGTTAGGAGACAGAGTGAAAAGTGATGTCAGTGATAAGGTGCCAGCCAATCAGCTCCTAACTGCCATCTCACAGGCTGTGTTTGAAAAATGACAGTTGGGAGCTGATTGGCTGGCACCTTATCACTTTTTTTTTATCACTTTTCACTCTGCCTCCTAACACTGCTTAGTAAATAGACCCCATAGATTCTAATTCACCCTGGCCTTTGCTAAGACAACAGGCTTCAAGTTTAGTGGCTGGTTTAAATGATGTGTGTATTCATGTAACAGATCTCATTGGTACTATGGAAAGGCAAGATATTTCAAAAAGGGCAATTAATCTCTAACTACTGCCCGGAAAAATGATCTAGCCCTTACAGTGGGTACCAGGGTGGGTACAGTGGGTACCAGGGTGAAAATCATACTTGCCTACTCTCCCGGGACTGTCGGGAGCCTCCCGAAAATCGTGTGCCGCTCCCGACACCCCGCAAGACTAGGCAAGTCCCCCGCAATGGATGCCGGCATCCCGCTAACCCCGCGCTGAATCGCGTCATCATAGCCCCGCCCCTGCCTTATAATTCCAGTAATATTGTCATTATAAAGCGGGGGGCGGGGCCACGCTGACGCATTCGTGTCGGCAAGCCCCCGATCCGCCAATTTGACCCGCCCCCATCCTCCCTGCTCGACGGACCTGCCAGCCCCCTCTCGGATTCCCCTGCCGAAAACTTGGCAAGTATGGTAAAAATGTCAAAGTTAACACATGTACTTGTAGCACTACAAGTGGCAGACATTTAATGCATTCTGGAGATAGTAGAACTAGAAACGTCCAGCATGCATCTGAGCCACAGGGCCTGATTCTGACCCGCTCGCGAGCGCTGTACGCTCGCAAGTGGGTCGATGGTGCCTAATTGCACATGCGCACGACGGAGGGAGCTCCGTCGTGCGCATGCACGAGACCCGGCGAGCGACGGGAATCCGTCGCTCAGGGTCTCGCACCAAAGGGGGCGTGCTGTCGATGGTGAGTGACAGCACGCCCCCTTTGGTGGGCGTGCCGGGGGCGTGGCTGCCAGACGGAGGCGTTCCCATGGGAACGCCTACCGTCTGAGTCCCGCCCCACTGACATCAGTAGTGATGTCAGTGGGAGTGATTTTGGCTCTGATAGAGCCAAAGTCACTCCAGGGCTTGCGGCAGCGAGACCCTACCGCAGGGTCTCGTCGATCACCATGGACGTCCATCATCATGGACGCTCGCTATAGCTGTGGGTGGTCCGAAAACCGTCTGTGTCCGAAAACCTGCTACCACTTGATGTTGAGAGACCGATATCCATTATTGTGTGAGTTCATGGAGCGCTGATTAGAATCCAGGGACAAGGAAGGAAAAGTTTGTTTTCTTTCATTGATAACATTTTGTGTTAAGGGGGTAAGTCGCACAATAGCGAATGCATATTTCCTGAATTGCTGCCACGTGTTCAACCAGTCATTGTATTCATAGCGTGATTGCTTGCTAAACCTCTGAATTGCACTACTATATTTAAGGAAAAGGTTTCATTTTTTTCTGCGCAGAAAAGATTGTATGTGATTGAAACGTGTGATTGTAAAGTAAAGGCTACTGTCTGGTTAAGCCTAAGTGTAAAGAGGAGGCTACTGTCTGTTAAGCCTAGGTTGAAACTCAGTAGGTGCCCGACGGGGCCGTACAAACTACTGGGCCAGTGTACAAAGCAGGTACATTGTGGTTATCGAGAAACTAAGGGGTTTCTTGGTCCGACACCCATTAATGGCAAAGTCCATTGATCAGTTATGTTCTTTGGGCGATGCGATCGAACCACATGGTTATATAAAAACTGTGATTGTGAAGTGGGTTGTTGTGGGAGTGAAACTGCTGGCAAGGTTAGGAGTTATTGGAACTTCTAGATGCTGCCAGCTGGGAGTAACTCAAAGTAGGAAGCCAAGTGGTGAAGCTTGAGGTGAATTCATCACAAGTAAAATAATTCGCTAGGCGGTTATTTTACTCCTCGTTTATGCACACGGACCATATCGCTTATCAAGAAAGTGGTGCATAACGGGATGAAGCGAGCAGCTGAAGCTTGTTTGAATTCGCCGCAGGTAGAATAATTTACAATAGGTGATTATTCTGCTCCTCGTTGTGTAAGCTGACTGTGACGCCCTGCGGGCCAACTGTGCATAATGGGAGGGAGTGCGTGAACGTAGCTCACTGAAAATCGTTCACCAATCAGAATTCTCTAGAAATTACCAAACGTTTTCTCAGATGGGTGCGAAGCAATCTCTGGTAATGGTCGATAATGTGCTGCTAGTGGAAGGGCTGGTTGATTCAGCCATGTATGTTATGTTTAAAAAGTATGGTGTGTACGCTACAGCGTACTGTGACATATGGGTCAAGATGACCAAGAAATGTAGAATACCTTTTCCTAAAATTGGTAGAATTGATTCGGAGGTACTAAATAATGATAGAGACAGTATATGTTTAGTGAAATCTCTAAAGAAAAGGATAAAGTTTAATGATTGCTTAAAGTTGTGGCAGCATGAGGGGAACATGTAGCTTAGTGGTGTGCACGCGACGCAAACTAGCGTCACGCTTACGACGCAAGGGAGTGCGCACACAATGCTAAATAGCAGTGTGTGTACACCGCAAGGGTACACGCACGCACAGCAAGGTAGCATTACCAAAGATAATGTTAGTAGCGCATGCAGACCACCACCGCCCTATGCGGATGGGATGAAGGTACAGTCGATATCAAAAATCATAAAAATGTAACAAGTAACTTGTACCCTCTCCTAAGTAACTATAAGGAACATGTTTATGATGCAGATGATGAACCTGTTGTAATGTCAGCTCTTTCCCATGTTGCCCAAATGTTAAATGTACCATCACAGCAAGCACAGATAGCTACCCCGCTAGTACCAGAAATGGAGGTAGCCCCACCAGTGCAGGAAGTATTAACACCCAGTGTAACAGTAGCGGAGACTATTAATACCATACATAGTACTAATAGGATGAACCCTCAAACAGGTAGCAAGGCCAAAGGTAGCAGTGTGGCAGGACTCCATCCCATCCGGACAATAACTGCTCCCAATGGGAATCCGGACACAAATGGAATAGTGACCACCAGGGATGTAGCGATGCATTGTCCATGGACAAGGGCGGAGTTACATTCCATAATGACAGATTTCCCTGACCCTAGGAAAGAACTAGCAAAGTGCCAGAGATTTGTAAAGGATTTAGGTAATGCTCATGAGCCAACCAACAAAGATTGGCGAGTGGTATTACGGGCATGTCTTCCACACAATACCAACGTGACAAAGTTTATCACGGCCTGTGTATTGGATAGAGATAGTCCCATAACTGATGAAGGCAATCAGGACAACATCCCAGATCCCCTCTCAATCTGTCCCCATTTGAAGTGGTGTTTGGTAGACAACCTCATTTGATTATAAGTCCGCAGGAAGACCCGAAGAGTAACAACGAGATTACTTTAAAGTAGGGATGTGCAGGCTCGGTTCCACTCGGTTCCGTTCGTTTTTTTTTACCGAATCTTATTGGCTATCCAAAACTCGTGACAGCTGAAACCCAATAAGATTCGGGAAAAAAAAACGAACGGAACCGAGTAGAACCGAGCCTGCACATGCCTACTTTAAAGTATCTTATAACAATGAGTAAACAGTTGAGGCAGCAACAGCAGAAACTGAAATTGTTGTCACATGATATGCCAGAAACAAGCTGTCATGATGTTTAACCTGGAGAATTTGTTATGATCAGAAATTTCTTACGTTCAGGTTGTCTGACAGATCGGTGGGAAGGTTCGTATCTAGTGTTGCTGACAAGTACAACTTCCTTGAAAGTGGCAGAGAAAGACACCTGGGTCCATTCCACTCACTGCAACCAACCGGTGGAGATACAAGGCTGAGTCGAGGCAGATAACGTAGACCTGTCAATTGCGAACCTGTTCCGGGAGAGTTAATAGTTGTAGTGAGACACCTGAGCTAAGAAATTTGTAGATCACTGTTCCAGCAATGGAGTGGTGTGCTGGGGTTATAATTGTGTCTTCTTCCAGAGTTTTCATCATCCTAATTTATTTCGGTATTTCTGGTTTCTGTGACAGAGGACAGATGACGGAGAGGGGAGTTGATGGTGATATCGATGGAGTGGAGTTGGGAGAAGGAGTGCTAAACCAATCGGGGAGTATCTGACCAAACTCAGTACAGTAATTGCTAAGAGATCTGTTAGCCTGGAAACTCAGAGACAGTGTAAAGGTTTATCATCTGAGGAATATTGTATTTGTGAGTTTTGTGGGTCCCTAATTGATGAGAGATGCACCCAACGGTGCCAACCTAAGTATAACCAATATTGGGGTGGGTATCCTTTAGAGGATTATCATACCATGTTAGGCAAAGTTTTAAACCAGACTGACTGTTGGGTGTGCTCTCATGTGCCTCAAGGACAGCATAGTGTAGGGTCAGTGCCATTTCTATTGAATGTCTCTGAGGTTTTAGAATTGCTTAGAGGGGAGGCACTGGATGGAAAATTTCTTATGTCCAAACCACCTCATTTTAAACTCCACCAGTACCAAGTAGATAGATCAATTTTGTGTTTGAACTTCTCCAACTTCAACAAACCAGGAATTTGGGAGGTGACTTGGAATAACCAGACGATGACCTTCTCACTAAGAGCTGATAATGAACCTATTAATTTTGAACTTTTATGCTCCATTAGACTAGGTGGGAGACACTTCCAGTATAAGTATACACTTAGTTCCACCAAGGAAATGGTTGGCAGAGTACCAGAAGGGTACTGTGCCAGGGTTATACAACCAGAAACATGTATTAGTCAAATGGGAAAATCTTAAATAGGTTTATTTGTTAAAGAATTATGGTCGGCGATAATGATACATTTTATCCCTTGCGTTCTCCCCGATGATGTGTATTTTATATGTGGGAGAAAAGCGTATAAGTGGCTCTCTCCGAGTTCCGAAGGTTTACGTTACCTGGGAAGGGTACTCCCAGAGGTTATGACCCTTACACATGGTAAAATGCTTGGTATTCATAAAAACACATCATCACCATATCTTCATACACAGTATGAACACAGAGACAAAAGAAATATGATACCTGGTGATGTACATAAAGCCACACAGTTGATTAGTGAAACAACTGGCTTTCAAGTTTTAGTAGCATTGGATCCCACCAGGATCGCTCAGGGTACTTTAAATTTTAGGTATATTCAAGACCTTTCTAAATTAATAGACAATATCACCGAGATGTATTATGACACGTTTAGGTACACGGGTAAGGAGTTACAGGCCTATAAGAAAGAACTGGTGCAACATAGACTAGTATTAAATTACTTAACAGCTGTCACTGGAGGGTACTGTGTGACTTTAGCCACACAATTTGGTGTAAAGTGTTGCACGTACATCTCAAATAACACTAGTGACCCCAAGGAGGTGATAGACTGGAAGATGGACAAAATTCTGCAGCTGAAGTGTGAATTTCGGAAGAACCATAATGCTTCAGTGGTTGAAGTAGAGGAAAAGGTAGAAGAGTGGGTCTCTTGGTTGAACCCTGTAAAATGGTTCTCCGGTCTAAGAGAGTGGGTCCAGGAAATGGTTGCTAGTGTAGGTAAACTCCTGATCCTCATATTGGTTGTCATCTTAGTAATTGGCCTATGTGTCAGGTGTGTTCCTGCTGTGTTGGAATATGGAAAATGTAATGCTAAAGTAAACCGTGAGAATGAAATCATAATGGTGGTAAGCAATGACAATATGAATACCAAGGTAAATGAAGAATTGCATTACAACCCTGAACTAGAATCTACCATCAGATGATGTATAGATTAAGCCATGCATGAAATGTATTATTAAATGTTATCTAAAACATCCAAAATAATGAAAGTCCCTATCTCCTTCAAGACTTCCTTTATAGGTTAGGTGCATCCCCACATCTTTCCCATGATCTTCCAAGATCTGCGGTGTGCGTATAAGGGTAGTTTTATGTCCTTCCCAGAGATACATTATTGATGGTTTAATGACCACTTTGTGCCATCCCATAATATAACATTAAATAATATTTCATAGTGTAAGCCTGAACAAACTTTAAGATTAGAGTATGAGCCGGATGGTTGGCTGAGACCTGATCCTAAAATTAATATCTGCCAGATGCCATTTTGCGTTATCCGCAGTTGCCATTTTGCGGTGCCTCCGTGTACAATGCTATATTATGATTATTAGCACCGTGCGTCTGCCACTGCCCTATGTCAAAAATCCTCATTACACAAATACGTACATTTATTAATACACATGATAAGAACAACCCCGCAAAGCACGTACCATTGTGTACTTCACAAACACATAGACGCACAATGCATACTAGCATCTTTTCTTAATATTCCTATACTTACACATTGCACACTTACACTAAAAGGTTCCCTAGCATTAAGGTTAATATTAAAGGTTTTGTTTTCTATTATGTTGTGAAATATGTGTACTTGATACCTAAGGCTTAGTACATGATAATCAGACCATGTTTGGTGCCATTCTAAGCTACTGTTTATTTGCAGATCTCTGGTTCCATCGGCAAGGAGATCACAACATGCGTCTGCAAATTATGAATTATAGAGAGTTAGGTATTGAAATGTACTCTGTAATGTAATGTTTATTAGCCAGTTAAGACTTGTTCTTCGGCGGGATAAACATACACAAAGAGCCGTTGGAGGGCTGAACCATTACTTTACAAATTGACCTATGAACTACATCGTAACAGAAGAACCAAGAAGAAGAACCAATGGAATTATGCCAACTCATTTCTATTGTATTGCCACTCTCTGTAAGGCTATATATTTGGACGCTCTATTTCCAGTAGTCAGTCATCTTATTCTTTCTTTTGACAGAGGCTTCACCTTTGATGCCGGGAAATCTGGATCCAGAGCACCTGCGTATGTATCGACTGTACCTTGTGATTGTATAACCTTTGCGCTAATTGTATTATAGATCAAGGCGTGTAACTATATGCTTTTATGTGAATAATATCTTTTTGTGCTTTGGAACCACAATCAAAGTCTGGAAAGTAATTATTTCTTGTGCGACTTACAACGCTAAATAGCAACATTTGGGTATAAAGATCATTAGGTATTCATAGTATAAATCGTAATTCCTGTATATCACTGTATGTAATGGCAATATTACTGACAAACAGCTAGCAAAATTAAAAAAGTATACCTTTAAATTATAAAATCATACGCACAGCCTAAATGTATTTACATTTACATAGTTTCATGTGGTTAAAATGAACATTTGGTAGTAAAAATGTTTAAGAATGCTAACACTAACCAAACAAAACAACCAAAACACTAACTTTCCAAAGGGTCTATTCATTAAGGGAAAAATATCCCCTGTGAAAATTAAGGATTAAGGGCCTGATTCAGACCCGGTCGGAAGCGCTGAGCACTCGCAATCGGGTCGATGGTGGCCCACAGTGCATGTGCACAACGGAGCTGGCTCCATCGTGTGCATGCGCGAGACCTGGCTAGCGACGGGCAATCCGTCGCTCCAAGTCTCGCACCAAAGGGGGCGAGCTGACGATGTTGAGTGACAGCTCGTCCCGTTTGGAGGGCGGGCCGGGGGGGGGGGGTGCCTGCCCAAATGGAGGTGTTCCCAAGGGAATGCTTGCCGTTTGGGGGTGGCCCGACTGACATCACGAGTGATGTCTGTGGACAGCTTCCGGCTCTGTTAGAACCGAAAGCTCTCTGGGGCTAGCGATGAACGAGACCCTACCACAAGGGTCTCGTCGCAAGCCCGATGGTCACAATGGTTGAGACTATCGTGACCATCATCCTGGCCGCTCGTAATAGCTGTGGGTGACAACCCACAGCTATGCAAGTGGCCAGGAGGCCGCTCCATTCAAAAAAAAAAGACGCCCTGATTCAGAGCGAGCGCTCTGTCAGAGCAACCATCTCTGAATCAGGCCCTAAGCTCACTGCCAGTTCAATCCCAGTATTGGAGGCCTCCTATACTTTATCACTTAGAAAAAGCTGATCCTTTTGCGGAGACAGCTTTTTGGAAAAAGAGGATTTTTCTCCTGCTTCACTGTCTCTTCGCAGCCTGTCTTGAAGCTGTGCATTCGCAGCTTGAAGACAGGCTGCGAAGAGACAGTGAAGCAGCAGTAGAGAAGCCAGAGGAGTTCAGCCCCCTTCCCTGCCCGCTCACTCATCTGCTTGCTCTGGTGCACCTCCCGCTCCACTCCCAGCCAACCCTGCTGCCTGCCCTAAGTGTCCTCTGACCCACACCCCATAGCTGCTGTGGGAGCCTGTGACCCCCACTCAGAACTGCAGCCCCACTGCGTCCGACCCCCGATGCAGCTGCTGTTCCCTCTCCATTGATTCTGGCTCACAGGAGGAGAGCTCAGGTAGTCGAGAGGTAGCTGCATGAAGGTAAGAGAACACAGCAGGGAGGGTTTTTTTCAGATCCCTCTGCTGCATCTGGTGCTGTACGCCATCCCAGGATGGCATACAGTATCACTGTCAAGTTCCAAAAAAAATATTTCTTCGGAATTTGATGAATTACATAATTTCCACCTCCCCGTACTATAGTATAGTATGGGGACTGTGAAAAATATTTGGGGACAATTGTAACTAGGAGAGTTATATCAGTGATATCTCCTGTGTTACAAGAATGATGAATTACCCTGGCACTTAATTTCTACAAAAACAGGTGAAAATCCCCTCCATAGCCAGCCATTGGATGGACATCGGAAAGTTGCATCTGATGGCTGGCAACCATAGAATTTCCAGTATTAGATGGAAAAATAAGATTTTTGTACTTACCATTAAATCCATTTCTCCGATTCCACAGGGGACACTGGGGTATAGACGGGTGGATGAGTGGAGCTGGCACTTTAAATTTAGAAGTGTGAGTGACTCCTCCCCATCTATCCCCCACAGCATCAGTTAGAAAAAACTGTGCTCGGGGAGATGTTACAGAATCAGAAGACATAACGAAGGAGAAGGAGTCAACACAACAAAAGATGGCCAAAGCCGATAGAAAACACGGGATGTGGTTAAGATACCACCACCCGGAATGCCGCCTGTTGGAATCCTGATGCAGTAAGTTCAACAAGGACTAAAGATAGGCATCTAAATCCCGATGCCTATCTTTAGTCCGACGCCAAAATCCCGACGCCTGGCACCCCGAACGAAGGTAGCTGTTAGCTGCGGGGGTGATGGTTAGTTCAAGGTGCCCCTGGGGGGACTTAAGTTAGGCAACCCCTGGGGAGGGTTAGGGTTAGGCTAGGGGAAGAGGGGGTTAGGGTTTGGCACCACTGGGGGGAGGTTAGAGTTAGGCTCCCCGGGGAGGTTAGGGTTATGCACCACTAGGGGAGGGTTAAGGTTAGGGGTTGGAGAGGGGAGGGTTAGGGAATTTACCAGCCCTAGTCGGGATCTTCACTGTTCTCGCTTCCGGCGTCGGTATTTGGTCCGACGGGAATAGATCCGGCGGAATGTCAAAGCCCAAAAATGAAAATCAGTCTCCCTGATTGCAAAGCTAAGAAAATCCTGATATGGTTCCCATATTGGAATGTGGAGATAAGCATCCTTGATGTATAAAGACACCAGGAACTCCCCCTGTTCCGACACGTAATCACGAAGTGAAGAGATTCCATCTTGAATCAGTAAATTTCCTAGTAAAGATTTAGCGATTTCAGGTTCAAAATAGGTCTAATAGAGCCATCTGGCTTCGGGACCACAAAAAGATTCGAGTAGAACCCCAGACCTCTCTGATGAGGTGGAACTGGGATCAAAACCTCGGAATCCAGCAGATTGTGGATTGCCTGCAGAAGAACCTTTTGCTTCTGTTGGGAGATGGGTAGACCTATGGTAAAAAACCGACATGGAGGGGGAGCTGCAAACTCTATTTTGTAGCCCAGAGACACAAGATTCCGAATCCAAATCAAAGAACTGGTGTGAAATAATAATTGAATTAAATAAATAAAGTCTGGGCTGAGCTCAGCCCCAAGTGACCGGCTCCCTCGGGAACAATTGTAAAACTGATGCTCTGGGGGACCAGGGCCCTCATTCAGAGCCGGACGCTATTTGCGGTCGTTCGTTTAAAAACAAGGGGTGGCTATTCAAATGATCCGTACGCACATTGCAGTCTGTTCACACCTCTAAGTCTGAACGAACGAGCAAAACATACGCTCGTTTATTTGTTAAAAACGCCCCCTGGCCGCACGCATCCTACGTCATGTCCGCTATTTATTAGATTAATCGAGTACATCGACCAGCGTATGAACTGCTCGCTATTCTTGTGGTTGGTGTTTGCTACCACAAATTTGCGTGCAGTTCTGGCTATAAAATAACCCAGTGACGTGGTCAATGACGCTGCTGTTTTAAATATACACACCCATAAAACGCCCGTTTTGACCTTTAAGCACGCCTGCGTTCGGATCTCCACTCCCCATTTTCAAGCACCTTCCCCTGTTACCACCCACATACGCCTCATTCTGTCACTCAAAATAGCAGGCACTCGCTATATAGCGTACAAAGGATTTTCGGCCGCACTGACTGGTTCGCGCATGCGTACTAAAAAGCGTACGCATGCGCAGATGTGCAAACATCGCTCGGAACGAGCGTACTGCCGCTAACGAGCGGCTCTGAATGAGGGCCCAGCTCCACTCATCCACCATCTACACCAGTGTCTTGATCTCCAGTGTACCCTGGTGGATGAAGGAGAAAAGTACTTCCATCGAATTGGAAACATTGATGGTTGCAAACCATCAGCTTCTGATATATAATAACAATTGTAACAACTCATGTGCACACGGTGCTTAATAAGAAATTAATCAAAATACTTCCAAATAATGTTGATGTAGGAATCTTGTATATAGTTGTCAGTTCTTTGTAGTGATGTTTTCATTAATATATGGAAAACATGAAGAACATCCAAACATAGGGCCTGATTTAGAGCCGCTCGTAAGCGGCCGCTCGTTTGCTCCGAGCGATGTTCGCACATCTGCGCATGCGTATGGGTTGTAATGTGAATGCGCCAACCAGTCAGTGTGGTCGGAAATCGTGTGCTTGCAAAATAGCGAATGCCTGCTAATTTGAGTGACAGGATGAGGCGTTTGTGGGTGGTAACAGGGGAAGGTGCTTGAAAACGGGGAGTGGAGTTCCGAACGCAGGCGTGCCAAATGGTCAAAATGGGCGTTTTAAGGGTGTGCATAATCAACAAAGCAGCGTCATCGACCACGTCACTTGGTTGTCTTTTAGTCTGAATTGCTCGCATGATTGCGGTAGGAAAATGCTACCACAAGAGTACCAAGCAGTTCATACGCCTTTCGATGTACTCGATTAATCAAATAAATAGTGGAGATGACGTATGATGCGAGCGGCCAAGGGGCGTCTTTACAAAATAGCGAGCGTATGTTTAGTTCGCTCGCTCAGACATAGAGGCGTCAACAGACCGCAAAGAGCGAACGCTCAATTTAAATAGCCAGCCCCTTTTTCTGAACGAGCGTCCGCAAATAGCGTCCGGCTCTGAATCAGGCCCATAGTGTGAAAAAGTTTGCTAACAAATTTATTCAAATATCTACAAATAAAATAATGGAAATTCAAGATAAAAACACATAAAAAAAATCAAAATTGATATTTCTTCAAAAGTACGCTTTACACATGTAAACCAAGTACGATCTATTATATGCTCAATTATGATGCATAAAAGAATGGTTCATATACATATAAGCATATGTCTCTTGTCTGTTAATAATTGATGGGGAATTACCGGCAGTCCATCTTATAAGGGACCGTAGTTTGTAAAGATGGAGGTCTCCGGATAACCTCTCCCACGGATCCTTATCAGGGGGTTTCCCTTATGTAATTCCAGCTAGATGGATGATCCTGTCACCGTTTTCCAACGCATTTCAGGAGATTACCTCCCTTCCTCAAGGCTGTATGACCAGGATCACCAGGATGCATCTTATATACTGTTTACCCTTCATACTTCTGGGTCAGGGGTCGCGGACTTCACTGACTTATTTTGACTGTTTCCTGACGTATAATTATCATTATACCACATAAAAATATAGCTAGAATCCCTCTCTTTTTCTATTACATTCTCGAGGGATAAAGACATTTATTATTTTCGTCCATGTGATTATATATTCTTGATCTGGAAGTGCGTCAGCGATCTACTTACGGTTTCGCGGTCAATCTCCCTGGTAGTTGATGTATTTCTTATATCCGTTATCCGGTTATCCGGAGACCTCCATCTTTACAAACTACGGTCCCTTGTAAGAGGGACTGCAGGTAATTCCCCATCGATTATTAACAGACAAGAGACATATGCTTATATGTATATTATGAACCATTCTTTTATGCATATAATTGAGCATATAATAGATCGTACTTGGTTTACATGTATAAAGCGTACTTTTGAAGAAATATCAATTTTGATTTTTTTAATGTGTTTTTATCTTGAATTTTCATTATTTTATTTGTATATATTTGAATAAATTTGTTAGCAAACTTTATCACACTATGGGGGTCATTCAGACCCACTCGCGAGCGGCAGTATGCTCGCAAGTGAGTCGATGTTCCCCACTGCGCATGCGCGAGACCCGGCGAGCGACGGGCTTTCCATCGCTTGGGGTCTCGCACCAAAGGGGGCGTGCTGTCGATGTTGATTGACAGCATGCCCCCTTTGGTGGGTGTGCCTGCCAGACGGAGGCGTTCCCATGGAACGCCTACCGTCTGAAGCCGGCCCCACTGACATCACTAGTGATGTCAGTGGGAGTGATTTTGGCTCTGATAGAGCCAAAATTACTCCAGGGCTTGTGGCTGGGAAACCCGACCGCAGGGTTTCCCTCGCAAGTCCGATGGTCGCGATGGTCAAGACCATCGCGACCATCTTTTTGCACGCTCGTATATGCTGTGAGTGGTGACCCACAGCTATACGAGCGTCCAGGAGGACGCTCCATTTTAATGGAGGAGGGCCCTGATTCAGAGCGAGCGCTCTGGTCAGAGCGTCCGGCTCTGAATCAGGCCCTATGTTTGGATGTTCTTCATGTTTTCCATATATTAATGAAATCATCACTACAAAGAACTGACAACTATATACAAAATTCCTACATCAACATTATTGGGAAGTATTTTGATTAATTTCTTATTAAGCACCGTGTGCACATGAGTTGTCACAATTGTTATTATATATATATGTCTTAGTATCTAAGGGTGGTACTATTATTGACAATTCACTTGCAGCAACAAGAGTGGTAGGCGCCTATTAGTCACTACTCATTACGTTGACTATATTCATTGGCTTTTGATGTCCATCCCTAGCCATGACTGATCACCAGGGCAGACTCATATTGGAGGCCATGTCCTAGCAAACTCACAATGGCAAATAGCCCCGAAAAAATATTCCTTATTGCTGTGATATGCAGCAATATGGAATGTTCATTTTCAGGGGCATATCAGATTTTTTTTCTTTTATTAAATAAGCCCCAAAGATAGCTATAACTATGATGTCTCATTTACTTAGACACGTTGCGCCTGATTCTGAGTCGCATGCACAGTGGCTGTATTTGCGGGAAGCCGCGGAAACCTGATTTACCACCTTATGCTAATGCGTGACTCCGTAGGGTTAATATGGAGGTTTGTGTGTCTGCAAGCAAAAAGCCGTGCACCACGTTTGTTTTACGCCAACCGTAACATGCACCCCATGTTGGGAACAAGAAACCCGTAAGAAACAAGTTTCCCTTCTCCATATGCATGACACAGAATCACGCAGAGCTTTTGACATACGCCCATAACACTGCCATGAAGCTCCCACAAGACAGAACCTATGACTCTGAATAAGATGGAGATATGCACAAATGCCTAAATTCTTACCTGTGCATGTGCTGTATGCAAAACTCACCAATTGCGCCAAAGCAGAAAGATCCATCTGACCCAGAATCTGCCCCATTACTACCAGGGGTTAGGTACGGGATGCTGGCATCCCAACAGGATTAGGAGACTGACACCTGTTGGTAGGTATCCTAACTTTACCCCTCCCTCCCTGCACCCTAAACCTAACCCTCCCACCCTAGTGCCTAAACCTAACCTCCCCCCCGCAGCTTAAACCTAGCCCTCCCACCCTAATGCCTAAACCTAACCTCCTCCCGTAGCCTAAACCTAACCCTCGCCTACCCTGCCCCTAGTGCCTAACCATAACCATCCCCCTAACCCCACTACTTACCATAAAAGATGCCGGCGGTCGGGATTCTGATGGGTGTCAGGATTCCGGTGCCGGCATTCTGAGCACTGGCATCCCGCACGCTGGGATTGTGACTACATTCCATTGCCAGTACTCCCGCCAGCATACAAACACATTTGCAGTTATATGAGAGAAACAGAGTGTGGGCTACCAAAGGGATCATGGACTAGAGGGAAATACTTCATGAAAACTCTACAATTGGGTTGGGTATGAAATCCTGGCGGTAAAATGCTGACGCCAGAGGCCCGAACATGCATAATACTGACTAAGCAGGTAAATCCCCTAACAATACCCTTTCCCCCCCCCCCCTAATCCTAACCTTCCCTTAGGCGTGCCTAACCCTAAAACTCTCGGGATGGTGCCTAACCCTAAGTCCTCCCTGGGAGTGCCTAAACCTAACCCTCCCCCCCCTGCACCCTAAACCTAACCTTCCCTGGGGGATGCCTAACCCTAACCTCCCCCCAGTGGAACCTAACCCCCCCTTCCCCTTCTCCTAACCTAACCCTTCCTGGGGGGTGCCTAACACTATGTCCCCACGGGGGTGCCTAAACCTAACCCCCCCCACGGCTAACCACTAAGTGTCCCTGCTTACCTTCGTTCGGGAAACTGTCCTGCCGGGATTCCGTTGTCGGGCTAGAGAAAGGCGTCTGGATTTAGACGCCTGTCTTTAGACCCGTGTCGGGATTTAGACAATTACCCTGTTCTATTTCTGGTGTAATTTGCTTTATAAACCATGGTGCTCGCTTAGTGGGAAATAGTAAATTTAATGTCTCTGTACAGACCACTTGTATATAGCCATTTATAATGTAGTGCAAGGAATATGTATTCAACAGGAATACTATTTTATTTGTGGAATAAAATCTTACCTATGGTAACCAATAGACTTGTCAGGAAACTGTTAGTATTTATATACTGTACAGTACTTACTGCAATTAGAAATGTTAATTTATTATTCCTAACAATACTTTAGGGATATGAGAAAAATATCTGAAAGTGGATGAGTCTTTGCTACTGTATCTCATTCCCCATGTACGTAGTCTGTATGATTATCAAAGAGGTTTATTACCCAGAGAGCTAGAAGAGATTGGGAATGAAACTGCAAGTGCATCACAAATATCACCGTGGAAATGCCGCCATTAGAACTGTCAGCCTGTAGAACAGATTGTCATTATGTTTTATGCTAATAAAGGAAGGGGGGGTTGCGCCCTAATTAAAAAGAATGCTCGTGTATATTCCTGATAACTCACAAGAGATATTTGATCATGGTGAGCAGATTAGAACAGGAGTAGAAAAATTGCATCAAAATAAAGTATGGAGTTCATTTAGTTGGTTAGTAGCTCTAAGGACATGCAGTGGCCATTTTATGAGATCGGGGGCGCCGAGAGTGGGGGAGGGATGCGGATACTAATTACCCAAGCCCGGGTATGATAAGGGGCTCGGAGTACATCAATCAGTACTTGTTACATTTTTTTTAGCATTTGCAGGGGACCCCTACGCTTTTTGTCTCCTGTATTTTCACAACCAGGACTGGCAGCGAAAAGCCCAGGGCTGGTTGTGCTTTGGGCGGTGGGGGGGGGGGGCAAGGCCTTTTTTTTTTTACACATTTTAAATTTTTAACATAGATGCATAGGTGGATCTCACTGATACATACATGCATCTGTGTCTTATTGATTTTATTTTCTCAGATGCATGTCCAGCTCCAGTGAGCGCTTCTGTCGCCCACTGATGCCCCTGTGCACTGCCCCACTGCTCCGCACCCCTGCTGCTGCCGCTGCCCCGCATTCCTGCAGCCTGCCCCCGCAGTCGTCTCTCCCTGTGCACCCGATAAACTGGCCTTTGTCCACCTGCACTAATGTACCATTTTGTTGCCCTCCTCCCCTGCAGGTGACCCGGTTTGCTCCTCCAAACCTTTAGCGTTTTAAAAAAAAAATTAATTCCATAGTCAAAAAACCTTACGGTATCATATGTCCCATCTTAGACATGATCTGAAATTTCACAAAACTTATTGAATTTCTGCCAATCAAACTTAAAAAAGCAATGAAATTCCGATAATTTAGGCCTGCGCACACTGCATGTGTGTACTCCAATGAGCACACAATTCTGTGAATTAGCAGCTCCACCAGTTTGTGAGTGACAGCAATCTCACTCTGTGAGAGTGCTGAATCTGCAGTTAACCACAGGGTGTGATGGCATACCATATCTGTATTGCTCAAGGAACACGTCCATTAAGGCGTCAGCCTTAATGATCTGAATTTCATTGCTGTTTTGTTTGAGTGGCAGAAATTCAATAGGTTTTGTGAAATTTTAGATCATGTCTAAGAAGCCTTAATGGGACATGTGAAACCGTTTTTTTGTCTATGGAATATATGTGTATATATAATATATATATATATAATTCTATTTAAATAATCTGCTGAATAATAACTTAATTGTAACTAAGCATAAGCACAGCAAGAGCTATTGTGTGTTATAGGGCCTAATTCAGCAAGCAATGCAGCCGCGAATTCGCATGCACCCGGCCGATGTTTGCGCTTTGCGCATGCGTCACAATGCGTGTATGTAAACCGGCCGCTGCGATCAGGAAAAGGTCACAGGGAGCACACCATCTCAGCACACATTGAATGACAAGAAGTGACAGTCAGTGATACGCAGGCGTGCCAATGCATTTGAACGCCGTTACAGGGTCATGCATAATTAAGTCCCTGCAATGGAAGAAGCAGCCAGAGCTCTAGATGCACACAGGAAGCGGCCCAAATCCTGAGTGAGGTCAGGTCAACACTATTATGCTAATGGGTTCGATGGTTCTCGATGTTACAGATGTTTTCGCTGTATAGAGAGGTATTGCGGATATGAGTAAAGGGAAATGGGCGGCAATATGTAGTGGTGGGCGTCTGGTTCTTGTGCTGCGGTGTCACAGCGGATGCGTGCATATGCTGACTTGCGATCCGTTCTGAATCAGGCCTATAGCTATTTTCATACCTGAAAATAGCAGGCACTGTTTAGTCTTAAAGACGAGGAAAAAATAATGGTGCTGAAAATGTATTAATATTCTGTTTATCTATTAAAATATAAAGGATGCATCAAGTGACCAACACATATTAAGACAAAAAGGAAAATAAGAAATGATATTAAGACAAATCTCAACACACTACATTTGAACATACTGTATGTTAGTAATGTTCCCGCTAGACCGCGGGCAGGGAAGGGCGTTGAGGGTGCGGGCAGGGAGTCTCTGTACGTGCTGAAGGCGCGTGCACTCCTGAAAATGTGTGGTGGCCAACTGGGGAAGGTGCGTGTCTTTGTGACACGACCCAATTTGTCGCACTTGGGGGTGTGCCAGCACTTATGGAGGTGCTGGGCTTCCCCCAAGCTTTCCCCTCTCTGTGAATAGATGCTGTGCGCATGCGCACGGTATCTATTCACCCAGTGGCATTCAGTCACCACAACTTTTCCCACCAGTGGGACACTGCGGTGGGGAAGGCACAGGGCAGGTTGTTTTAGCGGGGCGCATTTTGCCTCTTTAAAATTGGGCAGGACGCCTAATGGGAATACTATGTTGATATTAGCTACATATGTGCTGTTCACTTGATGAATCCCTCATATTTTAATAAACGGGAATATTAATAGATTTACATATTTTAATATAGTATCTCACTAGCAGTGCCTTTATTCTTTTTCCTCAATTTGACTTTTGATGCAAGATTCCAGGTCTTGCTATTCTAAAGGCAGCATAGCACACCTTGTTCTAAAATGAATCAGTGTCATAGTGTGCTGGCTGAAATTAGTTATCTTCCTAATTTTACCACATTCTGGCAGAGGGAAACAGGACTCACCATTTCTGACAGGCAGTGGGAAAAATATTTCTTTATACTCAAGTATCCTCTGAAAATGTCTCACTAGATGGCATAGTTGCCCAACTGTTCTGTTTAAAATGTTCCCGGGTTTTCCCAATTCCTATTGGCGCTATGGAGATACACCAGGGTCCCCCTTCCTTATTTGGTTGACTTGTCCTAAACTGAGAGAGCTCTGGAATATCATTATTCTGATCACCAAAGTGGTTGTTGGAGAATGGGTGCCATCTGAATCAGGTTCCTGGTTGCTAACCTAATAGACTTATACTCCTTTTCCACTGCAGCAAAAACCAAGGTTATTGCCATGTCAACCCGGGTCACGGCTCAGTGGAAACGGCTCCTAGGAAAACATCCCGAGTCAACTGACCCAGCGTTTCTTCCCAGGTCTCGAGCAGGGTTTTATGCGGGTAAGGCCCAAGTAAGGCTCAATGGAAACGGGTATCCCTGGTCATCCGACTTGGGTCCCGTTCACAGCATAGGAAGAGACACTTTTCCCAGCACTTGGAGATGATGTAATCCCCAAGCACCGGCAGAGGTTAGCTCCGGCAGTATCTCGGGTCCAGCCTGCGGTGTAAACAGGGTTCAAGCCGATGTGACACGGCATAAAACCCGTGTTTAGTGTCCTGGGATTTTGGTGGAGATGTGGTATTACCTACCCCTAGATATAAGAAGTCTCTACTCAAACATTTTGTCAATGTAGCAAAAGCCATAATTCCAGTTTATTAAAGAGCCCTTCACCTCTCTCCAATATCTGCTTGGTTTCATAGAATAGATATGTACATGGATATGGAAGATCTATCTCTCAGGATAGACAACATGAATTCACTGCCACATGGTTTGTCCGGCTGGTATAGGGACCACCTGTCCAGGTATAATGGACTTATAAGGGTACACGACTCTTTTCTTTATCTTGGTGCATTATTTTGTGTCATACTGATTTTGTATGTAGTTTTATGCAATACGAACTCTTTCACGTTTTCCCCTTGGCCCTCTTTCCCTTTATGTATTTTCTTAACAACAACTGTGTTCCCCCCACCTTTTTTTTTCCTCGCCCTCTCGAATTTTAATTTCTTTTTGAAGTTATTTCTGAAAAATGCATTCATATGGTGACTGAATTTAATATATTTTTCATTGTGGTTATTACCTGTATTTGTAATTGTTAATAAACATTGATTAAACAGTATTGTCATAGTGTCCAGTGATTTATTCTTTGGGGTATATTCAATTGCGAGGGAGATTTTCAAAAATCCCACAGGCGCAGGGTTTATCCCGCAGCCACAAGGTTTTTCCTATTCAATTGACTGGGAGAAATTCAGCCACTGTAATTTCTATAGGGATTACCGAAGCTTCTTTCTCACAGCCCCAAAGCAGGGGCGAAGTCGAAAATCCCTATTTTAAGTGTACAATGTCGGGATTTGCTTCAGAACCCCTTGGAACCCCCTGCACCGCCTATTGACTAATTAGGCAATTGAATGTTTCCAATTAGTTTAATTAGTCCAATAATTACATGTAATTATTGGTGTGGGGAAAAAATTTACTTAAATTACCACAAAGTAAACTTTTTGGTTAGTTTATACACCCCAAATTTAATTACAGCATTTATTTAAAAGATAAATAATTACATTTATTTTTAAAGATATATTTATTAGAGAACATAATACATTAAAACAGACAAAAATAAATTAGAGATGAGCGGGTTCGGATTTACTCGGTTTTACTCAGATTTACTCGGATCTCAAAACGGCATTTTATTGGCTATCGGCTATCACGTGTTTTGGATAGCCAATAAAATAAATCCAAACTAATCCGAACTTGCGGTAAAATGGCGATAAGAACCGAGTAAATCCAAACCTGCACATCTCTAAAATAAATACAGTATGAAAAAGTATAAAAACAAAAACAAATGGTAAAAGCATATAATGATATAAGTGAAAATGTGGGATCCATTTTAGGGGAAAACTAGTAAAGGTTTAAAAAGATAAAATATAGGGATGAAAGAAAAAAATAGGAACGAAAGGGCAGGGGACAGTGTGGCTAAATCGTTTTTTTAATTTTATTTTATTTTATTGGAACGGCTCTTACACTTTCATCCTGGCTCCTATAATTTAGAGAAAATTTTGTTAAGCTCTGTATTAAATACATATTTTAAGAAAGTTAAGTTAAGCAAGAAGTTTGGAAATATATTTAGCCTGCAATACTTCTGGAATAAAATAGTGGTGCTCAATGGGTTTGAAGTGATGAAGGAAGCTCTAACCAACAGGTCTGAGGATGTAGAAGATCTTTCCTGATTTTCTATATTTTAGAAAATAGGATATACAGACGAATCCTAAGGTATTTTTTTGTTTTCTTACATTTCCAACCAGATTGTTTATTTAGAATGTTTGCTATGTTCTGTTGTTTAGTGACAGTGAAAAAACACAGTTACACAAAGTGCAATCTATATATTAATTCTATAAGGTTTTTTACTGTGAGACTTATTTTGAGAGAATGGATGAATGTAAAAATATGGTTGCAGTAACAAAATAAAGGTATTACAATGTAAATGTGCCAATCGAAGAGAAAAATTAGATTGGGGCAACGGTTCGAGCGTGGCGGAGAAGCACATTTCCCATGTGAAACAGTGTATTATAATGACAGCATTCCCACTAACATGATTGGACACACTAGATCACATGAATGTGCATTATTTCCCAATGGCCACACACTTGCCAATGTAACTGCTCACCTGAACTACTTCCAACTGTCACATGACCATCTATAAACAAATCCAACTGTAAAGTATTCTAGTAACAGTATATAAAAAACACAGCACAAAGCATGTACACCAGGGACCTAATTCAGACTCGCTCGCTAGATGCGATCGCTCATATCCAGTGTATGCAAATTTGTCAAAGTGACGACGTGGGAAGCGATCACTCGCCAAGGCATAAGCACACCCACTTTGGCTGTGCGAGCGATCGCGCTGTGTATGCAGACACCCATTAGCGTATGTTGAGACGCCCACTAGCGCACGTCATCTCCAGGAAGTTTATTAAAACATTGGTACATCGAGCACCATCGAAAGCTAACGCAGCGCTTGTGGTTGCCTTACCCTGCCGCAAGGACTGCAAGGACTTCAGTGTAAAAAATAGGCATGTGACGTGTACTATGATGCTACCTGTTAATTATGCACGCCTTAAAAATGGCATTGAAACACCGAGGCACGCCTGCGTTCGCATCTCCACATCCCCGTTATTAGTGGCCTGCCCCTGTTACCACCCACAAATGGCCTCTCCTGTCACTCATTTCACTGAGCTGTCTTTGCTGGGAGAGTGAGCGGATTGCAATCGCACAGAGTAGTTTGCTCATGCGCTGAACGAAGCGTGCGCATGTGCAAACCATTGGGCCACTTGCGAGCGCACAGCGCTAGCGAGCAGGTCTGAATGAGGTCCCAGTGGTATTCAACATGTGTCTCTCCAGCAGTGGTGTCACAATGGCGATGCGGGCAGCACCCGGGTGTAACCCGCCAAGGGGTGACACCAAAGTGCTGACACCCCCTCAGTGACAGGGGCCGGTGCTGCACTGTAGCACCGGCTCCTGACACAGTGAGGGAGTCGGTACTTCACACAGGCTGGTTCCCAGGGACAGCCCGCACCTCTGGCACCCCCAGTGTGACAAAAATGGGGCTTCAGGATGTGAGACCATGCCCCCTCCCATAAGGCCACACCCCTCATGTGAGGCCACGCCCCTTCATCCCTGACACTACAAGCTCAGCCATCCCTGCCCACTCCAGCATCTGTGGAACTACACATCTCAGTATGCCATGCCACAGTTTTAGCATGCCCTAATAGCATGCTGGGATGTGTAGTTCCACAATACCTGAAGGGCCACATGTTGAATACTTCTGATGTACACCACAATCATATACATTCTTGCATAAACATATGCACACTCTTCTACTGGAAGACAGAGCCTTAACATGGTCAAAGTAGCCTTTATGACTACTCAGGTGACCATCACTATACTGGACCAAGGAACCAAAGCAAACCTGTGCCTCTAAAACTATTAATATGGGGCATGGCTTCCAAAAGACAAAACTCTTTGAAAACTTCCACTGGATAGATTTGGTCAAAAACTTCACAGAGTGGTAACAATGGATCCTAGAAGACATACTAGGAGGTTGAGGTCCTGGTCGGGCCTCCCATTGGTGTAAGTTGGGCAGAACTTTGACCTGGGGATGCTGGGCAGAACTTTGATGCTGGGAGCCTGTTTTGGGCCTTCCACTGGATGGATTTGAACAACATCACATAATTTAGACGAAACCTTCACATAGTGGTAACATTAAATCCTAGAAGACATACTAGGGGGTTGAGGTCCCGGTCAGATCTCACTTGGTGTATGCTCGGCAGAACTTTGACTCAGGGAGCCTGTTTTGAACCTTTCACTGGATGGCTTTGGATGAAAACTTCACAGAGTGGTAATACTGGATCGCAGAAGGCATACTTGGGGGTTGAGGTCCTGGTCGGACCTCCCGTTGGTGTATGCTGGGCAGAACTTTGACCCAGGGAACCCGTTCTGGGCCTTCCACTAGATGGATTTGGATGACATCACATAATAATAATAAATCTTAATAACTTGAAGATTTAAACCCGGGCAACACCAGGGACTTCAGCTAGTCTTTACTAAATTCTATTTGTATTGACTCAGAGGAAGGAAAAAAAATCCTGCCTGACCTCAGCAACGTTAATTGTATACATTCCCTGAATCAATTAATCCCCTGATACCACTATATTGCTGACATTGATACAGAGGAATGCAGTTGTGTGGAATAACTCAGAAATAACACGATATTATTGGTCACTACCAATACTATTGGTAGCTCACAAATAAGTATGTGAGCTCCCAGCTCTAATCTCTTGTCAGATATCCACTTCAGTATTCTGCAGAGCAACATGCCATAGGCTGAAGAACAGTGGTGTTGTTCGTGATTATTACATTTTCATGAGTTCTAGACTGTTTCCTCCAAGGTTATATTTTTGAAAATTAAATAGCTTGTAACCCAAATTATAAGGGCAGTATATGATGTTCAGCTTTTAGATATATATGTGCTTATGTTGAATATTGATATTATAAGTCATGCATCAGTTTTCCAATTGAGAAATCCAAGAGTATAGCCACCTCAGAGTTGGCAACAAAATTACTATATCTGCTGTAATGATTCCTATACATAAATCATTTGGGGAGTTATAATGGAACAGGTTTCAATATATACTGAACATTAATACATGTGGGAAGGTAATTGGAAAAAACAGCTAGTTAAGTTAAGCTTAGCTTCTGTGTCACCAGGTCCTCAACTGATGAGTTGAAGGGTAGTAAACCTCACTGATAGTATTATCTCACCATTTTCTCATTTTCTTGTTAGAGCAGTGAATCCACCAGAGAATAAGTTGCTAGACCTTCCATCAGAGATGATCTCCCTTTTTTGGTTGTGGATCCTTACCGGGTGCACCAGAAAGCCACTGCCATACAGAATCAATTTCACCCACTCCATATGTCCTTTTCTTCAAACTGGCTCATATAAAGATTAGAAAAAAAACTTGGTGTCAATTTGGTGCCCATTGCAGTCCCAAGAGTTTAAGACAATATTTTGAATTAACTATGAAAATAATTGTGCCCTTGTAATGAATTATATGACTGCTCTATAATAACATATACAGAGTTCTCTTCTATCTGTGACAGAATGGTAGTCTGCAGACCTGGAATCCAAGTTAGCTGGGTCCTAAGGCCAGTAGGCAATGCATCTTAGCTTGTTAACTGAGCTGACATAGCACACCATGGGTCCCATTTATCAATGAGTTTTATCATATGCAACAAGTGATAAAACTTGTTGCATATGATAATGGTGCTCCAGCCAATAAGCTCCTAACTGTCATCTGTTTGAAAAATGACAGTTGGGAGCTGATTGGCTGGAGCACCTTATCATATGCAAAACTCGTTGATAAATGAGCCCCCATATCACAATGATAAATTAGTTCAGCAATAAAAATAACAGATATTAGAAATAAACTTGTATACATATCACTATCATCAGTAATATAACTTGGGGCTCTGGACTGCAGTTCATACAAAATCAGGGTAATAGGGTGCCGAGGAATTCCAAAGAATTATTTGAAAACTGTGAGGCTGATTTAGTAAAATGCAAATCTGCTGCATTTATGGTCACATTGCTGGCTTCAAAATAGCTGCAGACTTCCAGCTGTATTGAGAGTTGGCTGCAGTCATGTGACTACAGTACCCCATACATTGTCTGTGGGCCACCCTCTCCTGCTGCATATCCTTCACTCCCTTGGACTACATGACACTGCCCTCTCCTGGCTGTCCTCCTACCTCTCTGACCAATCTTTCTTAGTTTCCTCTCATGACTCCTCTTCCCCCCCCTCACAGCCTCTTACAGTAGGTGTTCTCCAAGGTTCTGTTCTTGGACCTCTCCTATTCTCCCTCTATACTTCCTCTCTAGGTGAACTCATCAGCTCTTTTAACCTCCATTATCATCTCTATGCTGATGATACTCAAATCTGCCTTTCATCTCCTCATCTCTCCACCTCTCTTCTGACTCGTATCTCCAACTGTCTCTCGGCTATCTCTTCCTGGATGTCCCAGCGATTTCTTAAACTTAATATGTCTAAGACAGAGCTGATCGTCTTCCCACCCTCCCACATAACCTCACTTCCCACCGTTTCTTTATCAATTGATGGAATAACTATCTCATCTAGTCCCAAGGTGCGCTGTCTTGGAGTTATCCTGGACTCATCCCTCTCCTTCACACCACATATCCAGAACCTTTCACAGTCCTGTCATTTCCATCTCAAAAATATTTCTAAGATCAGACCCTATCTCACCCAGGATGCTACTAAAACCCTCATACACTCACTGGTCATCTCCAGATTGGACTACTGTAACCTCCTCCTATCTGGCCTCCCCAAATCCCATCCTTTAATGCTGCAGCATGGCTTATCTTCCTCTCCAAATGCTCTACATCTGCCTACCCTCTCCTACAAGTCCTCCACTGGCTCCCCTTCCCTTTTAGAACCCAATTTAAGGTTCTCACGCTCACTTACAAGGCCCTCACCCAATCTTCTCCCATATACATCTCTGATCTCATCTCCCTTCACTCTCCTCTCCGACCTCTTCGTTCAACTAATGCACGACCTCTTTCATGCCAGCTGATTACTTCTTCCCACTCCCACATCCAAAATTTTGCCCACACTGCTCCCCACCTCTGGAACTCTCTACCACTCCCCATCAGACTCTCCACCTCTTTGCAATCCTTCAAACGGGCTCTTAAGGCCCACTACTTCATCAAAGCCTTCCAGCTATCACTCTAACTCCCTGCTACATGCTCCTTCCTCCCCATCTACCCCATCTGTGTCACCCCTGTTTGTCTTCCCCTCCCTTTTAGAATGTAAGCTCTTATGAGCAGGGCCCTCTAACCTCTTGTGCTTCTCCCTACTTTAGTTTCATCTACTTCTTACTCACCACTAGGGCACCTAACACTTGGTTGCTTATGCTCTGTTGCTTATCTGGGTGTTATGGTCACTAATGTAGCAATATATATTATCCATGTCCTGGTCCTGTAGTGTGTTGTTCTGTAAGTCGCTTGTCTACAACTTGTTAATGTACTTTGTAAGGCGCTACGGAACATTTGTGGCGCCATATAAATAAATGATAATAACAATAATAATTGTCTTGTGAGAGCAACTGTCATTGTTATCAGCATGCATTTGCATATGCTCACCACTGAATAGCAGGCAATTCCATCTATACATCCACGACACACTCACAACAAAATTATTCTAAGTGTGATCCATTGCCACCCAGTTACAATAGTTTGGCTGCAAATGGAGATCTGGCTGACTTACGTGCTACTATGAATAGCCTGCAAATCTGCAGAGATGCCCATGGATGCATGCACAGCGTGAAAAAAACAGATATGCCCATTTTGCATTCAAAGTAATCATGCCCTGTGTCTCTTTAAGCAACTGTGTAAAAGCCACTGGCGTAACTATTGTAGGTGCAGGGGGTACAGCTGCTATATGGCCCAGGCTGCCTCAGGGGCCCGGCCCTCCCCCGGCACCTACTCTGCCAGGCCGGCCCATGTCCTCCTTCAGCAGCATGCTGCACAGTGCAGGCACATCTGCCCTCTCGGTCACCTCGCTCTCTCCTCTCTGACTGATACTGGGAAGAGGCGGGATGTGATCTGGGGATGTCCCAGCAGGCACAGCACGGCCACGCCTACATCAGTCAGAGCTGACCAGGAGAGGAGATGTGCCCGCCCGATGCAGCACATGCTGAAGGAAGACGACCATGAAGGAGAGGTAAGTTGCAGAAGGGGAGGATGGGGGACCTAGGGGGGCCAATGAAAATGTTGCTATGGGGCCCCCTAGGTCTAGTTACGCCCCTGGTAGAAGCCTAGTCCTTAGACAACCCTATAACTTACCTTTTATCCAATCTGAAAGTATTTTTAATTTTGGACCAAAAGAAAGTCATAACGTGAATTTATTTATTAACAATTACTTATATAGCGCACACATTCTGCAGCGCTTTACAGAGAATATTTCAATCATTCATATCAGACCCTGCTGAAAAATGCTCATACGGATCTGTAAAATCCTTGTATGACTGGACATCAGAATTTTCTTGAAGCAGAAAAGGAGATAAATACTATAGTCAAACACAACATTCTTTTAGCTACAAATCAATGACATTTGTAGCTCTGTCTGACATCACCCATATTTACAATAGACCAGTGACATGTGGTGAGGTCAATGGCAGGGGAGACATTAAAAACACAGAGGATTTTTTTATATTAAAACCTTGGAGTATGACAGGGAGTATGATAGAGGAGGGAGTATGACAGGGGAGGGAGTATGACAGGGAGTATGACAGGGAGTATGACAGGGAGTATGATAGAGGAGGGAGTATGACAGGGGAGGGAGTATGACAGGGAGTATGACAGGGAGTATGATAGGGGAGGGAGTATGACAGGGGAGGGAGTATGACAGGGAGTATGACAGGGAGTATGATAGGGGAGGGAGTATGACAGGGAGTATGATAGGGGAGGGAGTATGACAGGGAGTATGATAGGGGAGGGAGTATGACAGGGAGTATGATAGGGGATGGAGTATGACAGGAAGTATGATAGGGGAGGGAGTATGACATGGAGTATGATAGGAGAGGGAGTATGACAGGGAGTATGATAGGGGAGGGAGTATGATAGGGAGTATGAACAGGGAGGGAGTATGACAGGGAGTATGATAGGGGAGGCAGTATGACAGGGAGTATGATAGGGGAGGGAGTATGACAGGGAGTATGACAGGGAGTATGATAGGGGAGGGAGTATGATAGAGGAGGGAGTATCACAGGGAGTATGATAGGGAAGGGAGTAATACAGGGAGTATGATGGGAAGGGAGTATGACAGGGAGTATGATAGGGGAGGGAGTATGACAGGGAATATGACAGGGAGTATGATAGGGGAGGGAGTATGATAGGGAGTATGATAGGGGAGGGATTATGACAGGGAGTATGAAAGGGAGTATGATAGGGGAGGGAGTATGACAGGGAGTATGACAGGGAGTATGATATGGGAGGGAGTATCACAGGGAGTATGATAGGGGAGGGAGTATGACAGGGAGTATGATAGGAGAGGGAGTATGACAGGGAGTATGATAGGGGAGGGAGTATAACAGGGAGTATGATAGGAGAGAGAGTATGACAGGGAATATGATAGGAGAGGGAGTATGATAGGGGAGGGAGTATGACAGGGAGTATGATAGGGGAGGGAGTATGACAGGGAGTATGACAGGGAGTATGATAGAGGAGGGAGTATCACAGAGAGTATGATAGGGGAGGGAGTATGACAGGGAGTATGATAGGGGAGGGAGTATGACAGGGAGTATGATAGAAGAGGGAGTATCACAGGGAGTATGATAGAGGAGGGAGTATGACAGGGAGTATGATAGGGGAGGGAGTATGACAGGGAGTATGATAGGGGAGGGAGTATGACAGGGAGTATGATAGGGGAGGGAGTATGATAGGGGAGGGAGTATGACAGGGAGTATGATATGTGAGGGAGTATCACAGGGAGTATGATAGGGGAGGGAGTATGACAGGGAGTATGATAGGAGAGGGAGTATGACAGGGAGTATGATAGGGGAGGGAGTATAACAGGGAGTATGATAGGAGAGAGAGTATGACAGGGAATATGATAGGAGAGGGAGTATGACAGGCAGTATGATAGGAGAGGGAGTATGACAAGGAGTATGATAGGTGAGGGAGTATGACAGGGAGTATAATAGGGGAGGGAGTATGACAGGCAGTATGATAGGAGAGGGAGTATGACAGGGAGTATGATAGGGGAGGGAGTATGACAGGGAGTATGATAGGAGAGGGACTATGACAGGCAGTATGATAGGAGAGGGAGTATGACAAGGAGTATGATAGGGGAGGGAGTATGACAGGGAGTATAATAGGGGAGGGAGAATGACAGGCAGTATGACAGGGGAGGGAGTATGAAAGGGGAGGGAGTATGATAGGGAGTATGACAGGGAGTATCATAGGGGAGGGAATATGACAGGGAGTATGATAGGGGAGGGAGTATGACAGGGAGTATGACAGGGAGTATGATAGGGGAGGGAGAATGATAGAGGAGGGAGTATCACAGGGAGTATGATAGGGAAGGGAGTATCACAGGGAGTATGATGGGAAGGGAGTATGACAGGGAGTACGATAGGGGAGGGAGTATGACAGGGAGTATGACAGGGAGTATGATAAGGGAGGGAGTATGATAGGGAGTATGATAGGGGAGGGAGTATGACAGGGAGTATGATAGGGGAGGGAGTATGACAGGGAGTATGACAGGGAGTATGATAGAGGAGGGAGTATCACAGAGAGTATGATAGGGGAGGGAGTATGACAGGGAGTATGATAGGGGAGGGAGTATGACAGGGAGTATGATAGAAGAGGGAGTATCACAGGGAGTATGATAGGGGAGGGAGTATGACAGGGAGTATGATAGGGGAGGGAGTATGACAGGGAGTATGATAGGGGAGGGAGTATGACAGGGAGTATGATAGAGGAGGGAGTATGATAGGGGAGGGAGTATGACAGGGAGTATGATAGGGGAGGGAGTATCACAGGGAGTATGATAGGGGAGGGAGTATGACAGGGAGTATGATAGGAGAGGGAGTATGACAGGGAGTATGATAGGGGAGGGAGTATCACAGGGAGTATGATAGGAGAGAGAGTATGACAGGGAGTATGATTGGAGAGGGAGTATGACAGGCAGTATGATAGGAGAGGGAGTATGACAAGGAGTATGATAGGGGAGGGAGTATGACAGGGAGTATAATAGGGGAGGGAGTATGACAGGCAGTATGATAGGAGAGGGAGTATGACAGGGAGTATGATAGGGGAAGGAGTATGACAGAGAGTATGATAGGGGAGGGAGTATGACAGGGAGTATGATAGGGGAGGGAGTATGACAGGGAGCATGATAGGGGAGGGAGTATAACAGGGAGTATGATAGGGGAGGGAGTATGATAGGGAGTATGATAGGGGAGGGAGTATGACAGGGAGTATAATAGGGGAGGGAGTATGATAGGGAGTATGATAGGGGAGGGAGTATCACAGAGAGTATGATAGGGGAGGGAGTATGAAAGGGAGTATGATAGGGGAGGGAGTATGACAGGGAGTATGATAGAGGAGGGAGTATCAAAGGGAGTATGATAGGGGAGGGAGTATGACAGGGAGTATGAAAGGGGAGGGAGTATGACAGGGAGAATGATAGGGGAGGGAGTATGACAGGGAGTATGATAGAGGAGGGAGTATGATAGGGGAGGGAGTATGACAGGGAGTATGATAGGGGAGGGAGTATGACAGGGAGTATGATAGGAGAGGGAGTATGACAGGGAGTATGATAGGGGAGGGAGTATCACAGGGAGTATGATAGGAGAGAGAGTATGACAGGGAGATTGATAGGAGATAGAGTATGACAGGGAGTATGATAGGGGAGGGAGTATGACAGGGAGTATAATAGGGGAGGGAGTATGACAGGGAGTATGATAGAAGAGGGAGTATCACAGGGAGTATGATAGGGGAGGGAGTATGACAGGGAGTATGATAGGGGAGGGAGTATGACAGGGAGTATGATAGGGGAGGGAGTATGACAGGGAGTATGATAGAGGAGGGAGTATGATAGGGGAGGGAGTATGACAGGGAGTATGATAGGGGAGGGAGTATCACAGGGAGTATGATAGGGGAGGGAGTATGACAGGGAGTATGATAGGAGAGGGAGTATGACAGGGAGTATGATAGGGGAGGGAGTATCACAGGGAGTATGATAGGAGAGAGAGTATGACAGGGAGTATGATAGGGGAGGGAGTATGACAGGCAGTATGATAGGAGAGGGAGTATGACAAGGAGTATGATAGGGGAGGGAGTATCACAGGGAGTATGATAGGAGAGAGAGTATGACAGGGAGTATGATAGGAGATAGAGTATGACAGGGAGTATGATAGGGGAGGGAGTATGACAGGGAGTATAATAGGGGAGGGAGTAGGACAGGCAGTATGATAGGAGAGGGAGTATGACAGGGAGTATGATAGAGGAGGGAGTATGATAGGGGAGGGAGTATGACAGGGAGTATGATAGGGGAGTGAGTTTGACAGGGAGTATGATAGGAGAGGGAGTATGACAGGGAGTATGATAGGGGAGGGAGTATCACAGGGAGTATGATAGGAGAGAGAGTATGACAGGGAGTATGATAGGAGATAGAGTATGACAGGGAGTATGATAGGGGAGGGAGTATGACAGGGAGTATAATAGGGGAGGGAGTAGGACAGGCAGTATGATAGGAGAGGGAGTAGGACAGGGAGTATGATAGGGGAAGGAGTATGACAGAGAGTATGATAGGGGAGGGAGTATGACAGGGAGTATGATAGGGGAGGGATTATGACAGGGAGTATGATAGGGGAGGGAGTATAACAGGGAGTATGATAGGGGAGGGAGTATGATAGGGAGTATGATAGGGGAGGGAGTATGACAGGGAGAATGATAGGGTAGGGAGTAAGACAGGGAGTATGATAGAGGAGGGAGTATGACAGGGAGTATGATAGAGGAGGGAGTATGATAGGGGAGGGAGTATGACAGGGAGTATGATAGGGGAGGGAGTATGACAGGGAGTATGATAGGGGAGGGAGTATGACAGGGAGTATGATAGGAGAGGGAGTATGACAGGGAGTATGATAGAGGAGGGAGTATCACAGGGAGTATGATAGGAGAGAGAGTATGACAGGGAGTATGATAGGAGAGGGAGTATGACAGGGAGTATGATAGGGGAGGGAGTATGACAGGGAGTATAATAGGAGAGGGAGTATGACAGGGAGTATGATAGGGGAGGGAGTATGACAGGGAGTATGATAGGGGAGGGAGTATGACAGGGAGTATATAGGGGAGGGAGTATGACAGGGAGTATGATAGGGGAGGGAGTATGACAGGGAGTATGATAAGGGAGGGAGAATGAAAGGGAGTATGATAGGGGAGGGAGTATGACAGGGAGTATAATAGGGGAGGGAGTATGATAGGGAGTATGATAGGGGAGGGAGTATGACAGGGGGTATGATAGGGGAGGGAGTATGATGGGAAGGGAGTATGACAGGGAGTATGAAAGGGGAGGGAGTATGACAGGGAGTATGATAAGGGAGGGAGTATGACAGGGAGTATGATAGGGGAGGGAGTATGATAGGGGAGGGAGTATGACAGCGAGTATAATAGGTGAGGGAGTACGACAGGGAGTAAGATAAGGGAGGGAGTATAACAGGGAGTATGATAGGGGAGGAAGTATGATAGGGGGTATGATAGGGGAGAGAGTATGACAGGGAGTATGATAGGGGAGGAAGTATGATAGGGAGTATGATAGGGGAGGGAGTATGACAAGGAGTATGATAGGGGAGGGAGTATGAAGGGAAGGGAGTATGACAGGGAGTATGATAGGGGAGGTAGTATGACAGGGAGTATGATAGGGGAGGGAGTATGACAGGGAGTATGATAGGGGAGGGAGTATGATAGGGAGAATAATAGGGGAGGGAGTATGATAGGGAGTATGATAGGAGAGGGAGTATGACAGGGAGTATGATAGGGGAGGGAGTATCACAGGGAGTATGATAGGGGAGGGAGTATGACAGGGAGTGTAATAGGGGAGGGAGTATGACAGGCAGTATGATAGGAGAGGGAGTATGACAGGGAGAATGATAGGGGAGCGAGAATGACAGGGAGTATGATAGGAGAGGGAGTATGACAGGCAGTATGATAGGAGAGGGAGTATGACAAGGAGTATGATAGGGGAGGGAGTATGACGGAAGAATAATAGGGGAGGGAGAATGACAGGCAGTATGACAGGGTAGGGAGTATGACAGGGAGTATGACAGGGAGTATGATAGGGGAGGGAGTATGACAGGGAGTATGGATAGGGGAGGGAGTATGACAGGGAGTAGGATAGGGGAGGGAGTATGACAGGGAGTATGATAGGGGAGGGAGTATGACAGGGAGTATGATAGGGCAGGGAGTATGACAGGGAGTATGATAGGAGATGGAGTATGACAGGGAGTATGACTGGGAATATGATAGGGGAGGGAGAATGATAGGGAGTATGATAGGGGAGGGAGTATGACAGGGAGTATGATAGGGGAGGGAGTATGACAGGGAGTATGATAGGGGAGGGAGTATGACAGGGAGTATGACAGGGAATATGATAGGGGAGGGAGTATGATAGAGGAGGGAGTATCACAGGGAGTATGATAGGGAAGGGAGTTTCACAGGGAGTATGATGGGAAGGGAGTATGACAGGGAGTATGATAGGGGAGGGAGTATGATAGGGAGTATGATAGGCGAGGGAGTATCACAGGGAGTATGATAGGGGAGGTAGTATGACAGGGAGTATGATAGGAGAGGGAGTATGACAGGGAGTATGATAGGGGAGGGAGTATCACAGAGAGTATGATAGGAGAGAGAGTATGACAGGGAGTATGATAGGAGAGGGAGTATGACAGGCAGTATGATAGGAGAGGGAGTATGACAAGGAGTATGATAGGGGAGGGAGTATTACAGGGAGTATAATAGGGGAGGGAGTATGACAGGCAGTATGATAGGAGAGGGAGTATGACAGGGAGTATGATAGGGGAGGAAGTAAGACAGGGAGTATGATAGGAGAGGGAGTATGACAAGGAGTATGATAGGGGAGGGAGTATGACAGGGAGTGTAATAGGGGAGGGAGTATGACAGGCAGTATGATAGGAGAGGGAGTATGACAGGGAGTATGATAGGGGAGCGAGTATGAAAGGGAGTATGATAGGAGAGGGAGTATGACAGGCAGTATGATAGGAGAGGGAGTATGACCAGGAGTATGATAGGGGAGGGAGTATGACAGGAAGAATAATAGGGGAGGGAGTATGACAGGCAGTATGACAGGGTAGGGAGTATGACAGGGGAGGGAGTTTGACAGGGAGTATGACAGGGAGTATGATAGGGGAGGGAGTATGACAGGGAGTATGGATAGGGGAGGGAGTATGACAGGGAGTATGAGAGGGGAGGGAGTATGAGAGGGAGTATGATAGGGGAGGGAGTATGACAGGGAGTATGATAGGGCAGGGAGTATGACAGGGAGTATGATAGGAGAGGGAGTATGACAGGGAGTATGACAGGGAATATGATAGGGGAGGGAGAATGATAGGGAGTATGATAGGGGAGGGAGTATGACAGGGAGTATGATAGGGGAGGGAGTATGACAGGGAGTATGATAGGGGAGGGAGTATGACAGGGAGTATGACAGGGAGTATGATAGGGGAGGGAGAATGATAGAGGAGGGAGTATCACAGGGAGTATGATAGGGAAGGGAGTTTCACAGGGAGTATGATGGGAAGGGAGTATGACAGGGAGTATGATAGGGGAGGGAGTATGACAGGGGTTATGACAGGGAGTATGATAGGGGAGGGAGTATGATAGGGAGTATGATAGGCGAGGGAGTATCACAGGGAGTATGATAGGGGAGGTAGTATGACAGGGAGTATGATAGGAGAGGAAGTATGACAGGGAGTATGATAAGGGAGGGAGTATCACAGAGAGTATGATAGGAGAGAGAGTTTGACAGGGAGTATGATAGGAGAGGGAGTATGACAGGCAGTATGATAGGAGAGGGAGTATGACAGGGAGTATAATAGGGGAGGGAGTATGACAGGCAGTATGATAGGAGAGGGAGTTTGACAGGGAGTATGATAGGGGAGGAAGTATGACAGGGAGTATGATAGGAGAGGGAGTATGACAGGCAGTATGATAGGAGAGGGAGTATGACAAGTAGTATGATAGGGGAGGGAGTATGAGAGGGAGTATAATAGGGGAGGGAGTATGACAGGCAGTATGACAGGGGAGGGAGTATGACAGGGGAGGGAGTATGACAGGGTGTATGACAGGGAGTATGATAGGGGAGGGAGTATGACAGGGAGTATGATAGGGGAGGGAGTATGACAGGGAGTATGACAGGGAGTATGATAGGGGAGGGAGTATGATAGAGGAGGGAGTATCACAGGGAGTATGATAGGGAAGGGAGTATCACAGGGAATATGATGGGAAGGGAGTATGACAGGGAGTACGATAGGGGAGGGAGTATGACAGGGAGTATGACAGGGAGTATGATAGGGGAGGGAGTATGATAGGGAGTATGATAGGGGAGGGAGTATGACAGGGAGTATGACAGGGAGTATGATAGGGGAGGGAGTATGACAGGGAGTATGACAGGGAGTATGATAGAGGAGGGAGTATCACAGAGAGTATGATAGGGGAGGGAGTATGACAGGGAGTATGATAGGGGAGGGAGTATGACAGGGAGTATGATAGAGGAGGGAGTATCACAGGGAGTATGATAGGGGAGGCAGTATGACAGGGAGTATGATAGGGGAGGGAGTATGACAGAGAATAAGATAGGGGAGGGAGTATGACAGGGAGTATGATAGAGGAGGGAGTATGATAGGGGAGGGAGTATGACAGGGAGTATGATAGGGGAGGGAGTATCACAGGGAGTATGATAGGGGAGGGAGTATGACAGGGAGTATGATAGGAGAGGGAGTATGACAGGGAGTATGACAGGGAGTATGATAGGGGAGGGAGTATGATAGAGGAGGGAGTATCACAGGGAGTATGATAGGGAAGGGAGTATCACAGGGAGTATGATAGGGGAGGGAGTATCACAGGGAGGATGATAGGAGAGAGAGTATGACAGGGAGTATGATAGGGGAGGTAGTATGACAGGGAGTATGATAGGAGAGGGAGTATGACAGGCAGTATGATAGGGGAGGGAGTATGACAGGGAGTATAATAGGGGAGGGAGTATGACAGGCAGTATGATAGGAGAGGGAGTTAAACAGGGAGTATGATAGGGGAGGAAGTATGACAGGGAGTATGATAGGAGAGGGAGTATGACAGGCAGTATGATAGGAGAGGGAGTATGACAAGGAGTATGATAGGGGAGGGAGTATGAGAGGGAGTATAATAGGGGAGGGAGTATGACAGGCAGTATGACAGGGGAGGGAGTATGACAGGGGAGGGAGTATGACAGGGTGTATGACAGGGAGTATGATAGGGGAGGGAGTATGACAGGGAGTATGATAGGGGAGGGAGTATGACAGGGAGTATGACAGGGAGTATGATAGGGGAGGGAGTATGATAGAGGAGGGAGTATCACAGGGAGTATGATAGGGAAGGGAGTATCACAGGGAGTATGATGGGAAGGGAGTATGACAGGGAGTACGATAGGGGAGGGAGTATGACAGGGAGTATGACAGGGAGTATGATAGGGGAGGGAGTATGATAGGGAGTATGATAGGGGAGGGAGTATGACAGGGAGTATGACAGGGAGAATGATAGGGGAGGGATTATGACAGGGAGTATGACAGGGAGTATGATAGAGGAGGGAGTATCACAGAGAGTATGATAGGGGAGGGAGTATGACAGGGAGTATGATAGGGGAGGGAGTATGACAGGGAGTATGATAGAGGAGGGAGTATCACAGGGAGTATGATAAGGGAGGCAGTATGACAGGGAGTATGATAGGGGAGGGAGTATGACAGAGAATAAGATAGGGGAGGGAGTATGACAGGGAGTATGATAGAGGAGGGAGTATGATAGGGGAGGGAGTATGACAGGGAGTATGATAGGGGAGGGAGTATCACAGGGAGTATGATAGGGGAGGGAGTATGACAGTGAGTTTGATAGGAGAGGGAGTATGACAGGGAGTATGATAGGGGAGGGAGTATCACAGGGAGGATGATAGGAGAGAGAGTATGACAGGGAGGATGATAGGGGAGGTAGTATGACAGGGAGTATGATAGGGGAGGGAGTATGACAGGGAGTATGATAGGGGAGTGAGTATGATAGGGAGTATAATAGGGGAGGGAGTATGATAGGGAGTATGATAGCAGAGGGAGTATGACAGGGAGTATGATAGGGGAGGGAGTATCACAGGGAGTATGATAGGGAAGGGAGTATCACAGGGAGTATGATGGGAAGGGAGTATGACAGGGAGTACGATAGGGGAGGGAGTATGACAGGGAGTATGACAGGGAGTATGATAGGGGAGGGAGTATGATAGGGAGTATGATAGGGGAGGGAGTATGACAGGGAGTATGACAGGGAGAATGATAGGGGAGGGATTATGACAGGGAGTATGACAGGGAGTATGATAGAGGAGGGAGTATCACAGAGAGTATGATAGGGGAGGGAGTATGACAGGGAGTATGATAGGGGAGGGAGTATGACAGGGAGTATGATAGAGGAGGGAGTATCACAGGGAGTATGATAAGGGAGGCAGTATGACAGGGAGTATGATAGGGGAGGGAGTATGACAGAGAATAAGATAGGGGAGGGAGTATGACAGGGAGTATGATAGAGGAGGGAGTATGATAGGGGAGGGAGTATGACAGGGAGTATGATAGGGGAGGGAGTATCACAGGGAGTATGATAGGGGAGGGAGTATGACAGTGAGTTTGATAGGAGAGGGAGTATGACAGGGAGTATGATAGGGGAGGGAGTATCACAGGGAGGATGATAGGAGAGAGAGTATGACAGGGAGGATGATAGGGGAGGTAGTATGACAGGGAGTATGATAGGGGAGGGAGTATGACAGGGAGTATGATAGGGGAGTGAGTATGATAGGGAGTATAATAGGGGAGGGAGTATGATAGGGAGTATGATAGCAGAGGGAGTATGACAGGGAGTATGATAGGGGAGGGAGTATCACAGGGAGTATGATAGGAGAGAGAGTATGACAGGGAGTATGATAGGAGAGGGAGTATGACAGGCAGTATGATAGGAGAGGGAGCATGACAAGGAGTATGATAGGGGAGGGAGTATGATAGGGAGTGTAATAGGGGAGGGAGTATGACAGGCAGTATGATAGGAGAGGGAGTATGACAGGGAGTATGATAGGGGAGCGAGTATGACAGGGAGTATGATAGGAGAGGGAGTATGACAGGCAGTATGATGGGAGAGGGAGTATGACAAGGAGTATGATAGGGGAGGGAGTATGACAGGAAGAATAATAGGGGAGGGAGTATGACAGGCAGTATGACAGGGTAGGGAGTATGACAGGGGAGGGAGTATGACAGGGAGTATGACAGGGAGTATGATAGGGGAGGGAGTATGACAGGGAGTATGGATAGGGGAGGGAGTATGACAGGGAGTATGATAGGGGAGGGAGTATGACAGGGAGTATGATAGGGGAGGGAGAATGACAGGGAGTATGATAGGGCAGGGAGTATGACAGGGAGTATGATAGGAGAGGGAGTATGACAGGGAGTATGACAGGGACTATGATAGGGGAGGGAGAATGATAGGGAGTATGATAGGGGAGGGAGTATGACAGGGAGAAGGATAGGGGAGGAAGTATGACAGGGAGTATGATAGGGGAGGGAGTATGACAGGGAGTATGACAGGGAGTATGATAGATGAGGGAGTATGATAGAGGAGGGAGTATCACAGGGAGTATGATAGGGAAGGGAGTTTCACAGGGAGTATGATGGGAAAGGAGTATGACAGGGAGTATGATAGGGGAGGGAGTATGACAGGGAGTATGATAGGGGAGGGAGTATGATAGTGAGTATGATAGGCGAGGGAGTATCACAGGGAGTATGATAGGGGAGGTAGTATGACAGGGAGTATGATATCAGAGGGAGTATGACAGGGAGTATGATAGGGGAGGGAGTATCACAGAGAGTATGATAGGAGAGAGAGTATGACAGGGAGTATGATAGGAGAGGGAGTATGACAGGGAGTATGATAGGATAGGGAGTATGACAAGGAGTATGATAGGGGAGGGAGTATGACAGGGAGCATAATAGGGGAGGGAGTATGACAGGCAGTATGATAGGAGAGGGAGTATGACAGGGAGTATCATAGGGGTGGAAGTATGACAGGGAGTATGATAGGAGAGGGAGTATGACAGGCAGTATGATAGGAGAGGGAGTATGACAAGGAGTATGATAGGGGAGGGAGTATGACAGGGAGTATAATAGGGGACGGAGTATGACAGGCAGTATGACAGGGGAGGGAGTATGACAGGGGAGGGAGTATGACAGGGTGTATGACAGGGAGTATGATAGGGGAGGGAGTATGACAGGGAGTATGATAGGGGAGGGAGTATGACAGGGAGTATGATAGGGGAGGGAGTATGACAGGGAGTATGACAGGGAGTATGATAGGGGAGGGAGTATGATAGAGGAGGGAGTATCACAGGGAGTATGAAAGGGAAGGGAGTATCACAGGGAGTATGATGGGAAGGGAGTATGACAGGGAGTACGATAGGGGAGGGAGTATGACAGGGAGTATGACAGGGAGTATGATAGGGGAGGGAGTATGATAGGGAGTATGATAGTGGAGGGAGTATGACAGGGAGTATGACAGGGAGTATGATAGGGGAGGGAGTATGACAGGGAGTATGACAGGGAGTATGATAGAGGAGGGAGTATCACAGAGATTATGATAGGGGAGGGAGTATGACAGGGAGCATGATAGGGGAGGGAGTATGACAGGGAGTATGATAGAGGAGGGAGTATCACAGGGAGTATGATAGGGGAGGCAGTATGACAGGGAGTATGATAGGGGAGGGAGTATGACAGGGAATATGATAGGGGAGGGAGTATGACAGGGAGTATGATAGAGGAGGGTGTATGATAGGGGAGGGAGTATGACAGGGAGTATGATAGGGGAGGGAGTATCACAGGGAGTATGATAGGGAAGGGAGTATGACAGGGAGTATGATAGGAGAGGGAGTATGACAGGGAGTATGATAGGGGAGGGAGTATCACAGGGAGGATGATAGGAGAGAGAGTATCACAGGGAGTATGATAGGAGAGGGAGTATGACAGGCAGTATGATAGGAGAGGGAGTATGACAAGGAGTATGATAGGGGAGGGAGTATGACAGGGAGTATAATAGGGGAGGGAGTATGATAGGGAGTATGATAGGGGAGGGAGTATCACAGGGAATATGATAGGGGAGGGAGTATGATAGGGAGTATGATAGGGGAGGGAGTATGACAGGGAGTATGATAGGGGAGGGAGTATGATGGGAAGGGAGTATGACAGGGAGTATGATAGGGGAGGGAGTATGACAGGGAGTATGATAGGGGAGGGAGTATGATAGGGAGTATAATAGGGGAGGGAGTTTGACAGGGAGTATGATAGGGGAGGGAGTATAACAGGGAGTATGATAGGGGAGGGAGTATGATAGGGAGTATGATAGGGGAGGGAGTATAACAGGGAGTATAATAGGGGAGGGAGTATGATAGGGAGTATGATAGGGGAGGGAGTATCACAAGGAGTATGATAGGGAAGGGAATATGATAGGGAGTATGATAGGGGAGGGAGTATGACAGGGAGTATGATAGGGGAGGGAGTATGATGGGAAGGGAGTATGACAGGGAGTATGATAGGGGAGGGAGTATGACGGAGTATGATAGGGGAGGGAGTATGATAGGGGAGGGAGTATGACAGGGAATATAATAGGTGAGGGAGTATGACAGGGAGTATGATAGGGGAGGGAGTATAACAGGGAGTATGATAGGGGAGGGAGTATGATAGGGAGTATGATAGGGGAGGGAGTATGACAGGGAGTATGATAGGGGAGGAAGTATGATAGGGAGTATGATAGGGGAGGGAGTATGACAGGGAGTATGATAGGGGAGGGAGTATGATAGGGAGTATAATAGGGGAGGGAGTATGATAGGGAGTATGATAGGAGAGGGAGTATGACAGGGAGTATGATAGGGGAGGGAGTATCACAGGGAGTATGATAGGAGAGAGAGTATGACAGGAAGTATGATAGGAGAGGGAGAATGACAGGCAGTATGATAGGAGAGGGAGTATGACAAGGAGTATGATAGGGGAGGGAGTATGACAGGGAGTGTAATAGGGGAGGGAGTATGACAGGCAGTATGATAGGAGAGGGAGTATGACAGGGAGTATGATAGGGGAGCCAGTATGACAGGGAGTATGATAGGAGAGGGAGTATGACAGGCAGTATGATAGGAGAGGGAGTATGACAGGGAGTATGATAGGGGAGCCAGTATGACAGGGAGTATGATAGGAGAGGGAGTATGACAGGCAGTATGATAGGAGAGGGAGTATGACAAGGAGTATGATAGGGGAGGGAGTATGACAGGGAGTATAATAGGGGAGGGAGTATGACAGGCAGTATGACAGGGGAGGGAGTATGACAGGGAGTATGATAGGGAGTGTGATAGGGGAGGGAGTATGACAGGGAGTATGATAGGGGAGGGAGTATGACAGGGAGTATGATAGGGGAGGGAGTATGACAGGGAGTATGATAGGGCAGGGAGTATGACAGGGAGTATGATAGGAGAGGGAGTATGACAGGGAGTATGAAAGGGAATATGATAGGGGAGGGAGTATGATACGGAGTATGATAGGGGAGGGAGTATGACAGGGAGTATGAAAGGGGAGGGAGTATGACAAGGTGTATGATAGGGGAGGGAGTATGACAGGGAGTATGACAGGGAGTATGATAGGGGAGGGAGTATGATAGAGGAGGGAGTATCACAGGGAGTATGATAGGGAAGGGAGTATCACAGGGAGTATGATGGGAAGGGAGTATGACAGGGAGTATGATAGGGGAGGGAGTATGACAGGGAGTTTGACAGATAGTATGATAGGGGAGGGAGTATGATAGGGAGTATGATAGGGGAGGGCGTATGACAGGGAGTATGACAGGGAGTATGATAGGGGAGGGAGTATGACAGGGAGTATGACAGGGAGTATGATAGAGGAGGGAGTATCACAGAGAGTATGATAGGGGAGGGAGTATGACAGGGAGTATCATAGGGGAGGGAGTATGACAGGGAATATGATAGAGGAGGGAGTTTCACAGGGAGTATGATAGGTGGGAGGGAGTATGACAGGGAGTCTGATAGGGGAGGGAGTATGACATGGAGTTTGATAGGGGAGGGAGTATGACAGGGAGTATGATAGAGGAGGGAGTATGATAGGGGAGGGAGTATGACAGGGAGTATGATAGGAGAGGGAGTATGACAGGCAGTATGATAGGAGAGGGAGTATGACAAGGAGTATGATAGGGGAGGGAGTATGACAGGGAGTATGATAGGGGAGGGAGTATGACAGGCAGTATGATAGGAGAGGGAGTATGACAGGGAGTATGATAGGGGAGGAAGTATGACAGGGAATATGATAGGGGAGGGAGTATGACAGGGAGTATGATAGGGGAGGGAGTATGACAGGGAGTATGATAGGGGAGGGAGTATGACAGGGAGTATGATAGGGGAGGGAGTATGACAGGGAGTATGATAGGGGAGGGAGTATGACGGAGTATGATAGGGGAGGGAGTATGACAGGGAGTATGATAGGGGAGGGAGTATGACAGGGAGTATGATAGGGGAGGGAGTATGACAGGGAGTATGATAGGGGAGGGAGTATGATAGGGGAGGGAGTATGACAGGGAGTATAATAGGGGAGGGAGTATGACAGGGAGTATGATAGGGGAGGGAGTATAACAGGGAGTATGATAGGGGAGGGAGTATGATAGGGAGTATGATAGGGGAGGGAGTATGACAGGGAGTATGATAGGGGAGGAAGTATGATGGGGAGTATGATAGGGGAGGGAGTATGACAGGGAGTATGATAGGGGAGGGAGTATCACAGGGAGTATGATAGGAGAGAGAGTATGACAGGGAGTATGATAGGAGAGGGAGTATGACAGGCAGTATGATAGGAGAGGGAGTATGACAAGGAGTATGATAGGGGAGGAAGTATGACAGGGAGTATAATAGGGGAGGGAGTATGACAGGCAGTTTGATAGGAGAGGGAGTATGATAGGGGAGGGAGTATGACAGGGAATATGATAGGGGAGGCAGTATGACAGGGAGTATGATAGGGGAGGGAGTATGACAGGGAGTATGATAGGGGAGGGAGTATAACAGGGAGTATGATAGGGGAGGGAGTATGATAGGGAGTTTGATAGGGAAGGGAGTATGACAGGGAGTATAATAGTGGAGGGAGTATTATAGGGAGTATGATAGGGGAGGGAGTATCACAGGGAGTATGATAGGGGAGGGAGTATGATAGGGAGTATGATAGGGGAGGGAGTATGACAGGGAGTATGATAGGGGAGGGAGTATGATGGGACGGGAGTATGACATGAAGTATGATAGGGGAGGGAGTATGACAGGGAGTATGATAGGGGAGGGAGTATGACAGGGAGTATGATATGGGAGGGAGTATGATAGGGGAGGGAGTATGACAGGGAGTATAATAGGGGAGGGAGTATGACAGGGAGTATGATAGGGGAGGGAGTATAACAGGGTGTATGATAGGGGAGGGAGTATGATAGGGAGTATGATAGGGGAGGGAGTATGACAGGGAGTATGATAGGGGAGGTAGTATGATAGGGAGTATGATAGGGGAGGGAGTATGACAGGGAGTATGATAGGGGAGGGAGTATGATGGGAAGGGAGTATGACAGGGAGTATGATAGGGGAGGTAGTATGACAGGGAGTATGATAGGGGAGGGAGTATGACAGGGAGTATGATAGGAGAGGGAGTATGATAGGGAGTATAATATGGGAGGGAGTATGATAGGGAGTATGATAGGGGGGGCATGTCCGAGACCCGTCCAGCGACTGCAGCTCAGTCACTACGGGTCTCGCTACAAGATGGGGCGGCTGTCGATGTTGAGTGACAGCTTGCCCCGTTTTGTAGGCAGGGAGGGGGAGTGGCTGCACAAATGCAGGTGATCCCTTAGGAACATCTGGCGTTTGTGGGCGGCCCTACTGATATCACTAGTGATGTCAGTAGTGGACTTCCTGCTCTATTAGGCCCAGCAATGTTAGTTCACGCTCCTGAGGCTCCTTCTCCTCTCTCAGAAGTACATAATGGAGCCTTTTTAGAGCATGTGAAGTGCCCAGAAGATGCTCGCGGTCTTCAGGAGGGTGCACTGTCATTGCTGGACAAGCACAACCGCTGGGCTGCATGTGGCTGCAGCAGTGATTGTAGCTGTAAGCTCCTATTATTTGATTATAGAAATAACTACCTATATGAAAAAAATATATTATTTAAAATGTCTATTTTTTTAAAACCTAATATATTGTCTTGATTATGCCGCTTTGTACTGTACTATTAGTCAAACTGTTTTGCCATTGCTGTTGTTCCACCTCTTTTCTGCTTTCATGTCATTCTCCCTCTCATGTCTTGGCATGTCCCACCACCTTTCTTTTCCTTCCATGCTTATCACCATGATACACTCTTCTTCCACTTGTCCCCTCTTTATCTATTCTACCCACTAGTATCTTCTCCATATTTGCACCTGGTCTCCCATCCTTCCCTGTGACACCCTCCCCTTCCTTACCCCTCTTCCTTTCATTTGCTCTGTCTTAATCTTATCTCTTCACTCTCCCCATTCTAGCTCCCCCCATGTCTATGAAATGCTCTCACACTTCCCCTTCACCTCCTCACTCCTCCTACCTCCACTTGCCAACTATCCTCCCGACTCACCAAAACTGGCAGGTAACCCTCCCTGCCCATTCACCAATCAAATCCTAGTGCTCTCCGCCTCTAAATCTATCTCATCCCATGCACCAGCATCCCTATTAATCTTATCCACACAACCCCTCCACTTGTTCATTTTCTCCGGTGCTCTCTAGAATGCTAGGTCTGCTTGTACTAAACTCATTCCCCATCCATGACCACTTTGTTTTCAACTCCCTCATTCTCCTAGCCATCACCAAATCTTGGATCTTCCCATCTGACACCACTCTCAATTCACCCTCTTCCCTGGAGGCTTCTCATTCTCCCAGGAGGGTCAATAAATTGGTACTTCTTTTTCCCTACTGCTCTTTCTGGTTCATGTCCCCCCAGATACCTCTTTCACATTCTCCTTCTTTAAAGTTCACACCATTTACCTCTTTTACCCCATCTACATTTGCATAGGAATCACATAGTCAACAGATTGGACTAGGGATGAGGGAATAAGACATGATGGGACTCGGGAGAGGAGGAAAATGATTATCTCTTAGAAATTGTCTGGTACTGGTCCAACAGTATCTCCAAATCCCTATATAACTTTGCCAACTGCTAGCATGCAATCTCTCTTCCGACCTTCCCTCAATTCTAGCCTTAGCAGATCCACGCCTCAAGCCTTACATTCCAAAGGCACCAGATATCTGCAATAGTGTTCTTGAACCACCTAGCAGCACTTGAGGTAATCATGCTCTCATGAGGACTTCCTCCACTTCAATTTCATGTTCTCCTCCTATCTCACTGCCTTTTTCCTCTCTGAAGAGTACTATTTCAAAGCTGTAATCTAATCCCTGTCCTCCAGCCCTCATCCTATCTTTACTACCTTCTCCCCTTCTCTCTCTCTTTGCCCATGACTTTACTACCCACTTCACAACCTAATTGAATCCTTCCATCAGGAAATTGACTTTACCTAGCCCCCTTCACTCCATTCCCTCCCTTCCCCTCCAGTCTCTACCTACCTGCCATCTCTAACTAGTCTACATTGTGCTCCTTCTCTCCAGTCTATGGTGATGCAATTAGGGCCCTTGTCTGGTCTTCCTCCTCCCCCTGCCACTTGATCCTATCCCATCCTGTCTCCTCTGTTCCCTCTCTCAGTTTTCCTGTTCCCATCATGACGATCACTGTATCCTTTCTCTTGCATAAAGAAAACATCCCATCCAAACCCAACCATGATCCCGACTCCCTAACTACAACCCCATCTCTCTCCTCCACCTTTACCACCAAGCTCCTTGAGCAGATTGTCTTATAGCTATTCACGGACAAGGTGTACAGGGGGAGGAATGTAAGTGTGCAGGAGGAGGCGTGCTGGTGTGTAAGATGGGACACGTGGGTGTGCTAGGGGAGAAATGTGGGTGTGCAGGAGGGGGAAAGTTAGTGTGCAGGAGGGGTATGTTGGTGTGCAGGAAGGGGCAAGTTAGTGTGCAGGAGGGGAATGTTGGTGTGCAGGAAGGGGCAAGTTAGTGTGCAGGATGGGGAATGTTGGTGTGCAGGAAGGGGCAAGTTAGTGTGAAGGAGGGGAATGTTGGTGTGCAGGAGGGGGCAAGTTAGTGTGCAGGAGGGGTATGCTGGTGTGTAGGAGGGGGCAAGTTAGTGTGCAGGAGGGGTATGTTGGTATGCAGGAGGGGGCAGGTTAGTGTGCAGAAGGGGTATGTTGGTGTGCAGGAGGGGGCAAGTTAGTGTGCAGGAGAGGGATGTTGGTGTGCAGGAGGGCAGTGGCGTAACTAGGGCAGGGCGAGCGGGGTACGTGCCCTGGGCGCCATGGCAAGCCCTGCAGAGGGGGGCACCACCGGCCAGGGCATCGTACCCACATGCCCTCCCCCGCACCACCATTGTGTCCTGAGTTTGGTTTGTAACGAGCAGGCAACTGTGCCTGCTAGCCTGCTGTTGGCTTGGCTGCCTGTAGGGGGAGCTGCAGTGGAGGCTCGCAGCCCCTCCTAGGCAGACTTCCAACAGCTCTATCCTCCCCTCCTCCTGATCTGCTGGAGTCCACTGTCCTGGACTAGAGCCAGAGCTGCCGTCTGCGCCGGGTGAGGAGTGATTCTTCCCTCCCCGGCGCTCTCCATCTCCGCTGCCCGCTCTCACTAACTACAGGTAAGGTCTTAGGAGAAAGGGGGAGCGTGGCTAATGGATCAACTGCTGCTGGGTGTAGGGGGGAGGCTGTATTGGATGGCTAAACTGCCGCTGGAGGGGAGGGGGGTGTTCATTTTTTTATGTGGGGGGCTCTGGCTGCATTTGTCTGTAAGTGTCTCTGTATAAGCGGTGTGTGTCTGTGTAAGTGTCTCTGTTTAAGGTTTATGTGTGTGTCTGTATGTAAGTGTGTGTGTGTGTGTGTGTGTGTGTGTGTGTGTGTGTGTGCTCTTGCAATTCTATCTTTCTGGGGACTTGGGGTGGACAGCACACCAACACCGGTGGGACATCTAGCACAGTGGGGACCTAAAATGAAGTCCCCACGAGTCAAACCATTGGAGACAAAAGAGGAGGCATGTACCTGTTACCCCACATAGCAATTGGGCATGTCCCTGAAAATCACGTTTCCAAGAGTTTTATGGGTGTCGGTGTGTATGCCGTGCTGAGGGTGTGTGTTTAAGAGATCTCTGACAGAAAAAAAATAAAATAAAATTGGGGTGCAATGGCGCCACTTGGCCACCGGGGGGGCGCGTGTCCCCACCTTACGCTCTCCCCATGTTTTAAATTCATTTCTGGCTATTTAGAGGGAAAAAATAAATTGGGGTGCAATAGCGCCACTTGTCCACCGGGGGGGGCGCGTGTCCCCCCATGTTTTAATTTCATGGGTGGCTATTTAGAAAAAGAAAAAAAAAATTGGGGTGCAATGGCGCCACTTGTCCACCGGGGGGGGCGCGTGTCCCCCCATGTTTTAATTTCAGGGGTGGCTATTTAGGAAAAGAAAAAAAAAATTGGGGTGCAATGGCGCCACTTGTCCACCGGGGGGGGGGGGGGCGTGTCCCCCCATGTTTTAATTTCAGGGGTGGCTATTTAGAAAAAGAAAAAAAAAAATTGGGGTGCAATGGCGCCACTTGGCCACCGGGGGGGCGCGTGTCCCCCCATGTTTTAATTTCATGGGTGGCTATTTAGAAAAAAAAAAAAAATTGGGGTGCAATGGCGCCACTTGGCCACCGGGGGGGCGCGTGTCCCCCCATGTTTTAATTTCATGGGTGGCTATTTAGAAAAAGAAAAAAAAAAATTGGGGTGCAATGGCGCTACTTGTCCACCGGGGGTGGGGGGGGGGGGGGGTTTGGGGGGGCGCGTTTCCCGACCTTACACTCTCCCCATGTTTTCATTTCATGGGGGGGGTGTCTATTTTTTCCCCAAAAAAATATTTTTTTGGAGTGCAATGGCGCCACGTGTCCACCAGGGTGGGAGGGGGTGCCTGGGGTTTTCCCCCCCCCCCCCACCTTACAGTCTCCCCATGTTTTTACTTCATGGGCGGCCTCTGTTTTATTTTTATTTTTTTTCCCAAAAATTTTCTCGGGGTGCTGCTGCACCGGCGCCAGGCGTCCGCCGGGGGGCGCCACCGTGCCGGTCGAGCCCGAGCCCCCTCCCCAGCCACCCATTGGCCCCTCAGGCCTCGGGGCGGCGGTCCCGGGAGGCCGACTCCCCTCTGCGGAGGCCCCAATGAGGTCGGATCTGGGTGCCCGCGTCCGTCCGGCGCTTCCAAGGCCTCGGGGAAGAGAGGGGGAAGTCGCCGCTGAAGGTGGCGCGCAGCGCCGATGGCGAGACCCACGGGGGAATTCCTCCCCCGGATTGTTAGGAGCGGGCAAGAGAGAAGGACGGGGCGGGGTCTTATCCCACCCGACGAGGCCCAGGCCGTGCTCCATGAGACCCATGGGGACTCTGCGAGCGAGGTGGCCCGGAGAGGGAACCAGGAGTGCAAGGGAGGTTCTGTGTCTGAGGTTGCCCGGGCAGGGCTCCAGGCGTAAAAGGGCAGAGAGGCCCCTCTGCTATCTTGGAAGCCTGCGTGGGCTGAACAGGGCGAATCTTCTCCCTCCCTTTACCAGGAGCGTGAGGGAGTTGCCGTGACGGAGCTTGCCCAAGCAGGGAACCGGAGGGTGACCGGGGTGAGAGCCCCATCCACCAGTGCGGGAGCCCCGTGGGTCTTGCGTTGAGGCTTAATGAGGACGACCCTTCCGTGCGGTGCACTGCCACCTGGTGGCAGACAGGGGAACTGCAACCTCTGGAAGTCCCAATGAGGTCGGGAAAAAGGGCCCGATGCCGGGACCCGGTTCCAGGAGGTCGGGTAAAATCTGCCGGCGCCCCGCAAAAGGTGGCGCGCAGCAGCGACGCCGTGACGTCCGAGGGAATTCCTCGGGCGGATTGATAGGTGGTGAAGAGATGCGAGAGAGAGAGCCAGGAAGAGATCCGTGGGGCACAGCGCGAGTTTTCCCAGTTTCACCCGAGTTACCCTTCCAATCGATGGGGGCACTCTTTGTCCCAGGTTGATTCTGCTGAAAGTGCATGGCTCCAAGAGTGCAAGGGAGGTTCTGTGTCTGAGGTTACCCGGGCAGGGCTCCAGGTGTAAAAGGGCAGAGAGGCCCCTCTGCTATCATGGAAGCCTGTGTGGGCTGAACAGGGTGAATCTTCTCCCTCCCTTTACCAGGAGCATGAGGGAGTTGCCGTGACGGAGCTTGCCCGAGCAGGGAACCGGAGGGTGACCGGGGTGAGAGCCCCATCCACCAGTGCGGGAGCCCCGTGGGTCTTGCGTTGAGGCTTAATGAGGACGACCCTTCCGTGCGGTGCACTGCCACCTGGTGGCAGACAGGGGAACTGCAACCTCTGGAAGTCCCAATGAGGTCGGGAAAAAGGGCCCGATGCCGGGACCCGGTTCCAGGAGGTCGGGTAAAATCTGCCGGCGCCCCGCAAAAGGTGGCGCGCAGCAGCGACGCCGTGACGTCCGAGGGAATTCCTCGGGCGGATTCATAGGTGGCGAAGAGATGCGAGAGAGAGAGCCAGGAAGAGATCCGTGGGGCACAGCGCTAGAAGGCTCGAGGTGCCCCTGAGCCACCCTTCCGATCGATGAGGCACCCCGCGTCCCGGCGGGGAGGGACGATCGCTCGGCCGGAACCCAGGGGTCCCGGCTGGTTTCATGGGCGAACCTGACCCTCCCTCAGCC